>CM067172.1:64727570-64730070 GCA_034093135.1 Erigeron breviscapus | reverse complement strand
ATTCTCACATTATCACATGTATCTTCGTTAACTACATATAAGTGTAACATAAGTCACGCCCGACTAGATGCTTCACCAAAAGGCGAGTCATACTTCGTCGGTAAGGAATGGCAAGCCAATCCAAGAGTAATCCGTATGTGGAGGTTGGTCAAACCCCTCGTATTACTCGCCCTGCATTATAATGACCATGTTGCAAGGAGCCACCCAAGCAACAACTACGTTAACGCACTCGTCCGGCTAAGACCAGTACGGGTTAAGCTTAACACTTTCCCTGCATTATATTTACGAGCTCGGTTTCACACATATGGTTTAGGTAACACACATTCCTAAACCGTCACACACATATAGTCTAGATAACACACATTCCTAGACATTCACACACTTTATCTTCATTACGTTTGGATCCTTAAACGTGCAAGTGACATGGAAACCTAATAAGTCTAGTGAGCTAGGTGTACAAGCCATGTAAGCATGCATATATCACACATCAACTTCATTTCTACATTTCATGCATAATGAGATACTTCGTAATACTACATAAACTGCATAACAATACAATACATTAAGCAATACTTCATTTCACTACATTAGGGACTGCATTTCAGGTCTCATGGTCAACTACATAACCCATAATACCTCCCGTGTAACCCCATATGTCCACATGCAATATAAAGATACCAAATGGAAGTAATTATGATTTGAAACCAGCTTTTCGTTGAATCCCCCAGCGTGTCAAAGTAGTGTATCTTACCTTGGTACGGCTTACCAACAAATGATAACGCAAGTTACCGAGCTTTGCAAATATTCCCGACTACCTAATAATCAACATAGGACCAATTAACGAGTATAACGAGACTAAACCGACCTACAGTCTATATACATGCCGCATACCCCTTTACTTACCATCATTTCAAGTAATAGTCTCATTTTGACTATTACCCTAGGTATTTGTCTCTTTACGGCTATTCTCAATTTGTCCATTTCTAGACTATTACCCGAGGTATTAGTCTCTTTTGGTCTGTTTTTCCAAAAACGGGTTTTACACTAGAAAAAGACTCTTTAAAACCTAATTGATGATTTGACACCATCAATTGCTCCATGAACGAATTGTTAACAAAATGGATCATTAGGTCACATTAAACAACCATTCCTAACATCAAAACTCGATCAATTAACCACAATTGATTTCCAACAACCCAAACCCTTCTCCAAACCCTAAGACCTGAATTAAATCCATTCATTTTATAACCAATCAAATGCAATAAACTTCCCCATCAAACAACATATGATTTTCTTCATAAAAACAAACGTTATTACGACATCGATTGATCCTCCAATGACCTAAACCACTTCTTAATAATCCATACAATTAAAAAGATAATAAATCTACATTACAATACCTTTTCTACCTGTAGATCACAAATAGGATACAAAACTCTTGACAAAACACACTCGAATCACACGTTGGAAGGCTTTTCGGCTTGCAATTTGATGGAGGAATGCTATGGGGTGACTTAGGGCTTGTTTAGAGAATGTAATGGCTGCAAATTATGATCTAAGGACTCCCTCTAATTCCCTAATCCCGTTTTTAGTTTTCTAGTCAAAAACTACTCTACGGACCATATACAACATATATACTTCTTTAGATGCCACTACATAGGCGTTTAACTACATTATATACACACATATCCTGCATTATACATTTTAGGCTTTCAAACCTCACACACAATCACACTTTAACTACATATATGCATTAAATCTACAATAGACTTAACGACATCCATAATGTTGACTTAACGGCATTAGTCAACTGTTAAATAAAAAGTTTAGGATGTTACAATTACCTCCCCTTAAGAGGATTCCGTCCCCGGAATCTCATCAGAAAGGAATAACTCCGGATACTTCCCCTTCATTACTGCTTTGGTTTCTCACGCTAAGTTTTTTCCATGATTATGCTTCCACTTGATCAATTTCCTACGTAGCTTCTTTTGCTTCCTTTGAAGCTTCTTTGACTTTTGGTCAAGGATCTCAATCCGACCAACTACAAACACACGTTATCATCAACACTTATATCTCTCCATGGATGCACATTGGTTTCACCTCAACCAATACGTCATGTCATCGTATACTGCATCTTAATCCATGTCTTATATCACATTATCATGGACTCATCACTTACACGTAACTTCATAGCACATCTTGGCATCTCACACATAAATTTGTCTCACATATTCATTTTAGCACTAGCTTCACAATAAGCACGATTATCCACATCTTACGTACTAACATTACATCTAGAACGATTTACTACATCTTACATATTACTTTAACATTAGGTACATTCATTACCTAATTAATCCCACGTCCACTTCAACGTTTGGTCTCACTAACATATATATCTCATTATGATTCATACGTGTATCTAGTGAACTAGACACACCATATTTAAGCGCCACACATAAGTCATTTCAACATACATATATTCCCATACTACATTCGC
>CM067172.1:64665844-64726570 GCA_034093135.1 Erigeron breviscapus | reverse complement strand
AAGCGTTCTCATTGACGATCATTTCACAAGGACCTACAGAGTGGGCATAATAGTCGGAGGAACTGGTGGATGGGCAAAGGGTGGTGATGTGGGACCAACGAGTGGTGACCTAGGAGTGTCACCAACGGCCTCGAAATCAACAGTAGGCTCAGACTCAACGTGCTGATCGAGTGGGGACAAGGGGGATGGGACTGGCTGTTGAGTGACGAACTCTTCCTCATGATCGGACGTTAGGTCAATGACGTGTCGAGACATTTTCCCTAATGGAAAAGAAGAAACATAGGTAATATATGTAAGCATCATTCTACTTAACCTTAATATGAGGCGGATAGGGGAGCATTCTTAGGCAAAGGAGCATATATATGTAAGATGAGAAATTTTAAAATTTCTAGATTCTAGCAATGTATATATAAGCATGAAGTTCACACATAGTCAAGTAGTGCATGTAAAATTTCTAAGGCATGTGTGTGCATAGTATATGTGATTTCTATGGGTAGTTATAGTCTAGGTTCACTAATTGCCACCTAGTTCACTATAACCTTGTCTCTGATACCATTCTGTCACACCCCATAATAATGCGGAAGGGTACGAGGTGCAACATTCATGAAATCACAACACAAGGCATAATGAACGACTATAAAGGAGTCGTTTTGAAAACATTTCATTTAACATAAGTTCATTGTCTTGGAACATTGGAAATACATTATGGAAAAACATTACTATAATTTAAAGAGTATTTTTAGGGATTCTAAATCCTCGATAGGTGGTGCTATCATTGGTTTCGACAACAATGATAACTTGAACAAAAGTAAAGTCTTTTCCATGATAAAAACGAAACATCAACTCCAAGTGGCGGAAAGGCCTTATGTGAATCCTACCGTGCATCTTACGGACCTGAGATACATGCTAAAATGAGTCAACAATAATGTTGGTGAATTCATAGGAGTAAATAAGTAATTTGCATGAAACCACAAGATTCAAGTGTGACCATTGCTAACCCGCAATGTCGTGTAGCCATTGTTCAAAAACAGTGCTATGAAAAATATAATGTATATATTGTACTAAGCTCATGAATTGAAACTCGACGGTAATAAGTAACATTGTGCCTCAGCAAGTATTTGATCCATAATACTTGGGAATCCAAATATGCATGCATTCGTTCGACCATCACTGGTCGAGTTGGTGCGACCAACCCGAATGGGGGTGTCAACCCAAATAGTACTATTCATCATATCTCGTTTAAATCCATAACTAACAATTCATGATGGGAGGACTTTAAGGGGGATCAATGCAACTTAGACAATCCTCATATACATAGTTTTGGTACTTGTGTTCCACATGTAAAACATAGAGCATGCATCTCACCCAAAATAGTAAGAAAGTGTGGGCTATGAACTCACCTTAGATTCAAAGTAGCAATAAATAGCAAATAGAGGGTCTTCTTGAATGTGTCAACCTATAGAAATAAAATATAACTTGTCTTAACAATCTATGCTATTATGTTCCTAGTGAATTTTCCTTATCCTTCCAAATAATATTGTTATAATACATTTTCTTAAAAATGTTTTTCCTTATGTGATAATCGTTAGGGTTGTCCACGTGCTAGATGGAGTTGGTCTTTCATGGGTGTATATATATTAATATGATATAATAGTAATAATAATAATAGCGATATTACGACTATTCTCCCACACAACCCATACACGTGAAATGGCAAAGAAGTATGGTTGCATGTTGAAATATATCATAACATGGCATTCGCGACCATTCTCCCTCACAACCCATACGAGTGCACCGGTTTCCATAATAGGAGTTGGGCAATTGTCAATTAAGTATGGTTGTGAGTTGGAATAACCACGAATTAAAAGTATAAAAATATAAATATGTCGCCGCACAACTTTGCACCAACATTCTAAATAGAAGATGGGCATGGTGGGTCTATATATAAATATAATATAATCATATAGGTCATGTTTGCACCCGAAGCGTGCTAAGTCACCGCACACTTTGCACCGATGTCCTAAATAGGAGGTGGGCATGGTGGGTCAAGTTATATTAATAGATATATATATACACGTATATAACATATATTATATATATATATATATATACATAATTATTTATATATTATTATAGTATTATATTAATATATATATATATATATATATATATATATATATATATATATATATATATATATATATATATATATATATATATATATATATATATATATATATATATATATATATATATATATATATATATATATATATATATATATATATATATATATATATATATATATATATATATATAAATATATATTATTATATATATATATATATATATTATATATATATTATATATATATATATATATATATCTTTTATACATACATATATATATACAATATATATATATATATATATAATTAATAAATATATATATATATATATATATATATATACATATATATATATATATATATATATATATATATATATATATATTATATATATATATATATATATAAGTATATATTTAATATATATATATATATATATATATATATATATATATATATATATATATATATATATATATATATATATATATATATATATATATATATATATATATATATATATATATATATATATATATATATATATATATATATATATATATATATATATATATATATATATATATATATATATATATATATATATATATATATATATATATATATATATATATATATATATATATATATATATATATATATATATATATATATATATATATATATATATATATATATATATATATATATATATATATATATATATATATATATATATATATATATATATATATATATATATATATATATATATATATATATATATATATATATATATATATATATATATATATATATATATATATATATATATATATATATATATATATATATATATATATATATATATATATATATATATATATATATATATATATATATATATATATATATATATATATATATATATATATATATATATATATATATATATATATATATATATATATATATATATATATATATATATATATATATATATATATATATATATATATATATATATATATATATATATATATATATATATATATATATATATATATATATATATATATATATATATATATATATATATATATATATATATATATATATATATATATATATATATATATATATATATATATATATATATATATATATATATATATATATATATATATATATATATATATATATATATATATATATATATATATATATATATATATATATATATATATATATATATATATATATATATATATATATATATATATATATATATATATATATATATATATATATATATATATATATATATATATATATATATATATATATATATATATATATATATATATATATATATATATATATATATATATATATATATATATATATATATATATATATATATATATATATATATATATATATATATATATATATATATATATATATATATATATATATATATATATATATATATATATATATATATATATATATATATATATATATATATATATATATATATATATATATATATATATATATATATATATATATATATATATATATATATATATATATATATATATATATATATATATATATATATATATATATATATATATATATATATATATATATATATATATATATATATATATATATATATATATATATATATATATATATATATATATATATATATATATATATATATATATATATATATATATATATATATATATATATATATATATATATATATATATATATATATATATATATATATATATATATATATATATATATATATATATATATATATATATATATATATATATATATATATATATATATATATATATATATATATATATATGAAATGATACTTGTACGCTCCTCCTTCTTCCTGGGTCGTCGCGAGGTGGTGGTGGAGTGGTGGTGCGCGGCTGCGACGGGAAGAAAAAGAAAAAGAAAGGAAATCGGTTAGGGTTTTTAGAGAGAAATAAGAAATGGGTTTATGTTAGGAGGCATTTACTTACGTTCCTCACCCTCCTGGATGTTAATGGAGTCGAATGGTGGTGGTTTGAAGATCCGGCCAGCAGCAGCAGCGGCGGCCAGCAGCAGCGGTGATGGGGTTTTGGTTGTTTAGGGTTGTAGAAAAACCTTAGGGGGTGGCTGGGGATGGCTGCCGGGTTTGATTTCTGGCGAGAAAGGAGTGGCAGGTGGCGGTGGTGCTGCAGGGGGTGGCGGCCGGCGGTTGGGGTGAAAGAGGGAGGAGGGAGATGAAGTTGAAGAGTTTTTATTATTTTTAATTGTTTTTGTCTCTTATGTTTGTAGCCTTTCAAGTGCAAGAGAATTGTGGGGTAAAATGTGCACAGGGACTTTACTAGTTTATATAGTGGGAGTGTGTCAGTGTGTGTGTACGTGATGTGCAACCAAAAGAAAAAGGCAGGGAATTTATGTCTACAATTTATAAGCTAGTCAAGTGGGTTTGGGTCATGTCTTGGGCTTGGGCTATCCGAAATTTACATGGGCTAGAGGGGTATGGGCTTATTTTTGGTTTACCAATTATATTAGCCTACTAATATTACTAGTTAGTTGGTCCAAGAGTTTTTATAAATATTTTATATATTATTTTGTAACAATTATTAGTTAGGAAACTAAAAATAATATGTCATGTTTTTATAAATTGTGTCAATTATTATTATTACATAAGAGCGTTCTTTAATAATTTAGTAAATATATAACGACATATATTTCATATGGCACTTTTACTAATGAAAGAGATCTTAACTAGATACATATTGTCACATAAAAATCATATATCACAAAAATGCATATTATGGAGGTCCTCCTTGACCGGTTCATCAACCCGATGAATGTGTGTCGGCATCGTTATTTTATAACGACGTTTGCTCATGGTTGACACATAAGAATTTAAATATCACATATTTAAATTTAACTTTCTATAAATAGCACATGAATAGTAAACTTTCTAAGTTTAGCTAACCTCAAATTTGGCGGTTGTCACAACTTGTCCCCTCACCCAACGAGTAACAGTGGGATGTTTGGTTGCCTTTGTGACGACCTTCATTGCCAGTCCAACCACGCGGTGCTCTAGCTACTATATCAGTGGTCATGCCACGCCCCTTTATATTATTGGTCGTCTCCATGGCACGACCCCCATTATTATTATTGCACATGGTTGACGGCATGTGCTTCTTATCATCTTGGACATAACCGGTCTTAGTAGTGGCTCAAGCACAAACTCACCAATTATGCCTTTGGCCAAGTGTTATTGATATCATTTATGGTTGGTTATTATTGTTGAACATACGGTTTGGGCATGGAGACTATGATGAAATTCTTGGAAATCTTATGACATATTTCTTCTTAAATCTTATCGAATGAATACTTGTTTGTAGTATAAACCTATGAACTCACTCAACTCTCGTAGTTGACACTTTTTCTTCATGCTTTTCAGGTATAGAGCAATAGGTACTAAGCTTGACCGCCCCTATGGAAGCTTATTTGTAATGTGCTTGGACTTATGTAATGCAAACATTTGATCTTTTGTTTATGAACTTGGTTATGTAATGATCGTGGAACGTCAACTTGAACTTGTAATCTTTTGAGATTTGAACGTCATTTGAAACTTTATGTTAATGATTTCTACTTAATCTTTTTGTACCATGTCGTTCTGTGGCATCTCGTGTTTCCGCCCTAGTCGGGGTGTTACATAGCATAGCCGAGGAAGACGTAGAATGGAGAGTGAGGAATTGGGTAGAATGCTTGATGAAGACTTTAGCTACCCATAGAAGCTATACCTCATTAGACATCATTTACATTTTGATATTATGCAGATTTTATGAAGTACTATGTAGACGGTTGTTTTGTGTTGGGCAACCGTTGGGTTTTCATTTAGACATTTTGATGGTATGGCATGTAACACCAATAAATGCAGGAACCGAACTGTTTTTATCGGTTTTGAACTTTTAAAGTTTTCTTCCGCATCTTTTAACACCGTTAGGTGGAAATTTTTGAAAACCCATGTTTTTAAATGTCGGGTGTTACATTAAGAAAACTGTTGAAGATAAAAGTAAAGCACTACGAATTAAAGCTAGGATCTTAAAGAAAAACAGAAAAACACAACGACACCAGAATTTTGTTGACGAGGAAAAACCCTTGATCCAGTTAAGTGATCTTAGGTAAAAAACCCCGGGAGGATTCAATCGACCCTTCCTTAGTTCTTTTATTATTTTGGTTGATTACAATACAATGAGGGTGAGAGTGATTTGATCGAGCTAATGAACGAAAAAGAAAGTAAGTATGCAGTGAGTTTGTGTGTGAGAATACAAGTGTGAGAGCAGTTCTCCTAATCTCGATCAATCACCTCTTATTTATAATGTAAATTCCTAACTAACTATCCGAAAAATCTGGGATCCTCCGTGTGATATTGTTCAACGTGCTGAAGTTGAAAAGTGGACGTTGAGTCTTCCTTGACACGTTTATTCTTCAAGTTTGTTGCGATATCCTTGGGATTGCACGTTTATTTTCTTGCTTAATAGGCTGAATGAATGTAGACACTTATTTTCGACCGTTAGCTAATTCTTGAATATCCTGAATGATGATCCTTAGTTCAGGATCCTGCAAAACATAAAAGCATTATCGTGTACCACAAAACCATGTGTTAGTAATATCTTTAATCAGGATCATAGTTATAGAAAATCTGACCCCAAACAGCTTGAAACTTTTATCAATTCCAAGCTTGTGTGTAATCACATCTCTAGATATTCCAGTCATATCTTCTTGCTTCCAAGCAATAGTCTTCATTCTGGCTTTTAAAAATCAGTAAGCTTGACCTCCAAATCTTTCGAGATCTTTGCGCCTAATAATACTTTGATGTTAGGATCTTCAGGGACCAGAATAACTTCTTTAACATCTTGCTCCTCTGGTTCATCAACATCGAAGATCCTCTTCTGTAATTGCTATTGTGAAGTTGACTTTGCTGCTGAATATGTTGTCCCACATACTTCCGATCCACCGGAAATAGTGTTAATTACTCTTGCATCTGGAGGTGGAGAATCTGCTTTTTGAGTTGGCTTAGGCTTGGAAAAATCCATGCCCTCAACATCTCTAGCTTTCTTTCTTCCAAGGAGTTCTGTAAGATATCCTTTAGCCAGAAGAGTGGATATCTCCCTTCTCAACATCTTGCAATCTTCAGTAAGATGTCCAAAGTCTTCATGATATGCACACCATTGGCTAGGATCCTTCTTTTTGAAATAAGAATCGTTTTTCTTTTGTGGCCACCTCACTTTATCTCCAAGATCTCGCAGCGCCATTATAATACCAGGTGTTCCTACTGAGAAGCAGTATGTTGACAGGGCAGGATATTCGACCCCATCATCTTCTTCCACTGCATTTACTTGATTATCTACATGTCTTGTGTAGGGTTTATTTCTTGGCTTATACACTGGAGTTTCTGCCTTCCGATTTGGGCGATCATATGACAAAGCTTCTAGTTTGGAAGATGTTAGCTCATTTTCTTCAAGCCTTATAAATCTTGCAGCTCTTGCTTTGTTTTGCAAATCTCTTTGCTGCTGAATATGTTGTCCCACATACTTCCGATCCACCGGAAATAGTGTTAATTACTCTTGCATCTGGAGGTGGAGAATCTGCTTTTTGAGTTGGCTTAGGCTTGGAAAAATCCATGCCCTCAACATCTCTAGCTTTCTTTCTTCCAAGGAGTTCTGTAAGATATCCTTTAGCCAGAAGAGTGGATATCTCCCTTCTCAACATCTTGCAATCTTCAGTAAGATGTCCAAAGTCTTCATGATATGCACACCATTGGCTAGGATCCTTCTTTTTGAAATAAGAATCGTTTTTCTTTTGTGGCCACCTCACTTTATCTCCAAGATCTCGCAGCGCCATTATAATACCAGGTGTTCCTACTGAGAAGCAGTATGTTGACAGGGCAGGATATTCGACCCCATCATCTTCTTCCACTGCATTTACTTGATTATCTACATGTCTTGTGTAGGGTTTATTTCTTGGCTTATACACTGGAGTTTCTGCCTTCCGATTTGGGCGATCATATGACAAAGCTTCTAGTTTGGAAGATGTTAGCTCATTTTCTTCAAGCCTTATAAATCTTGCAGCTCTTGCTTTTGCCTCATCCAGATTTCTGCATGGCGTCATTATAAGATCTTCTTGGAATTTGGATCCTTTATGGAGACCTCTCTGCAAAGCTTGTATAGCGGTCAACATATCTAATTTAGGAATATTAAGAGATTCTTTTGTAAATCTAGTCATAAAATCTCTAAGCGATTCGTGTGGCTTTTGAATAATTTTATAAAGATCATCAGTCAATTTTTCAAAAGTTCTACTGCATGAAAATTGACTATAAAATAAATTAGTTAAATCAGCAAAAGAGTTAATAGATAAAGGAGGCAAACTCTGCAGCCATTTTAAGGCTGATCCTGAAAGTGTAGATCCAAAGCTTCTACATAAGCAGGCTTCCTTTAGATTGGATGGAATAGGTATTGTTTCCATCTTTTCCAGATATAGTGCAATATGCTCTTGAGGATCAGTAGTTCCATCATATGGCTTCATATTTGGAACTTGAAACTTCTTTGGGATTTCTACATTCGCAATCCTGTCACCATATCTGTTAATAAGATAGGATGCAGGGTTGACCTCTGGGATTGGATTGCAAAATCCAGGAACACTAGAGATCATATCTTTAAGCCTCTGAAACTCTCTTGCGATGTATTCATTTGGTCCTTGTCCCTGCGATGGATTAGTAAAAGCAAATGATCCAGTAAAATTATTAGAATTATGTAAACCTGCGCCCATAGTGGCAGATGTCCCAGCAGCATGAGTATTTTGAGGAATATTGCTCCCAAAATTCTGAGTTGCAGTTGGGAATTGCGTGTTAAACGGCGCAGATCCAGGGGCTGCAGATGCTCCTGGAGTTGAAAATAAATTTCTTGGGGTAATTGGAGGTCCATTTTCTGTAATCCTGGACTCCAAAATCCTAAATTGAGTCTGATTAAATTCTTGATTAGCTGCAACAGTATCGGTAAGTTTCTGCAAAATAGCAAACAAATTAGGAACTTCTTCATGATCAAGATTTTGAGCAGCTTCTTTAGATCCAATATTGAATGGGTCTGGATAGCCTTCAGCGTTATAAAAGCCCGATCGTCCTGCTTGTCCAGATCCAGTATTCGTTTGAGATGGATTTCCTGCTGGGATGTCACCAGCAGTGTTGAATTCAGTACTCTGATCAGCAGGCCCTTTGTCTTTGCTTTGATTCGGAATTCGAACAACATTATTCTTGTTTCTTCGATACGAATTATTTCCTGGAGGAGGAGGCATCATAGAAGAAGAAACAGCAGGAGTGTTTTGTGAAGAGTTAGTTGGTTGAGTCGACATTATCGGATTTAATTTCGGAAAATTGGTTTTGATAAAAATTAAAGAATTTTTAATCGATCGAAAGCACCTTTTGCCCCACGGTGGGCGCCAAATTGTTTTGGTCAAAAATTTACCTAAGATAATCTACGATGAAGACTTAGATTAATAATGTAACCAAACTTTCGTTCGTGAGGTTAAGGGCTTGTAAAATATGTTGAGATTCAAAGATGCGTTTAATAAAAAGATTTGATAAACGATTATGTCGACTAAACAAGAAATTAAGGTCTAAAACAATGATAATCAGAATTATAAGTATCGAAATAAAAGAACTAATGATAAATATTGCTAATCAAAGTAAAGATCTAATAAATAATGCTTGAAAAGTAAAGAGTAAAGAGCAAGAACACCGAGATTTGTTAACGAGGAAAAGCCCTTAATCCTTTAAGGATAGCCGGCATAAAAACCCCGGGAGGAAGCAATCGTCCCTGCCTTTGTTCTCTTATTAATTGTTATTAAATGTTTACAAATAGTGGAATTCGGTTGATCGATGTATCTAAGTGTGTGAATGAAAGTAGCAAGAGCGGTGTGTGTGTATACAAGTGAGTAGTATGCTGTGAATAAAAAATACGATCTCCTAAGATCGATCAGCCTCCTTCATTATATAGACCTATGATCTAACTAACTATGCGAGTTTGTAGGGATCTTCCAGGTCTTCGTTGATTTGAACGTTGGAGCATATCTTGACCAGTCTTGTGAACGTTGAAGCTTTTCTCCTCATGCTGAAATCAACTTGAAGTCCGAATATCTTGGCAGACTAAGTCTTCTTTGCATGTTGAAGATTAATCCCATGTGTGAAATCCTTTCTTTACCGTTGGAGATATTTTCCTTGGCTTTATATCGAATATTCTGGAATCTGCATGCTTATCTCATGTGGAAATGATAATAATAGTTGAAACATAATGTTAGCAAAATATTAATAAGTAATCAGAATATTCAACTATGTCAAGATCCTAGTATGTCAAGATCTTGGACCTTCAGGATATTGGTACTTGAAATTTCACCCATAACACATGGGTTCATAAGAAAAATTTAGAAATAATAGAACATATCAGCAACTATTAATAGCTATGAATAAGCAACCATAACCTTTGATAATATTGATCATAAAATATTGATGTACCTTAACTATAATTAACATCTTCTCAGCAATATACTAGACATTGTATCCACACGTTGTTGCGGAATACGACTTTTACATGATAGTGTTTTGGATACAAACAATTATAAGTAGTATCAATATAATACAAATTCATTTATGTCAAATCTTCGAACTCAAATTTATAAAATGGTAACAATACATGTAGCAATAATAAAATAACATATAAAAACAAAAAAGACTTAGTCATGCATGAGAATCGGACTTCTAGTTGAAATCAACATGAGGAGAAATGACTCTAACGTTTACTTGACCAGTCAAGGATACTCCTCAACGTTCAACCATGAATACCCGGAAGATCTCTAATTTTTCTCATAGTTACTTTACTAGTTATTCTATATAAACGAACAAAGTTGATCGACATATGACACACCAGTTCACTTGTATTCACACACTTGAACAACTCCCTGCTCTTATTTCTTTCACAACAGTTAAAATTATTCGATCAACTACGTTCCAACATTGTAAACATTTTTCATAATCATTAATAAGATAACAAAGGCAGGGACGATTGTTTCCTCTCGGGGTTTTTTTGCCGTAAATCCACAAGGATTAAGGGCTTTTCCTCGATAACAAATCTCGGTGTACTTGTTCTCTTAACTCTTTAGTTTTCATTGCATTTGTTTTATTCAAGATTATATACTCTTCTTTTCTTTAATTGTCTTGTTTAAACAACATTTGCAATTACATTTGTCCATTATCATTCTTGCTTGGTGGTCGACATAAACTCTTTTACAAATCTTTTATTTACACTGCATCTGTAGCATCCCAACAAGGCGGAAACATGGGGCGTACCGAAGAGCATAGCATGACATGAAATTAAGTAGAAACGAAACTATATGATCAAGAAGATCTAAGTAAATCCAAACACCAAGCATACAAATGTCATAAAACAAGTAAAGTCACAATGCAACTAGTACAAATGCCAAACAAAAGACAAATGTTCATCCTTCGTAGGAAAGGGAGCATGTGGGTACAAGACCACATGAATAAGTCAATCAAGGAAGCGCCAATCATGTGCATTTTCCCTGAACACTAATACAAAAACTGCACGACGTCCTCTATCTAGTCCAGCTCTAGCATCATATCCTCAAGTCCTCTGAGTAGCATGGTTGCCTGAAATGTGTAGTAAACCAAGTCAACACTAGGTTTGTGAGTTCCTAGGAATGAACGACAAGGATCTAACGTCAAAGCCATCCACAATATGAACAAGAATGAAAGGCAAGTAATATACTTACAGTAAGCCCTTAAAAGGCACAATGCACGCAATTGAGGTTGTTTAAAGCACAACCTTATCACATATGTATTCACATAATAAACTACACAAGATAGTTAGAATACGCGTAATAAACAAGCACAAGTAATAACGATATCAATAGGTTATCATGTCCTCTCAATGTCCGCAAGTCATCACAATGTTCTCATGTCCTCTCAATGTTATCAAGTACATATAATACCCGTTTATTGTCATCTAGTACTTATAGTACCCGTTTAATATCATCATGTCAACCATGTCCATCAATGTCCCACAATATCCAACAAACAATTAAAATATATATACATACACTTTAGGAACGATACTACCTCTGAGGGTGTCATGGACGCTTATATATAAGGTGTACCAGCGGCTAACCCACCACGTCCATAACACTTCGTTGGTATTATCGTCCACTATGTATGCATAACTAAACCTAAAGAGATAATTATAAATAATAACGTAAACAAAATCAACCAATGCCATCAAACAAGACTTGTACACTTTCCAGCCTGAATCGCTCTCTATCGAGTAGGGAACTACGAAACTCATCTTGATAGAGCAATAACAGGTTTAGATCAAGCTATGAATGTCCAACGATCACCAAATATCCACAACCTAACAATATATGTCACAACATAAACCAATGTCAACACTTTGAGCTCTAACAATGACTCCCAACCTTGAACGACTCTATAGACTCGAATAAGACACCAATGGAGCCAAAGAGAGGTGTACAAGAAAGTATGGCTCGACCCAAGGACCATGGAAGGTTGATTAGCTTGAAAGAAGACAAAATAGGAAAGTGAAAAATGGGGAGGGGCGTCTCATATGCCACCTCCTGGCCTCTCATATGCCGGCTTGTAAAATAGCGTTTTGGAGTCTCATGTGGCGTAAATCAGATAAATCTGGCGTAAAGCAAAAATCTTAAGATGTAGAGGGGCGTAAATTATGCCCCTTGGTGGTGTCTCATACGATGGGTGCAGGTCAAGCACACCAACAAACTCCAAGAACATGAAACACGGATCCAAACACCCCCAAACACCTCCAAATCGACCCCAAACTCATTTTTGACCATTTTGGAACCATTTTGAAGGTATCAAACATGTTACTAACATAACCTGAACAAAACCCATCATCAAAACTCCTTCCATTTCATAAATTCAAGATCAAATCACACCCAAATCCAACCGAAAACCCTAATTTTTACACAAGAACTCATTTTGACCCCAAAACGACCAAGGATGCTTAGATTCGACCAAGAAACATGATAAACAACATATGAAGATGATTTTGAGCTAGAAATTACTTACCAAAACTTTCACCAAGTGATGAATCTGAATTTGAGCTATAGGATGAGAAGGAAACCACTGAAAACCCAAAACCTTGCTAGATGTTGATGATAATGATAAAAACACTTGAATCTAGTAACAATTTACTAATAACTACAATATAGATGCAAGAATTTTAGAGAGAGATAGAGATGTGTGTGTGTGTGTGTTCTTGCAAGAATTCAAGAGAGAGAGGGTAAGGAGAAATGAGTGGGTGGAAGGAAAAAAGAAGGGAAGGGATAAGGTTGGGTAGTTGTGGTCACGGGTCACGGGTCAGATCCACGGATAACCTATTTCACATTCTAGTCTAACTAAATATCGTATGTCGTCACATGACTAACTGAAATGACCAATTGATCTCAAATAAACACAATGCACACAAATTACCTCAAAATGACATCAATGTTATAATATGGAGAGAAGAATTTAGAGAGAGGAGAGGAGGTAATCTTATTAATGAAAGATATCAATAGGGTTACAATAAGCCTTATATTTATAGGCTAAGAAATAGAACATTCTAGAGATTATGATGACTCTAATATGGAAGTGAATATCCATACTATATTTAATATTACAATACTCCCCCTTGGATATTCACACTTTATTATACGCAAATATGGCGTTTGCTGCCTCATTAAAAATCTTACCAAGAAAAACCCATTGGGATAAAAACTCGGTGAAGGGAAAAAGAGTGCAGCGCGTATAATACTCCCCCTCTTTTGAATATCCGTCTTCAAAATATCGAATGTCGATCTTGTATACATATGACTTAATAATCTGCCAAGTTATTGCTCGATCAGGTTTGATGAAGATTGATTATGTCATTGTCATGTTGATCATATGTTGAGATTGAATCTATCATCGTCTGAGCTTGATCTATATACATCACATTATCTTCAAACAATACCATTGATTATTACATTCAAGTCTTGCGAACACTTTTTTCTTGGAAGTCTTCATTATTGATCTTTGACCATGACCATCTTCATAGTTTGATGATGTAGTTGTTAAGGATTGCTTCTCCATGAAATATGTAGTGTCACCATTTGTGAAAACTAAATTGTTGTGACCGTGCTTTAAGCGGATGAGACAAATCAACATATTCAAGCATCTTTGCAAGTGAACTCTTTTAATCAAATAATCTCATATCGCATGTAACGAAGTATGTCTTCAGTTTCATCCCGTGATAGCTTGTTGATTCGGAGCCATGTATTGCTAACACATTTATGGACAAATGCAATATCGGGGATATGTAGTCATATATGTAGCACTAATATGATATATCAAAATCCCATTTGCGAATCGAGACCGATAAAAACTTAATGAGTAAGCTTTGTCAATATTGAAGCTCTTTGACCTTCGTCAATATACTTTCATAAGTGGACAAAATTCTCATTCAATAAATGCTCGATATTCGAGATAATACAACACTAAGTTGTAGTATATCCATCTCATCATGAGATTCAGTTATATGAATTTGGATCATCCGTTCTTTAATAATCTATGAATCTCCCCCTTGGATGTCCAATTTGCAAAATTATGCCTCGTTAAAACATAATGATGTCAATATGTAATTGATGATATTGCATGCAGGCAATTGTGCCATACACATATCTTGTTTCTCCATATAATGACATAATAATTTCAAAACCAACATGGTTCATAAGAACCATTCATATATATGTTGATCATTAAAAATATGATACATGCTCCAAGCATTTTATATCCATGTGAAACTTTAAGCCATTTGCGGGCTCTAATGATAACAAGGAGATACAAATATATATTTGTATATCACGGTATTCAAATCTACCGATAATATTATCAACCATGGGAGAAATATATCTAGGTCTTTGCGAAAATCTATTGTAGCATCAATTGTGCCATATACGTCAATATATCAATTTCTCATTTCGCTTTAGCACAAAGACCGATTTATATAAAGAGATGCTACAAATTCTTATGTATGGAATTCATGTCTAAAAATTTCGTGCACGATAAGAGGCTTTAAATATTCGGTAGCATTATTCGTATTGCTATTTTAGCCAACGTATCTCAATTTTCGCACCTCATAGCATATATGCCCTTAAAAATTTCACGCATAGTATTTAGCGCCTAATAGTATGCATAATTGTGTCGACATCAATCTTATTTTGATTCCATTCTTTTGATTCAATGCAATACTTGACATGATATATGTTTGTAAGAGATCTCTTCATTATTGAAATATCATCGGTTCTTCATGAACCATCATGTCTATTGTCTCTTTAAGACACATGTTTGGGTCTTTTCACCTCGATATGACCATCATATTTATTGCTCCTTTCTATTTTCGAGGCATTTTATTTGGAATCGATATCCTTTTGTGCGCGTGCCATAGACTCATATAAATCATCATGTTGAGATACGATCAATTTGGAGCATTGAAATAAGTGTATATGGCTTTATTCGATTTAGTGAGCGTGTAAGTCAATTGTCAAACTCAAGTGAATCAATCACCATATGAACCTTATGTTCATGTTCTTTAGTAAGCTCACAAAATAATCATTCTAAATTGTTTCTTCTCCCCCCTTTAATGAATTATTCTCTTTTGAAATACATCTTTTTGCATTATGGTAGGATACTAGATGTATACACGAGGATATATACCGTATCCAAGATATTTGATTCTTGATCAAAACCAATGATAACGGGGAGGAAGTATTTTATCTTGTTGGCATGATGCAAGCTCATGTTGTAAAATAACTTTGCCCAAACATATAATTCAGAGTTTTGCTCTCATAATCATTTAATTTGCAATAGACGCTTAATAAGCGCTTTAAGATTCACCACCATTAACGAATACTCGCAATCTTATTAGCTAAGCCACTATTGACGCAAACTTCATGTTGCGATATTAATGATACACGACCATTTAGACGATGCATCGCTTTTTGAATAACTAAATGGTATATTAGATGTATAGGCCTACATACATCCTCTTGTATCATCTTTTTATATTTAAGGGAATGAGTCCCCGCTTGGCTAGCAATTGGTGAATAATTGATATTTTCTGAGAGCTTATAAACTCATTACTTTGAAGAATCTACGGATTCTCTTTTGCATCATAATGACTCGGGATGGTCTAACCGGTCATGCCAAACAATAATAACAAAATCATGGTTCATAAACTTCTAGTTATGACCATATGTGATTCAAGTGCATTTTGCATTGTATAGTTCATATACAACGATGATATCAAAAATGATTGCACTATTGAATTATAAACGTTGTTCCTCTTAATCATATAACATTAGCTATCGAAGTAGCTCTTTGGGAACCAACAATATGTCAATAATATGACAATCTTGAATACATATATAAATCTCTTTTAAGTGAAATAACGACTGTGAGTCCCAAATAGATGGTTAAAACCCGACTGGCAAGTAATTCTAACTGGAAGTTGACCAGTTCAGAATACGATCCAGATATGGATAAACAATAAGGTAAAGGTACTGAAAGTAAATGCAAGAAACAATAAGTGCTGAAACTATATAAATAATATGTATATTTCAAGTATGTAGCATTGAGACACGATGTATTTTTTCAATGTATTTGATTTATTGATATAAACAAATACAAAGGTTGTTGCGGAACAAAGATAAACACCCAAGTGTAAGTATCTAAACAACCTAGAAATATAAGTGATCTAATAACTTGGAAATACTCGTAAGGATTACTTAGAGTATATCTCACAAGTTGCAATGCTAAGGTTTCAAGCACTTTGCAAGTTGTGAGAAGCCTTTATATTTATAGGCAAGGTTCATGCTGATGTGGACCAGGCCGTACAAATATGGTTGGGAGCATTTAAGGAATTAAAGTCAATTCCTTAACATGCGTACTTTTAAGGTTTAAGTGTGAAAGTTGTTGATGTGACAATTCACACTTTATTCCCAACCTTTTACTCAACCTTGTACTTGTTAATAGTTAAAGCTATTAACTGGGTAAAGGTTAGTAAAGTAAAAAGGCTTCCTTGTAATCAGTGTAAAGTGTTGTAAGAACTTTACACTGAGATGCTTCAGTATTCGATCTGGTAGAATCAACTTCTGAGCTCCACATCTGAGCTGATTCTCTTTCTTCAGACTTCAGTCTTTGACTTCAGTCTCTGAATGGTATTCTGATACGTTGATCTGAACTGAAGTGAAGCTTCAGTGAACTAATTCTGAACGACTTCAGAATTATGTACAAGTATTCTTCACTGAGCTTCAGCTATTTCTGAACAAATTATACTTGGTCGATTTTCGACCTAACAACGACATATAGTCGTTTTTATTTAGTCACTAATAATTTGGTCACTCATTGTGACAACTCGTGTTCATAATAGAAACACTATGATAAGTGAACTTTCTACAAATGTACATATATATACAAGCTACAAAATGTAACATATATATACAAGCTGAAGTGTTTGTTACATTTGCAAATATTTATTCAAGTAAATGATAAACTGAAAAGAAAACTACTTCTTCGCAGGCCTCGAACCAGAAGGTGCTTCAGTAGCTTTTCTCTTCAGTGGAGAATGATCCTTCTTTCCAAATAATCTGCCTTCAATCTCTACCTTGGCTTGCATCTTTTGTTGTATTCTTGATAACCATGCACCAATCAGAGCAGATTTTGGCTTCCCCCTCAGAATATGGATCATCTCTCTATGCTCAGAAATCCCAAATTCGTGCACTGAAACCTGATTGTATTCTTCAGCTGCCCTTCCTTATCTTTTAACAACCAAATCGAAGAGCTTCAATCCATCAGCTTTTGTTACTTCTATGTCAGTTATTTTCGCTGGATGGGATCGATGCTTCATATAATGCTCATACTGATCCTTTTCATGTTTCCTTTCGATCTCAGTAGCATCATCAGACATTGGCTTGAAGGTAGAAAGGTCAGCATCACGAATGTTCTTTCTTGAAGACCTTGGTCCAGTCACTTTGGGTTTCGTGGGTGGCCTTAACAATTGCCTTTCAACCTTGGCAACTTCAGCTAGAATCTCTTTCTTTTTCAACTCCATCTCATTCATTCTATTTTTCTTCAAGTCTTCAATAGACAACTTGAAGGTGAACTTTCCAGCTTTTGTTCCAGAGGTGAATACATCATCCCACACTCATATTCAAGCATATCAACTACTGCTTTCTGCACTCTTGGATCATTTTTGATTTTCTGATATCTTTCCAGTGAAAGACCAAGAGCTGCAGCATCTACATGATCAAGGGTTCCCATCGAAAGATGTTGTGCCCTTTCTCTTTCCTTGTTTTCCCTCCACATGATAAACTGATTAGAGATTTTGTTAAGTCCTCCACCTTGAGAAGGAGGCTTTGGACTTCGGTATTTTGCTTCTCTAACTGTGCTTCTACACTCAAAGGAGGAGGTGGTTGTGCAGAAACAGAAGCCACAAAGGGAATTCTACCAAGCCCATCTAATGCCTTTTCCAATTGCATTTCAGTTGGACTCTCAGATTCAGTAGCAGAGTCCAACTCTTTCTCAGTTTGATCATCATAATTGATGGGCCTTGCCCTTATCTTTCTTTTCTGGTTCAGACTACTGCACTTCAGATTTTCATTGTTCCCCCTGAACTGAGGCACCACCAGATTGTACCTCAGCTTGCTTCTTGGTTGCCTCTATTAATTCTTGAGTACTTGAGAGCAAACCAATAGGCACATTTCCCCCTTTGGGGACCTCAGAAGGCATCTTAGCATATAAATTAATTGCCGTTTGCATGGCCTTCAGAGGTTCCCAACTCTGCTGCAGAAGGCAATCAGAAATGCCCTTTGCCATTGTAGAGAACTGAGCCCTTAGCCTGAATGATGAGTTAAGGTTCAGAGTCTCTTTCTCAGTAAGATCTTTCAGCATTTTCCTATCTTCTTCATAGAATGAGGGAGGAGGAGGAGGAGCAACAACATTTTCTTTCTTGAGCAAGGTCAGAATTTCATCTAACTGCTTGGACTGGCCCTTAACAACTTCATCAAGAGTAGATACAGATTTCTGAACTTCTTCAACAGCTTTATCTACCTTCTTGGAAGTGTCTTTAGTGAGTTCTAAGACCATCCTTCTGACCCCTTCTTGGAAGTGTCTTTAGTGAGTTCTAAGACCATCCTTCTGACCCCTTCTTCAACCTTTTCAGCCACAGAGGCTGAAATCTGAGCAACAAGATTCTGAGATATCTCAGACTTCAGCTTCTCAATCACATCACTACTAATAGAAGACCCAAGTTCTTTCTCAGTAAGATCTTTCAGCATTTTCCTATCTTCTTCAGAGAATGAGGGAGGAGGAGGAGGAGCAACAACATTTTCTTTCTTGAGCAAGGTCAGAATTTCATCTAACTGCTTGGACTGGCCCTTAACAACTTCATCAAGAGTAGATACAGATTTCTGAACTTCTTCAACAGCTTTATCTACCTTCTTGGAAGTGTCTTTAGTGAGTTCTAAGACCATCCTTCTGACCCCTTCTTCAACCTTTTCAGCCACAGAGGCTGAAATCTGAGCAACAAGATTCTGAGATATCTCAGACTTCAGCTTCTCAATCACATCACTACTAATAGAAGACCCAAGTTCTTTCTCATTAACACTTGGCCTTTTAACCAACTCATTCACCTCCTTCCCGACTGCCATAACTTCTTGTTTGATCAGTTCAATACCAGATGTCAAGTTTGCAACAACTGAAGCTTGCACATCTCTTTTGGCCAGTCTGAAGGCTTCCCTGATAGCCGTACTTATTTTATTACATGAATGCACCAGCTCATTTAGCTTCCCACTTACTAGTCCCTCATTTCTAGCAACCTTGGTGAACTCAGTGCCAAGGAACATCTAAGCACCCTTCATTTCAGCAATGGAACTAGTATTGGCAGTTAGAGATTTTGTTAAGTCCTCCACCTTGAGAAGGAGGTTTTGGACTTCGGTATTTTGCTTCTCTAACTGTGCTTCTACACTCAAAGGAGGAGGTGGTTGTGCAGAAACAGAAGCCACAAAGGGAATTCTACCAAGCCCATCTAATGCCTTTTCCAATTGCATTTCAGTTGGACTCTCAGATTCAGTAGCAGAGTCCAACTCTTTCTCATTTTGATCATCATAATTGATGGGCCTTGGTACTTGGTGAATTTGTGGGTGTAAGTGTTGGAGTTGTGGTTGAAAACGAGGTGAAGTGACATAGGCAGGTGTAGAGCCAGGTGGAAAATATGGATGTTCATGAGAAGTTTCGGGTTGGCGATATGGTTGTTCAACAAGTATATTTTGGATTTCTGGGGGAGGTGGGACGTTTGTGAGGCTGAAGGTTGGCTCAGAATCAGAAGACTGATTCTCCTCCAGTAAGCCCTCATCAAACTCAAAATCAGCAAAGGAATCAAGATTCCCTTGAGTTGGCTCATCGTCATCCCAGAGGTCAGTCGAAACTGCAGTCCGATCAGATATGCCCTGGTTCAGATCACTGGTACCTGAACCAGCTTCTGGTTCAACAACTACTGCTGCAGATGCATCGTCACCAGATTTATGGGTTGGCTCAGCCATAGCTTCATCGCCAGAGATAGTAGACACATGGGTTGCCTTAATGATTCTCGTACCATCATCAAGAATCACTTCATCGGCCGTAGAGTCTGGAATCTCAGTCTCAGGTGGTGTCACACCAAAGACTTCATCAATTCGTGCTGCAGTAGAGTGTGAGATTTGTGAAGTTTCAGGGGGTGCGCGTGCAGACACGGACTCTAATGTGTGCTGGGCTGGCACACTAGTATTATCTTCACCATCTCCTCCTAAAGAAGTTTTGGAGATGGCTGCTTGTGGGTTTCCCTTTGGACTCGATTCCTTTGGTTCTTGTTGGGAAGATCCAGAGGGGTTTGCTTCGGTACTAATGTCCTTGGGCTGTGAGGACGGCTTATATTTACGACATTTTAATAAGCCCTTTGGAGATCCTGAGGGATCTTTTGGGAGATCCTGAGGGATCTTTTGGGAGATCCTCAGGTTGGTCAGTGAGGAGGGAATTGGTGGTTGGGTAGATGAAGTTGCTGGGGTTTTAAACAACTTCAACATTTGACCACCAGGTGCACCAATGGGTCTCGCATTCTTTTGCGACTCGCTCGGTGACCTTTCTGAGCCAGCCGGTCGTGCTGTTTCAGTTTTATTAATTACCTGAAGCATTGCAGCGGAGAGTTCTGGTTCTGGATCTAAAGTAGATAGCTTTGATAGATCCCTGCAGAACTCCGTTGCTGAAGATTCAAGCCCCTCCATGTGATACTCATCTCCAAGCATGTTCATGAAGCAAATGCTCAGAAATCTGGGAAATGAGATATGTGGACTTCTTTTCCCTTTTAATTTTGTTACAAGCTGAGAGAAAAGTATCTCAGCAAAGTCCACCTCAATCCCATGCCACAAGTAGTACCCAATTTCTACTTGTGTTAAAGAAATCTGGTCCAATCCTCCCCATTAAGGTTTTGCCTTTGGCGTTCAGTGCGGCCATGAAATTATTCATATTGAATCTAAGGGTCAATGGATCGAACCCTTTTGGCCATTGTGCACTGGCCTTGACTACTTTAGATGGTTTGTATTCGAAGGCTATTAGTGATTTATGATGGAATACAAAGGGTTTTTCCAAAATAAATAAAAGAAAAATTGATTTTGAAATTCAAACCCACAACAAAAATATTATTTTAATGAAATCAATTTTGATCGGGTTTGAAGTCCGAAAATAAACTTGGGTATACGTCCGCATTTAATGCAACGACGGTTATGACCCCACATTTTCACAAAACTTTTCAACACTTTAAAGAAAAAGCAATGGATTTTTCATCCTTGCTTAGAGTAGCAGTATACCAGAATTCAAGTAAGTATCTATGATACAATACTTGAGGATCTGCAGTCAAGGCATAATGGAGAGGGGATTGTTCAAGAAATTTATTAATCCTCCCCATTAAGGTTTTGCCTTTGGCGTTCAGTGCGGCCATGAAATTATTCATATTGAATCTAAGGGTCAATGGATCGAACCCTTTTGGCCATTGTGCACTGGCCTTGACTACTTTGGATGGTTTGTATTCGAAGGCTATTAGTGATTTGTGATGGAATACAAAGGGTTTTTCCAAAATAAATAAAAGAAAAATTGATTTTGAAATTCAAACCCACAACAAAAATATTATTTTAATGAAATCAATTTTGATCGGGTTTGAAGTCCGAAAATAAATTTGGGTATACGTCCGCATTTAATGCAACGACGGTTATGACCCCACATTTTCACAAAACTTTTCAACACTTTAAAGAAAAAGTGATCATTACTTTTCATTTACGGCGCAACTTGTGTGACACGTCAGTAAAAAGCATCATTATTCAAACGTTAAACAGTAACTGTCACGTGTTCACACAACGACCAAGTATCCAAAAGACATTATAAAGGACTAACTCATTTCAGAAATAACTTATTTAAATCTGAGCATGATCAGATTTTAAGGAATCTGAACCATCTCAGTTTTCACACTTATTCTGAAATCATTTCAGAAATTCTGAAGCATTTCAGTCAAAATATTTTTCTGAAAGCAAAGTTCTCCCTTAGAGAGAAATTCTTTTAAACATAAAAATATTTGACACTTCCCCCTGAGGTGATGCTATACAGGATTTAGCATACCTAACTCACTGATGAGATGTTTATGTTAGGTCCAGATTTAGTCCAGATTTACTGGACTCGCTCCAGACTCGACTACTGGAGCCTTACTGAAGATCTGTCCAGAACATGTTCTACTGGACCTACTCCAGACTTGGAATCTGGAGTCCCTCTGAAGATTTGTCCAGAAATAATGGAAGACCAGTGAGCAAATACTTGTATAGGAAATCTGGAGTATTCTCCAGATTAGCTCACTGGACATCACCCAGTCCAGATCAACTCTACTGAAGACATTTTGACTGAAGTCAAAGACTGAAGTCTGAAGAAAGAAGACTTAACAAATGGCGGAGTCCACTGGAAAGTCTTACCAGATCTGTACACTGAGGATTGTCAGTGTTCTAGATCCTACAAGTCTGAACACTGATATCAAGGATTGACTTTTCCCTTTACACACTTTCCAAAGAACAATCCACTTGTTCTTTACCAAAGTATACGTGTGTAAAGGTGGTTGGATAAAAGGATATACTTGCATTTGATGTGACTTTATCCTTATTCCTTATCCAATACATTTAATGTTCTTGTCGGATCATTAAATGTATGCAACCATATTTGTACGGCACAAAATTCACTGGTGAATTTTGTTGCCTATAAATACAAAGTCATTTCCTTGACATAAATACTTTTAAGCATTCATTTTGCATTGAAGTGAATTTGTCCAAATACTCTCGATCTTAAACTGGGATACTTCACAACTTTAAATATCTCGATCCTAAAGAGTTATTTGACAAATATAGATCATTTGTAACTCATAGGTTGTTAGGATACATACTTAATTGTATTATCTTGATTCCGCAACACCTTGTGTTTTATTTAACATCATAAATAAAATACCCATGAAAAATACATAATTTTCCACTTTATTTGTTTATTGCTTTAAGTCTTGTATTACTTTATTTATATACTTGCATTTATATTAAAGTAATACTAGTCATTTTCATTTTTTGGATGTCCAGTTTACATCCTGAACGACTCCAGTCAGCTAGGCAAATTTGATGCCAAAGCTGATGAAGGGTATTTCTTAGGCTATTCAGCCATTCGCAAGGCCTTCAGAGTCTACAACAAGAGACTGGAGAAGGTCCATGAGTCAATTCATGTCACATTTGATGAATCAAATGCTGCAATCAACAAGAAGCCAGCCTTTGACACTCCCCCAGTAACTCCAATTGTCTTTTGTGAATCTGATCCTATAAACGACAAAAATGAAGATTCAGAAGACACAGTTTCCAGTCATCCTGATCTGGAACCTGTTCAGAAACTCTCCAGTAGTACTCCATTCTATCCCTTTATTATTTTCAAACTACCCTCTGAAATTAATATTGGTTCAGATGTGCGTACTACTCCCCCAGTATCAGTGTCAGTTGAAAATAGACCAGAAATGTCTTCTTATGAAGAATTTCAAACTGAACCAGTACTTCAGGAAATGCCTTCAAATGAAGAATTTCATGATGCAAATCGTGATTTAAATGATTCAGATGAAGATACTGAAGTAGTCTGGCATCTGAGATGAATGTCTTTGCTGGAAATGAGAAGCTGGTTTATGAGAAGCTTGATGAACTGGTACTGGCCACAAACAACAACACTGAAAAGATCAAGGTGGCAGTCCAGGGCTTAGAGTCAAGGTTGGTTAATTCTGTTCAGACTGCAGTCACTGGCGAACTGGCAGGTCTGAAAGAAGATGTATTGATGCATGTTGATGTGACAACAGCAACTTAGATTTGATTAGTCTTTTAGATTAAGACATTATGTTGTTTTATGTCTTATTCATTTATATGTAATTGATAGATTATGGACTTCGTGTTTTAGTAATGATCGATTACATGTTTTGGTGTTATTTATATGTTTATATATAATGTTTGTTATGTATGTCATACAAGTACAAACATAATATATGTTAGGTTTCTTGTACATAAAGTACTTGGAAAATAACTAAGCATAGATGTTGATGGTATTTAGTACTAACGAAGATAATCTTCGTTATATGGGCTGGATTGCTAAGTTCGTAAGAACAAAGCCCAGCAGGCCCAATATCGATTTGAAACATATATAAACGAATGGAAACCCTAAATTGAGGATTCCAGTTCAGATTTCACACACCAAGAGCGACTAAGTTCGTTTCTAGCTTATAGAAAACGAAGATAGATCTCATAAGGCCGATTATATTGATATAATTAGCAATATATACGATAACTAATCAAACTAGTTATCTCGTGAGGATTCCGCACTCACGACATAACAATAGACGATCTCGAGAGCGATCAGTAGCTATCGAGGGACTCACAAGTGGTATCAGAGCCATTCGATATCTTATCGAAGGGTTGAGATCGTTTGTTTGATTGTTATTTTCTCAATAAATCCTCTCGAACACTTTTCTGTCGTTAAGTTCGTTTGCCTTACGAACTTAGCGAAACGAAGTTATTCAACGAAGTTAAGAAAACGAAGTTAACTCAAATTCGTTCGAATTTCATCAAACGAATATAGAAAGCGAAGTTATCTTCATTTTCGTTTTGAATCTTCTTCAAACGAATTTAGTCTAAGAACTTAAGTTATCTTCGTTCAGATCCTTAGTCTACGAACTTAGCTATCTTCGTTCAGAATCTTTGTCCACGAATTTAAGCTATCTTCGTACTGATCCTGTTCTACGAATTTAATCTAATTTCGTTCAATTCTTATCTTCGTTTGAACAGTAATTTTCATTTATGGCTTCCTCATCTTCAACCAACAATGTTGTTGCCCAATACCTCAATTCTCTGGTTTATCATGATCATCTTGTAGGACGTACTAATTCTCCACCAAAGTTAGTTTCATTAGCTGACTTCTGGGCGTGGAGAGGTCGATTTGAAGATTTCATTCAACGAGAAGACTTGAACATGTGGCTCATGATCACTGAAGGTTATGAATGGCCCACTCTTACTTGAATGGAGTTACTTCTACATACAAGGTGGGAGAATTAACGGGTGAAGAAAAGGCTAACTATGCCATTGAAGTAAAGACTCTTTCCACACTTCGTATGTGCATTCCTCAAGAGTTGGTGCACTTGTTTCCTAAACAGGAATACAAGACCTCAAAGCAACTGTTCGATGCTATTGAAGCTCATTGTGAAGATGATCCACTACATGAGATTGATCGACTTGTGCCTGGGCAAAGAATTAATGATTATATAGTCACATGGGATACTATGAAACCCATCATGTATTGGACTCACATCTCAGATAAAGATGCTGCAAGATATAAGACAATAATCTGGAGTTGGTTCTATGATGAAGAACTGAAGTTGTTTGTTCTTAAAAGACCAGAAGGTTGTCAGTATCTAGCATGGCGTGAGAGATATTTCAGAAGTTTGTGTGAAGAAGACTTACATGAACTTGGAAATAACAGGATTATCAATCCAAGTGGTTATGGTCTTGCAGATGTGGTTGGTAAGAACCTTCACGAAGATTTCAAGTTGAGATTGAATATGAAAGACTCTGAAAAATCAAAGTTTCATATTGAACCAAGACGAAAGAAGAAGGTGGTTAAGCCAGATAAATTTGTTGAGTATATTCAACGTGATATCAAATGTATGATCAAAGTCCCTGCTAAGAAATGGGCACAAGATGTCTTGGATAAGATGGATAATTGGGAGATTGATCGAAATTCTGGTGAAGCCAAGATGTATGCGGACTCGAAGAAGAAGATATTGTTGAGAAGAATGTATGATCCAATGCAGTTGGTTAACTTCTCAAGAAATGATCAGAGAAAATTATACGATACTGAATGCTCATTTTTACCATTTTGGAAGAATGAAGAAGATCGATATCGTAAGATTCTTCAAGTCTGCTTACATGAAAATATCCATGCAAATAGCAAACGATTGTTATTTGATGGATGATGAAGAATTTTTGAAGACTGAAGAAATCGAAGATGCTGCTGTCAAGGGGGAGTTTGTTGATGCATGTTGATGTGACAACAGCAACTTAGATTTGATTAGTCTTTTAGATTAAGACATTATGTTGTTTTATGTCTTATTTATTTATATGTAATTGATAGATTATGGACTTCGTGTTTTAGTAATGATCGATTACATGTTTTGGTGTTATTTATATGTTTATATATGATGTTTGTTATGTATGTCATACAAGTACAAACATAATATATGTTAGGTTTCTTGTACATAAAGTACTTGGAAAATAACTAAGCATAGATGTTGATGGTATTTAGTACTAACGAAGATAATCTTCGTTAGGAACTAACGAAGATAATCTTCGTTATATGGGCTGGATTGCTAAGTTCGTAAGAACAAAGCCCAGCAGGCCCAATATTGATTTGAAACATATATAAACGAATGGAAACCCTAAATTGAGGATTCCAGTTCAGATTTCACACACCAAGAGCGACTAAGTTCGTTTCTAGCTTATAGAAAACGAAGATAGATCTCATAAGGCCGATTATATTGATATAATTAGCAATATATATGATAACTAATCAAACTAGTTATCTCGTGAGGATTCCGCACTCACGACATAACAATAGACGATCTCGAGAGCGATCAGGAGCTATCGAGGGACTCACAAGTGTTCAAAATTTGGTCTTCAGGATCAGTTCTCTGGAAAGTAGACCCACACTGGAACAGGGTGCAGTTGTTAGCACTATAAGTGATGAATGTACAAGGAAGTTCAGAAACAATATGTTGAAAGAATTATGTGAAGAAGTTTCTGGGACTGTTCTTCGTAGCATTTATGATGGGGTGTTACCCCAAGTAGAAAAGTTACTGGATGAGAAGTTGCCAAAGCACTTGCCTACAGCTGTTGCAAATATTCAGAAGGAAGTGCAGGCACTCAAGAAAGTTGTGTCTGAAACAACTCCAGTAGAAGGTACAACTTTTGGTCCACTAGACAGACTTATGCTTGAACAGTTGTGGAATGATCTCAAGTCAAGTACTGGAGATCGTTCCAAGGGGGAAAGGTCGTCTGGTGACCAAACTGAAAGACAAAGAGCATATGGCACTGAAGCCAGGCTAACTGAAGGAGCTACTGGTACTGAAGCCAGTGAGCCCCAGTTTGAGTCCTTCCCAGATATTCCATCAACTCTGAAGGCTGTTAAAGGAAAAGAAAAAGTGGTATCTGGTGAAGAGGAAGAGCATACTGAAGATGCTGATGATGAAACTTCCAGGAAGTTAGAGCAAGAATGCATAATGATAGAGATTTTCAAAAGAAATCAAAAGGATGAACTGTTGGCCCATCAAAGGGAGATGGCAACAATGGGGACTCTGGACTCTTACAATGCTGGAAGGTTAGGCATTAACATTGAAGTATATAAAAAGATGAAAGATGACCCCAGAGTTCATCAATGCCTAAATGCATTAGATGATGTTCATGTACGCTCATTCTACGCTGAAGAAGAGCAAGTCTATGATTCAATTATTTATGGCGTGAGTGTACCAGAACTCATCAGACAAAGAAAGGATGAACTGGTGAGTCTCCAAAAAAAGATAAGAAAGAATGTTGGTGCTCTGGAGATAGAGTACAGAAAGAGACTTACTGGTTTACCAAAGTTGACTGCCAGACAGATCAAAGCAATCAAAGATGCTGATGTAAGCAATTTCATTCCTCTGGACACTTCTCGAAAAATAAAACGTCAAGAACTCCAATCTGCTGTAGAGCAAAGGAGAGTGTCCAAGGATACTGAAGCTTTGATCCAGCAAGCCAAGCTGAAAGAAAAATACAATGAGATGTTGAATTTCAGGGCTGATGCAAGAAGGATCACTAGTGCTGAAATCAAGTTGGCTGAAGATCATGAAGGCATGTCAAAATTTGAAGTAAAGTTGACCAGGGAGGGTAACTTTACTGACGAAAGGAAAAGTACTTCAGTCAAAGCTTTTGGATGGAGTGAACTGAAGGAAATCGCTTTAACGTTCAGGGGGAAGACAAATGTGTCGACTGATGTTAAAGCATTTCTTAAAAGGATTGAGAAGGTATGGAGAAGAAAGCAACAAATGGAAGTTGCAATGGGCATAAGAACGACAGAATCAATACCATCTTCTCCATCACCAAAGAGAAAGGCTACTGAAGATGCTCCAGAAAGGACATCGAAAAGAAGGGCCTGACTCTTATTGTTTACTTATTGTAAATTATTGTCTTATGAAAATTGTATACTATTTATCAGTTGATGAATGTAATAATAGTTGCAATTTTTTATTTTTATAAGTAAATGATCAGATTTAGTCTAAGTTAGAACTTAATTGATGAAACTGAAAACACTCATGATCTATAAAGTGTTTTCCAGTAACTTAGATTTTTTAGACAAATCGAAACTTGTGCTTTTCAAGCTTACAAAATGTATAGATTCAAGCTTGAAAACACTTGCATTATTTCTAAACAAATAGGGGGAATTTGTTAGGTCCAGATTTAGTCCAGATTTACTGGACTCGCTCCAGACTCGACTACTGGAGCCTTACTGAAGATCTGTCCAGAAACGTGTTCTACTGGACCTACTCAGACTTGGAATCTGGAGTCCCTCTGAAGATTTGTCCAGAAATAATGGAAGACCAGTGAGCAAATACTTGTATAGGAAATCTGGAGTATTCTCCAGATTAGCTCACTGGACTTCACCCCAGTCCAGATCAACTCTACTGAAGACATTTTGACTGAAGTCAAAGACTGAAGTCTGAAGAAAGAAGACTTAACAAATGGCGGAGTCCACTGGAAAGTCTTACCAGATCTGTATACTGGAGGATTGTCAGTGTTCTAGATCCTACAAGTCTGAACACTGATATCAAGGATTGACTTTTCCCTTTACACACTTTCCAAAGAACAATCCACTTGTTCTTTACCAAAGTATACGTTTGTAAAGGTGGTTGGATAAAAGGATACACTTGCATTTGATGTGACTTTATCCTTATTCCTTATCCAATACATTTAATGTTCTTGTCGGATCATTAAATGTATGCAACCATATTTGTACGGCACAAAAATTCACTGGTGAATTTTGTTGCCTATAAATACAAAGTCATTTCCTTGACATAAATACTTTTTAAGCATTCATTTTGCATTGAAGTGAATTTGTCCAAATACTCTCGATCTTAAACTGGGATACTTCACAACTTTAAGTATCTCGATCCTAAAGAGTTATTTGACAAATATAGATCATTTGTAACTCATAGGTTGTTAGGATACAATACTTAATTGTATTATCTTGATTCCGCAACAACCTTGTGTTTTATTTAACATCATAAATAAATACCCATGAAAAATACATAATGTTCCACTTTATTTGTTTATTGCTTTAAGTCTTGTATTACTTTATTTATATACTTGCATTTATATTAAAGTAATACTAGTCCATTCTAGTGCTAATTAGACTTGTTGTATTTTGCACTTTCCTGGTTTAACCATCGAACTTAAGGGACACACAGTTTAAAACGTTTTGACATCCAAGGGTTTTGTAAAAACATCAACGAGTTGTTTATCAGTGGGAATGAAATGAAGTTCAATGTCACCTTTAATAATGTGATCTCTAATAAAATGATACCTGAGGTCGATATGCTTGGTTTTGGAGTGCATGACAGGATTGTGAGAGATGGCAATGGCACTGGTGTTATCACAAAATATAGGAGTCTTTGTATACTTAACACCATAATTAGAGCCAGCAACTGGCTGCAGAAATGTATTCAGCTTCAGCTGTGGAGAGTGATACTGCAGTCTGCTTCTTACTTGTCCAACTAACCAATTTGCCACCTAGGAAATGACAACCACCTGTGGTACTTTTCCTATCTATTTTACAACCTGCATGATCAGAATCTGAATAACCCATTAGATCTAGACTTGAGCCTTTGGGATACCAAAGACCAAGTCTGGGGACACCTTTAAGGTATCTAAAAATCCTTTTCACAGCATTTGCGTGTGCTTCTCTGGGATCAGACTGAAATCTTGCACAAAGGCATGTTGCAAACATTATGTCAGGTCTACTAGCAGTTAAGTACATGAGGGATCCCACCATACAACGATATTTTGTGGGATCCACTTGTTTTCCATTGGGATCTGAGTCCAAAATTAATGGTGCAGAAATAGGAGTATCTTTTGATGAGACAGAATCAAATTGATATTTATTTAATAAATCTCTGACATATTTTTCTTGATTTATAAAAATACCATCACTGGTTTGTTTCACTTGAAGACCCTAGAAAATATGTCAGTTCACCCATCATACTCATTTCATACTCAGATGACATTATTTTAGAAAACTGTTCACACATTTTGTTATTTGTAGACCCAAACACAATATCATCAACATAAATTTGTACAAGTAAGATATCACTTTTATCATGCAATATGAATAAAGTGTTATCTATTGCACCCCTTTTAAAACCATGTTTCAGAAGATGTTTAGTAAGAGTATCATACCAGGCTCTAGGTGCTTGTCTCAGACCATATAATGCTTTGTTCATTCTGTACACCCAATGAGGTCTTTCTTCATTTATGAACCCTGGTGGCTGATACACATACACAACTTCTTCCAATTCACCATTCAAAAATGCACTTTTAACATCCATCTGATAGACTTTGAACTCATGATGAGCTGCAAAAGCTAAGAAAATTCTGATAGCTTCTAGTCTAGCAACTGGTGCAAAAGTTTCATCAAAGTCTACTCCTTCTTCTTGTGAGTAACCCTTTGCAACAAGCCTTGCCTTGTTACGAATCACATGACCATCTTCATCCATCTTGTTTCTGAAGACCCATCTTGTCCCGATTGGTTCTTTCTTTAGATCACTGGGACAAGGAACAAGTTCCCAAACATCGTTCCTCTTAAACTGATTAAGCTCATCTTGCATGGCTTCAATCCAGCTAGGGTCTTTCATAGCCTCGTCAATCTTCTTCGGTTCTATCAGTGATAAGAAGCTGACATTTAAGCATTGATCGCTTGTGGCTCTTCTGGTCTGAACCCCACTAGTGGAATCTCCAATGATTTGATCGATTGGATGTGCTCGTGTCCACTTAGTGTAATGACCAGGATGAACAATGATATCAGTGCAAGAACTCCTCTGAATTACTTCAGGAGGTGCTTCAGAAAAGACTACTTCAGTCTCATCATCTTCCTCCTGCAGATCATGATTTGCATCATGAAATTGTTCAGATTGGGGTAATTCAGTGGAGCCTGATATCTGAGGTGAAGCAGCATGTACATCTGATCCAATAGTCAGTTCAGAAGGTAGTTTAAAACTGACTGAAGGATAGAATGGAATGTTGCTTGACTTGTTTATTATTGGTTCTGAACTGAGATGTTCAGAAGCAGGTTCAGGTGACTGATCAGATTGGACAATAGGATCAGAATCACCAAAACTTATTGGACTTTCTGAGGGTGGTACAGGAGTTGAATTCTTAAAGATTGCAGAATTAGATTCATCAAAGGTAACATGAATTGACTCATCAACCTTTTCAAGTCTCTTGTTAAAGACTTTAAAGGCTTTGCGATTTGTTGAATATCCTAGGAAGTACCCTTCATCAGCTTTTGCATCAAATTTTCCAAGCTGGCTGGAATCATTCAGAATGTATACTGGACATCCAAATACATGGAAATATCCAATATTAGGCTTTCTATTTCTGAGTACTTCATAGGCTGTCTTCTTGTGTCTTTTGACATAGACAGATCTGTTCTGAGTGTAGCAAGCAGTTGCAACAGCTTCAGCCCAGAAATTCTTAGGAAGACCAGATTCATTAAGCATACTTCTAGCAGCTTCAATCAGCGTACGATTCTTTCTTTCTACTACACCATTCTGCTCTGGTGTGTGAGCTGAAGAGAAGTTCTGAGATATGCCAGTTTAGTGCAGAAGGACTCCAGAGTTGCATTTCTGAATTCAGTGCCATTGTCACTTCTGAGCTGACAAACTTTTCGCTTATGCTTGAGTTCAATTTGTTTGATGAGAGCAATGATTTCAGCAGCAGCTTCACTCTTGGATCTGAGGAAAATTACCCAGCAATATCTTGAATATTCATCAACAACAACAAGGGTATACTTTTTTCCCGCTCTTGTCTGAACATTCACTGGTCCAAAGAGGTCCATGTGAAGCATGTGAAGAGGTTCAGTTATACTAAAACTTTGCTTGTCTTGAATGAAGCTCTTTTCTGCTTACCCATTTCACAACCTGGACATGGCTTGCCTTTATTGAAAGACATTGAGGGTATCCCATCAACAAGTTGTTTTCTTGACAACTTATTAATATTCTTGAAGTTCAGATGGGATAATCTCTTGTGCCACAACCAGTTTGTGTCTTCATCTGCCTTTGTGTAGAAACATTGTTCAGTGGGTGAACTATTCATATCAATGATATAAATGTTTTCCTTTTCTTGGTGCAATCAATACTACCTTTCCATCTCTGTTGAATATGGTGCCTTATGAAATATCAAATAATACCTTGAAGCCATCATCACACAGTTGACTGACACTGATCAGGTTATATTTCAAACCATTCACATATGCAACACGTGTGAATTTGACTTGTCCATTATTCACAACACCATATCCCTCAGTTTGTCCATTTTCATCATTCCCAAATTGTTATTGAGGGCCCCTCTTGCACCCTATATTCCTCCAGCAGGGTTTGATAACCAGTCATGGTTCTGCCAGCAGCGCTGTCAAGAAACCATATATTCTTCTTTCGGTCTCCCTGCACAAACACAAAGATTAGTTCTTTTTGGGAACCCATCTTTGATGGGTTCGCTAGACTCTCCCTTAGCAGTCTCAGATTTCTTTGGTTCAGAAGGAACTGAAGGATCGAAGGGGATCTCGGTCATGATCTCAGATGACACAAAAACAGTTGGTTTGATGGGGGTTTCAACCTTTTTCTTCTCAGATTTTTGCTTGATTTGTTTGGAAAAAGGTTTTGCATTTTGCTTAGGTTGAAGAGGAATGGTTTCAACATTTTTCAAATGTGCATTACAACTCTGCACTTGTCTAGCCAATAACTGAAATTGACTCTCTAACCTTAACAAAATTGATTCTTTATTAGACACCTGAGCCTTACCTGAATCTGAGGTAGAAGGCTCAGTGGGGGAGATATTTTTCTTCTTCTTTTGGCCTTTTGGAACCTTAGATGAAGTCTGAGGGGATGGCTTTTTGGTTTTAGCCTTCTTTTCTGAAACAGTTGTCTGAGCTGTTTCAGATTTACCCTCAGATTGTTCCTGGGCCTTATCAGTCACAGTTTTCTGTTTGCCAACTTTAGGAAAAATAATTTATGGTTTCATTTCCTTTGGAAGTGCATCTAAATCAGTGATTATAGATGCCAAGTGAAGATCACCCGATTCATATGTTGTTCTTTGATTTGCAAAAGTATTTTTAATTGCAGCATCTGGATTTGGTGCTTTCATCCAAGATTTAATTATTTTTTGTTCCTTTTCAAGGATGGTTTTTAATTCTTCTTTTTCCAACTCTAAAGTGGCAACCATAGACTGATAACTTTTTAAAGCCAACTGAACATCTTTCAGCTCTTTTAGTCTGGCCTGACTGGCGTTTAGTTCAGAAGTATTACTTTCAAACATTTTTAGGCTTTCTGAACGCACAGTTTCGACAAATGAAATGTCAGCCTCTAAAAGAACCAAAAGGTCCAGTTTTTGTTCCTCGTTACTTTCAAAACCAAAGTCACTAACCTTTTTCATGACTATATCACCCATCGACCAGATTCAACATCAGACTTGACCAAATGACCTTGATCTTCACGTGCCATGAAACACATATCCCTAACTTCTTCCTCATCATCAGACGATTCGTCAGATTCTTCCCATTTTTCAGTCTTGGCAATCATACAACTATTATTGCTTGAGTTGTTTTGAGCCATGAGAGCTATTTGGGCTTTCAGCTTCTTGTACTTAGCCTTATAGCTATCATCAGATTTCTGAAAAATAGAATGATTAGGGGCAGATTGTGATGATGAAGGCTGACTAGATCTGCATTCCTTCATGAAATGTCCTTTCTTGCCACACTTAAAGCATTCAAGATTAGACTTGTCAATAGAAGCGCTGGAAGGAAATGGTTTGCCAGATCGATTTGATTTGGCCTTAAAACGATTGAACGTTTTAGCCAGCATGGCAACCAGATCATCATTGTCATCCTCATCACAATTATGAGTTACATTACCAGAAATACCAGTTTTTAACATTTCAGAGACCATCTTCTTCATCGAGTCAGAATGATCACTCTCAGAAGATAGTAGAGCAGTCCCATGTGGCTCAGAGTACTGAACCATGACTGAACTGGTAGAAGCATGATTTTTGGCATCTTGCTCAGCCACAGCTCTCTCAGCTTTGTTCTCTTCAGTGTACCTGAAGGCTCCATATAAGGAAGCAAGAGTGTGACTGTGCAAGGTTTTTCCTTGTCTTAAAACCAAGATCAAGTTTTCCCATTTAGAAGGTAAGATGTCACAAAATTTTTCTAACAAAATTTCTTTGTCTTTAGTTACACCCAGGGCTTTCAATTGATTTACTAGATTAGTAAATCTGATGTAAGTTTGAGTTAAAGTTTCACCAGGGATAGCAAAAAAAGACTCATATCTTTTATTTAAAGCAACTTTTCTTGTGACTATAGTCTCAGAGGTGCCTTCAAACTGTGTCATAAGTTCCTCCCACATTAATTTTGAATTTTCAAGTAAAATAAGGGTGGGCATAAGAGTTTCAGGAACAACATACAAGATCATATTTTGTAGCTTGGTATCAAGGTCTACCAGCCTATGATCTTCCTCAGACCAATGATCCTTCTCCTTAGGTGATACCCTAGGAGTCCCATCGGCATTTCTGACAACAGAGGAGGCATTCATGGGGACAAAGGGTCCTTCTTTAAGAATATCGGTCAAATGTCTTTCAACACCAGCAATATATTTGAGCATGCATGCTTTCCATGTTTGAAATTTTCACTGTTCCCATCAAACTTGGGAACAGGATTATTTGGAAAGTGTACGTGTACATTATGCGATGGTATATTGTTGTTGATGACAGGTGGAGTATTAGCATTAGGGTCAGAGCCTTCATTGAATAATTGGTCAACCATCTTTGCAGATCAAAGGTTAATGAATTAAAATAATTCAACCTGGCTCTGATACCAATTGTGAGTCCCAAATAGATGGTTAAAACCCGACTGGCAAGTAATTCTAACTGGAAGTTGACCAGTTCAGAATACGATCCAGATATGGATAAACAATAAGGTAAAGGTACTGAAAGTAAATGCAAGAAACAATAAGTGCTGAAACTATATAAAAAAATATGTATATTTCAAGTATGTAGCATTGAGACACGATGTACTTTTTCAATGTATTTGATTTATTGATATAAACAAATACAAAGGTTGTTGCGGAACAAAGATAAACACCCAAGTGTAAGTATCTAAACAACCTAGAAATACAAGTGATCTAATAACTTGGAAATACTCGTAAGGATTACTTAGAGTATATCTCACAAGTTGCAATGCTAAGGTTTCAAGCACTTTGCAAGTTGTGAGAAGCCTTTATATTTATAGGCAAGGTTCATGCTGATGTGGACCAGGCCGTACAAATATGGTTGGGAGCATTTAAGGAGTTAAAGTCAATTCCTTAACATGCGTACTTTTAAGGTTTAAGTGTGAAAGTTGTTGATGTGACAATTCACACTTTATTCCCAACCTTTTACTCAACCTTGTACTTGTTAATAGTTAAAGCTATTAACTGGGTAAAGGTTAGTAAAGTAAAAAGGCTTCCTCGTAATCAGTGTAAAGTGTTGTAAGAACTTTACACTGAGATGCTTCAGTATTCGATCTGGTAGAATCAACTTCTGAGCTCCACATCTGAGCTGATTCTCTTTCTTCAGACTTCAGTCTTTGACTTCAGCTGAATGGTATTCTGATACGTTGATCTGAACTGAAGTGAAGCTTCAGTGAACTAATTCTGAACGACTTCAGAATTATGTACAAGTATTCTTCACTGAGCTTCAGCTATTTCTGAACAAATTATACTTGGTCGATTTTCGACCTAACAACGACATATAGTCGTTTTTATTTAGTCACTAATAATTTGGTCACTCATTGTGACAACTCGTGTTCATAATAGAAACACTTATGATAAGTGAACTCTTATGTTCATTTGATCATATAGAAGTCGATCATTGCTAGTGTCACCTTGTGTTCTTAAGAAACACTTTGATATTTAAATTTCCATGACCATGACACATATTGATCATTCCGATCGCATGTAATTGCATTCACTTTAGTGAATGGATACCACACCGTTAGACGGCTTTGAAAATTTCTATCAAGTTGATACTTCATGAGCATCCATACGAAGTTGTACTCGCTTATATTTTACAAATTTTGCAACTTTTTGTGCAACTAATTATAGCGAGACTTTAGAAAAATCACATGTTTGTGATTTTCATAAATTTCTTATGACCATTTTCACAAATTTTGATGTGCTCTCATATTGAGCTCTTATAATGGATCTTCGTGATTATATCACACCAATTTGGTGATCCTTTTCTTCAAGAAAATGGAAGTGTTTCAAAACTTGAAGTTTGCATATGCCAATTCATCATAGTATTTTATGTGAATTTTTCGACATAATCACATGGATCATGATAATCAAACCAAACTTTGATCCAACAAAATCAAAAGTTGTAGCCCGTCGCACAATAATTTATAACGAAGAATCATTAAGAACTTTTGAACTACATGACGTAGTTTATTGAAATGACAAATAATGTAAAAAAAAATCAATAACCTATAGTTATTTATGCTTTGAATGTATTCAAAGAATCACACAAGAGCTTCAAGTTCTTTACCAATTAATAACTACATGAGTAGTTTATTAAAATGACAAATAATGTAAAAAAAATTCAATAACCTATAATTATTTATGCTTTGAATGTATTCAAAGAATCACACAAGAACTTCAAGTTCTTTACCAATTAATAACTACATGAGGTAGTTTAATCAATAACTTATTGTTATTTTTCATTGCATATCAACAAAAAGATCATCAAAGAACTTCATGTTCTTTATTAAATACAAACTACATGTAGTAGTTTACCCAATAATTGCTTTGAATATAATCAAAGAATAATGAAAAATTTCATTAACTCAATATTTGATCTAGTTCTCCGAATTGTAAAGGACTATCATGTTCAATAAACATAACCGTGGTTATGATCTTTCTTTCAAGTATTTCCATAATTCTAACGGGTCATTCACCGTTAAATATTTATGTGTCCATAATTGCAACGGATCTTTCACCATTAAATAAAGTGTTATCATGATTCCAACGAGTCTTTCATCGTTATTTATCCGTTTTTCAAATCCTCATGGAGGTGATGTTGGAGAAAAGTCATTGATTTTGCATGCTCTTGCAAAGAGGCCTTATTACCTCTCCAAGATTTATCATTATAACTACAAAATAAGAGAATATGTAGTCCATTGTAGTTCTTGTTTAATAAACCTTAGTTTATTAACAAATATTGAATTCAATTATCATTGTAAATAACCGTTGTTATTTACTTATATGAGCTACAATTATTTATGCTTTGAATAAATTCAAAGAGTAGCAAAGAACTACATGCTCTTTTAACATGACTTTGATCATGTTATTTTTTGATTCAATCCAAAAAGAAGAAACTTTTTAATTTCTTATGCATAACCGTAGTTATGATTCACCTTAGTGAATAACGAATGAACAATTAGTGAGGAAACATTGAAGTTTCTTTTGCATAACCGTAGTTATGATTCACCTTAGTGAATAACAAAAGAACAATTAGTGAGGAAACCTCGAAGTTTCTTTTGCATAACCGTAGTTATGATTCACCTTAGTGAATAACGAAAAAAAATGAATTAATGAGGAAACCTTTAAGTTTCTTATGCATAACCGTAGTTATGATTCACCTTAGTGAATAACAAATGAACAATTAGTGAGGAAACATTGAAGTTTCTTTTGCATAACCGTGGTTATGATTCACTTTAGTGAATAACGAAAGAACAATTAGTTCTTTTTATTGCATAACTAATGTTATGAAAACATAAATTGCTTCAAGCAATCTTAATAATTGAAGAACTATAAGTTCCTTATTGTTCTTTTATGCATAACCGACGTTATGTAGTCATGTATTGTTTCAATGAATCTTTAGAAGAACTATAGATTCTTTAAGGAACAATTTATTCCTTTATGCATAACCGAAGTTATGAAGTCATAATACTTTTCGAGATCACAATGATTAGATAAACAGATACAAAGTTTCTATGAAACAAATCAAACTGAACATAAAAATATATATATAATCTGTTTATATCTTATTGAAACCCAACAATATAATATATATGGATGTTTTAAATAAGACCATGTATCATGAAGAAAAAAAAAAACTAACGTAAGAGGTTTGAAGAAAATTTAAGGATGATTGTAGTCTAATGGGAGTGACTATAACACCAAGCTAATTGACCTTTTCATATATTTAATAGATAATAGAACATATTTCCAATACATGATGTAATCCCAGGCAATAATAATAAAAGATCTTCAAGAATAAAGCTTAATACCTCAATCGACATTGGTTATTTAGATGGTTAGCCGACAACGAAATAATAATATATAGAAAACTTCTGTAGCCATGAGTCAACAACAAATTAGATATGGTTTTCGTAAAAAAAAATTCGACCACTCAAGTTTGAAGATAACAAATGTTGAATGACTAGATTTCTCTTTAAAAAAAATAACCATTTGTTTAATACTAGATCAAAAGGATAACTTTGTTTAATAGCATATATGATAAAAGTAAAAAAAATCTTATTTACATGATGTTTCTGGATTCAAAACTTTGTTTACTATAAGAGCACCCCTTATGTATACCTTATTGGCTAGTATTCGATTTTGAATACGGTCCACACCATTGGGTGTGGGCCGTATTGGGTGGTTCGTGGTGGTGAATACGGAGCGGCTTGTGCATTGTTTTTTTTTTTTTATTCATCAACGGCTAGTTTGGTAAAAAAAAAAAAATTTTGAATTTAATATTTATTTATTCAAATAACCTTAAACAAACACATTACACATTACTTAATTAAAACAAACACATTACATATTAAAAAACACATAATTAAAACACGAAATACATTAAGATACGATTACTCGTCATCATCTTTAATTGACATTTTTCCTAACCCACGGTAAGCGCGTTCGTCGAGCCACCACTTGTCGTGTTGCGGGCATTTGACTGCATCCGTCGTTTTGTCTTCCCCGCAATTGTCGTGGTACGATTCGGCCCAAATCGGTTATATACAAACCGGGTATTGTACTGAACTTGAGTGTCAGTACTTTACTTATTTGCAGGGGAAGATCGATAAGATTCAAATTGCTATTGAACAACTTGCTTGTGCGATTACCACCTTGAACCATCTGATCATATGGGCGAAATCAATGAATAATTTCTATTGTTAAGTTGCTCTAAAACATGCGAAAAATGTTGTATGTTTCTCTTTAAGTTTGTAATGTTTTTTATTGTAATGTTTTTTATTTTAATGTTTTTAATGTTTTTTATAAATTATATTTGTGGTTTTATTTATTAAAAGTTTGAAAATAAATATGTTGGAGTGTATTGGAATGTATTGGATGTATTGGGTATTGGGTGTGAATTGAGGAAAATGTATTGGAAAGAGGTTTTGCTGATGTGGCGCTGATGTGGCACTGTATTGGTTAGTATTGAGGCAACCCATTGGGGGTGCTCTTATAATCATAATAAATAAATAAGTAGCAATTTTAAAAACATGAAAAGGTTGTCGACAATTAATGTTCCGAAAAAGAAATATAATCAAAGAGAAGTCGGCCGAAAATTTTATTTTAGGGTTTGAGACTATCGTGCTGATAACGTGTTATAATATAGAGAGAAGAATTGAGAGAGGGAGAGGAGGTAATCTTATTAATGAAAGATATCAATAGGGTTACAATAAGCCTTATATTTATAGGCTAAGAAATAGAACATTCTAGAGATTATGATGACTCTAATATGGAAGTGAATATCCATACTATATTTAACGAGAGCAAGTACCCGCGCGTTGCGGCGGTAAAATGATGAGTGTGATAGGTCATAGGAGGTTATATGTCATAGAGTGTCATAGCCAAATGCCTTAGTCGTACGGGCTCCGTTCTCGGATTTAAAAATTCGTCGAAAGTATATCGAATGACATCTCTAATGAAAGAGCATGAAATTTTAAGAACACCCATATAATTTTTATAATTTATCGATGTACGGTTTTTGAGATAAAAGATTTTGAAAGAATTAGAGGAATAAAATGATTTATGGAGGAGAGAGAAAAAAATGATTGGTTGAGATTTGAAGAGAGAGAAAGGGTAGTATAGTTATTTTAGATAAATATAGAATAAATAGGATGGGCATTTTGGGGAAGTAAATGTTGAAATTAAATGTTGAAAAGTTAAAATGCTTTATAATATAGTATAGATATTACAATAATCAAATTATATTACTAACTAAATTGTTAGTCAAATTGTACAAAAAGTCAACAGGTCAAAAGTTTACAAATGTTACAGCATCTTTGAAACTTAACATATTACAATTACACAACCTCACGAACGAAAGTTTGGTTATTTAATTTATTTAAGTCTTCAACGTTAATTATCTTGGATAATTTTTAACCAAAACAACAAATAAGTTATTTTTATAAGATGATGTCATGACAATTCTATTTATTTAATATAGAGATGAGGACATAAAAAACATGTCAACCTTGAAATCTGTTTATTCCAAGTTTAAAATAAAAAACCTTTTGGTTTGGATCCTTTTCACTCTCCAATTAATAGCATGACCAAAAATGAAACAAAAAGAAGAAAGTGAAATGATCCAAATTATGTGAACCACAACAGGCCTTCACTCACACACAAGAGACACTCAATATATATGTACGTGAGTATATAAAAGGAGAGTATGGGTTTGAACTTTCTGTAAATTAAACCGAAATGGAAAGGGTACATACATAAAGAACTAAGTCAGTTTATAAAAAAAAAAAAAAAAAAAAAAAAAAAAAAAAAAAAAAAAAAAAAAAAAAAAAAAAAAAACCCAACCACGAAGCAATTGGATTTTCTTTAGATCAAGTAAATTAATAGTAAACATATATGGAGGTTGATCTAAAAAATCATGAAGATTCAATATGAAGACGACAACGACGGTAGTTTTGAAGAAAAAGGCAAAAGATGAAAACTAAATCCTAAATATCCGACCTACAACTCGATTTAATAGAAAAATAAGGATTTTTTTATTTATTTAAAATACCGGATATGCGCCGCACAGGATATCTGTGCGCCGCATATCACACTACAGAGACTTGCAGAAAATTTTCATGCGAAACAATGTGCGACGCATAAATCCAATTTCACAAACATGCGCCGCATGGACCAAATATGCGGCGCACATTTGAGTCTGACAGTACCAAACTTCAATTTTGACATTTGACTCAACTTAAAATCTTTTCAAACTCAAATTATATTGGGTTATTGATTTGTAAGACTTTAAAATCATTTTAAATCATGTACATATAACGCTTTTATGTTGTCTTCTACTAAACTATATATTTTTTATTATTATCTGAGTATATAAAAAAAAACGGTGGATATATTAGCCAAAATTCTACACACAAACTATGTAAAATGTCTATTCTACACAAGTTCCTTCATTATCATCATGTACAAGGGAGGGAGATCTATGATGTAAAAAGAAGAAGTTCAAAAGCGGACTATTTCAGTATTTCCCAAATCAATCGAAACAATTGGAATAAAATAAACCAACCCACAAAAGAGATAAACGATATGAAAAAAAAAAAATGAATCAATTGCAACGAATGCACTAGCCGCTATTTGAAACAAAAAAAAAAAAAAAAAAAAAAAAAAAAAAAAAAAAACTAGCCGCTATTGGGAAAAAAAAACCCAACCACGAAGCAATTGGATTTTCTTTAGATCAAGTAAATTAATAGTAAACATATATGGAGGTTGATCTAAAAATCCACCGACCCATGAAACAATTGGATTTATTTTGATATGGAAAGGATTTTGAGAAAGAAAAACAAATGAAATGTGAATTTGATCTAAAAAATCATGAAGATTCAATATGAAGACGACAACGACGGTAGTTTTGAAGAAAAAGGCAAAAGATGAAAACTAAATCCTAAATATCCGACCTAGCAATTTTTTCTTTTATTAATTAACTGAAAAATAAGATTACAAAATTACCCTTTTTTTAAGTTTACGCAATTACATACTTTATCAATATATTACAAAACTGCCATCCTAATTTTTTACCATTGATAAAATACATTGATGTCAAGATTAATTTCTAAAGGTTCCTAAAGGTTCCTAAAGGATCTTGTTTTTTTTTTTTTTAAAAACAAATTCCTGATATAACTTTTATAACATTATATATATATTTATATATATAAATATATATATATATATATTGAAACGACACAACTCGATTTAATAGAAAAATAAGGATTTTTTTTTTAAAATACCGGATATGCGCCGCACAGGATATCTGTGCGCCGCATATCACACTACAGAGACTTGCAGAAAATTTTCATGCGAAACAATGTGCGACGCATAAATCCAATTTCACAAACATGCGCCGCATGGACCAAATATGCGGCGCACATTTGAGTCTGACAGTACCAAACTTCAATTTTGACATTTGACTCAACTTAAAATCTTTTCAAACTCAATTCCAAGCTTTAGACCACAACATTTTTGAATTCAATCAAATACATTTACCGAAACTCATTACAAAAGACAACGTACAAAAATTAGAAATTTCGGCATGACCTTTTCGTAAAATCTACATCCAAAAACCTGTTACGGATTATGAGTTTTCCACAAATACATTTTTATCACAATCAAACACATTTCTAATACAAAATGACCCAATAGAAATGACCAAAACTCTTTAACTCTTACACTTGACGTAATCAATAATTATACCAAAACAATCAATGTATCATGAGCCAATAGTTCAAAGGGGTCTCTACGGGTCCTATCAACGTTACCATTTTCTGCATTTAGCTAAAGCAATCAATATCCACAAATCAACTTCAAACTTCAATCCTTATATTACTTAACTTTGCTTCCGCATCCGGGACAACCTATAAAAAGGGTAAACAACTAAAAAGTAAGCAAAACTTAGTGAATAATCTTGCATACGTTTATACATACGAAGGAGGGCAACGCACAAAGGACTATTACATGTAGCCTATGGCACCGTCGTACCATACCTACATGTTCACCTTTGTACTTTAACGCATTACATGGATCCATATAAGCCAATCAACACAATCAATATCTCATATCGGGATTCTTAGGCCCCGGAGGTTCTTAGGCCTCATACACAAGGGTTCTTAGGCCCCGTAAATCACATCAAGAGGTTCTTAGGCCCCGTAAATCACATCAAGAGGTTCTTAGGCCCATAATCACAATGCCCCGCACGGGCTTTAACGCCAAATCAATTACCACACACGGAATCCACCATCATATGGTAATTGACCCAAGGCATATATAAAAGTATGCAAGAATACTCACCTCCTCCGCGACAACCAAAATCATAAATCAAGACGACCGCAAGAACACAAAATATGTATGCTTCAACCTAGCAACAAATCACAAAGCACATATAGGATCATCAATCACATACTAGGCCGTCTAGCCATAATCACTAGCATTTCAACACCCAACCCATCATTTACAATCTTATATTATTCTTGGGTTGGTTCACAAAACATGTATCTCTTATATCATTATCATAATGTCAAACTCACTTTTATAACAAAATCACCATTTTTATATTTGACTAGGCTGCCTTCAAACGAGCATAACTCAAGTTCTACTCACTCTTTTTACTTGATTCCAGTGGCCAAATTTATATGACACATAAACCTACATTTTATATTTAGTGACCAATATGTGAATTGTCCTTCAAAGATGACTTCTGGTCGTTTTAAAAACCAACACTGCTGCTGTTTTCATTAACAAAATAGTTTTGACCTTACTGACTTCAAATGACCATAACTTGAATTCTACACCATATTTTGACCTCATTCCAGTGGCCACTTCAATTTAACACATTTAGGTACATTTTATCTTCAGTGACCAACACAAGATTGGACCCGTACAAGTGTGTTTCACTCGTTTTAAAAACTGAGACAGAATCGTTTTTGCTGAAAATTCAGAATGACCACACTGACTTCAAAAATTCATAACTCGAGTTCTACTCCACCTTTTAGACTCATTCAGTGGCCACTTCGAGCTAACACAATAACCTACATTTTCTTTTTAGGACTCAACAAGTGAAAATTCTGTCATAGGGGTGTTTTACACGTTGCAAAAACAGAGACAGAATCTGTCCAGTTTTGTTCTTACTACCATTCATCAAAACTTTTGTTTTAACATTCAACACATTGACTTACAACACACAAGATTGATATATATACATTTTTACATGATATTTACATCATATATTCAGAATATAAACCCCCAATTCAAAATCCCCAATTTATTTATTTTCATGAACCCTAGCTTGATTTTAAGTAAATAACTCATTCCAAATCAAATTCCCCCAAATTAATTACTTGCAAGAACCCTAATTGAAATTGATAATGAAATAAAAATGATACCTTTGAACAATAACAACTAGAATGGAAGAATTACAAATTTCCCTCTTCTCCTTTCTTCCTTGTTTTGACCCACACATACCCACACTCACAATTTCTTCCAAATTAGATGATTAACCCTTGAGTGTTATTATTATCTCTCTTGAATGATTCTTTAATTAAATTGAGAGGTTAGATTTTGTTTGGATTAGAATTACAAGAAGATTATTATTATTAGGGAGATTTCTTGAGTTTGATAATGGAAGAATCAACACAAAATAAGAGATTTAGAAGAAAGAATTTAGGTAGGAAGTTTGGAGAAGAAATCAAAGTGATGATAAAGTTAGAAGTTGAGTTGTGAATCACCATGAAGGAGTTGCCTGACACTTCCCTCCTTTTGCCACGTCCCATAATAATTTTGGTGGGTAAAATACCCGCTATCCACTAAAGTTCCAACTAATTTAACCCCATTTCTAAAAATAAAATATTAGGAAACTATTTTAATGTCAAAACTATAATCAAGGTTAATTTTTATTGGTCATAAAAATTCGGGATGTTACAACTCTCCCCCACTTGAAACGGATCACGACCTCGTGATCCCAGCCACGTCCAGCAACGACGGTAATTAAAACATTCCTTTTAAAGACACACGTAAAACCTTGAAAACATAATACTTCCCATAACTAGAAATGTAGAAGGTAGAATGAATTCCCGGGAGTTCTTCGGATAATTCCAAGCAAATAATAGGCTTGTTGACTCGGGCATGAATTCAAAATTGATCTCGATAAGTTTCTCTCTTTTATTCACATAAGATTTTGCCGGTCATGACCCGCTTTAAGTTGTTATCTTATCACTTTAACTTTCTCAGTCGACGTCATATTCATATTTATGCTATACAGATCTCGTTGCTCCACTTCTTCACCGCACTATTCCATGCCGAATCAACCTCATTCCCTCTTTTGGGTAATCACACGATAGAGATAATTTCACTTCTCTTAATCTGCTCATCCGACGATTTGACATGAAACTCTTCCTTTTTATAATATCTCCCTTACTTCGCGTAAAAGAACTCAGTGGCCGTGTTGACTTTTAGAATAAACATTGTCAATGAAAACAATTTCGAACTTATTACATAACAGAAACAATTGCGGTTCGTAAGACTCATGAAAATTTGCAAAATCATGGACAAAATTGAAGAGCATAACTACGAATTCAAAGTTCTCAAAACAAGTATAGATAGCATTTCCAGAAACATCTTCATCGCGCGCCTTACGCCTTAAGTTGATGATAAGAAAAGGATAATACTGGGGACTCATATGATTGAATAAAACCTATAAACTTGACACTATAGAGATAAAACGCCAGTAAATTTTAAAATAACATGAACTCTGATGGACTCCAAATCGTGAATGGAACGATTCCTTCTTGATTTCATTTTAATGCCTCGTAGTATCGTTCAACCTTTCTCCCTGGAATGAAAACAAAACCTTGTCCGTCTTGTTGAAACGTTAGGAGAACCCGTTATATCCTTCAAGCCTTCAGGTAGCATGAGCAACAGAGCTTGACTTAGATTTTCCTCATAATTGTCGATATCTAACTTCTTATTCTTTTTCTCCAAGCTTACCTCACAATCTTTCTAATTAGTTCGGTCAACGATGAATCTATCTTCAAAAGGCTGAAAATAAAACGACATGTAACACCCGTCAACTACGAAACTCCTAATCTATATTGATCTTGTAGGTTGTCTCCACTTCGTCACCGCACTATTCCATGCCGAATCAACCTCATTCCCTCTTTTGGGTAATCACACGATAGAGATAATTTCACTTCTCTTAATCTGCTCATCCGACGATTTGACATGAAACTCTTCCTTTTTATAATATCTCCCTTACTTCGCGTAAAAGAACTCAGTGGCCGTGTTGACTTTTAGAATAAACATTGTCAATGAAAACAATTTCGAACTTATTACATAACAGAAACAATTGCGGTTCGTAAGACTCATGAAAATTTGCAAAATCATGGACAAAATTGAAGAGCATAACTACGAATTCAAAGTTCTCAAAACAAGTATAGATAACATTTCCAGAAACATCTTCATCGCGCGCCTTACGCCTTAAGTTGATGATAAAAGAAATGAAGATTCATCTTAGAATAATAAGAAGATCAAGTAAAACATAAATCTTGACAACGGGTACTCATCTTCGATTGTTATTTTATTGAGCTCACGAATAGATAAACACACGCGCATAATGTCATCTTTGATTTCCTCGAACAGGATAATTATACCTCTAGGGAACGACTAGATCGAATAAAATTCATGAAAAAGACCTTGAGAAAATCACGAACAACAAGAATTTTCGCCCTAGAACGTGGTTTCCTTTCGGCGTCGATGATCCAAACACATGAGACTTGACTGCCATATAACGATTATCAAAACGCACGAGCAAAAATACCAATAGAAATTAACCATTTCGTTTCTCCTGCCGAAGTCAAATGTTTTATCTATAATGGGAATATTCAATTAGGTCGCCTTCTCCTCTCACGAAAGTTGACATCGTTCACGCTTAGCCAATCCATTCTCGAATATTACGTCAAACACGCCCAAAAGAAAATAAAACAAATTGACTCGAAAAATTTCAGGTTAAGTTTTAACTTTTATAACTATCATTTACAAGTTCATTGCTACTATAATATCCTCACATTCTCACTATGTCAATTTCATCTTAATTTCTAACATCAAGCATCAAGTAGTCAAATACTCAATCAAGGAAGCATGTCAATCAAAATCAAAAACACATTCCCCATACTTCGTATGGTCTTTTAATCATGCACTTAAATAATCATCTTTATAATTGAAGTCCAAGTCTCTATGACCTTATACTAACATGTAACATGCATCCTTCACATTAAACTACCAATTTAGACAAGTTACTACGCAATTACTTTTCATTGCCATACCGCGTATGGTCTTTCACCACAATAATGATGCCACGGGTCTCACTACCCAATGGTCTTACACCAGATAATACGATGCCATGGGTCTCACTACCCAATGGTCTTACACCAGATAATACGATGCCATGGGTCTCACTACCCAATGGTCTTACACCAAATAATATCACAACTCATTCGCATACATCCAACATTCATCAATTATTCAACATACTTTTTCTTTATAAGCGACAAACCATCTCTTAAACTTATAAATCATTTCAAAATTTTGCTTTTACGACTTCATAACCGATTATTCAAGCAAAACTTATGCTCTATCACATTCGCATATAAACAAGCAAATACACATTAGCATACATTCCACGTTTACCATGTATTTATCATTCTCATTTCTTTACATTCATCACATGACATATTAAACTCAGAAATCAATTCCAAATTTTCAATCATTACCGCTCAACAAACCATTTAGTCATGCAAGCTTTTCTATCAAACCTACAAATCAACAAGCAAAGCTATAAATAAAATCACATTGCCAAGCAAGGTCTCCAATCCTACAGCTTCATACTAACATACTTCCATATTTAACGGGTTTAACTTGAGCTATTATAATATGCGATGATAATAATGCTGCAGTCATTATTATGATTACATATTATAATACATCTCAAGTGAAATTCGCTAAATACTTTCATATGTCACTAGAAACCAACTACACACATATGGCCAAGTCTCGTCTATGGTTTAAGTCTAGGTATCCTTGTAATCATAAAATACCTAAATCCCTTAAACCACGGCTCTGATACCACTTGAAACGACACAACTCGATTTAATAGAAAAATAAGGATTTTTTTTTAAAATACCGGATATGCGCCGCACAGGATATCTGTGCGCCGCATATCACACTACAGAGACTTGCAGAAAATTTTCATGCGAAACAATGTGCGACGCATAAATCCAACTTCAATTTTGACATTTGACTCAACTTAAAATCTTTTCAAACTCAATTCCAAGCTTTAGACCACAACATTTTTGAATTCAATCAAATACATTTACCGAAACTCATTACAAAAGACAACGTACAAAAATTAGAAATTTCGGCATGACCTTTTCGTAAAATCTACATCCAAAAACCTGTTACGGATTATGAGTTTTCCACAAATACATTTTTATCACAATCAAACACATTTCTAATACAAAATGACCCAATAGAAATGACCAAAACTCTTTAACTCTTACACTTGACGTAATCAATAATTATACCAAAACAATCAATGTATCATGAGCCAATAGTTCAAAGGGGTCTCTACGGGTCCTATCAACGTTACCATTTTCCGCATTTAGCTAAAGCAATCAATATCCACAAATCAACTTCAAACTTCAATCCTTATATTACTTAACTTTGCTTCCGCATCCGGGACAACCTATAAAAAGGGTAAACAACTAAAAAGTAAGCAAAGCTTAGTGAATAATCTTGCATACGTTTATACATACGAAGGAGGGCAACGCACAAAGGACTATTACATGTAGCCTATGGCACCGTCGTACCATACCTACATGCTCACCTTTGTACTTTAACGCATTACATGGATCCATATAAGCCAATCAACACAATCAATATCTCATATCGGGATTCTTAGGCCCCGGAGGTTCTTAGGCCTCATACACAAGGGGTTCTTAGGCCCCGTAAATCACATCAAGAGGTTCTTAGGCCTCTGGGTTCTTAGGCCCATAATCACAATGCCCCGCACGGGCTTTAACGCCAAATCAATTACCACACACGGAATCCACCATCATATGGTAATTGACCCAAGGCATATATAAAAGTATGCAAGAATACTCACCTCCTCCGCGACAACCAAAATCATAAATCAAGACGACCGCAAGAACACAAAATATGTATGCTTCAACCTAGCAACAAATCACAAGCACATATAGGATCATCAATCACATACTAGGCCGTCTAGCCATAATCACTAGCATTTCAACACCCAACCCATCATTTACAATCTTATATTATTCTTGGGTTGGTTCACAAAACATGTATCTCTTATATCATTATCATAATGCCAAACTCACTTTTATAACAAAATCACCATTTTTATATTTGACTAGGCTGCCTTCAAACGAGCATAACTCAAGTTCTACTCACTCTTTTTACTTGATTCCAGTGGCCAAATTTATATGACACATAAACCTACATTTTATATTTAGTGACCAATATGTGAATTGTCCTTCAAAGATGACTTCTGGTCGTTTTAAAAACCAACACTGCTGCTGTTTTCATTAACAAAACAGTTTTGACCTTACTGACTTCAAATGACCATAACTTGAGTTCTACACCATATTTTGACCTCATTCCAGTGGCCACTTCAATTTAACACATTTAGGTACATTTTATCTTCAGTGACCAACACAAGATTGGACCCGTACAAGTGTGTTTCACTCGTTTTAAAAACTGAGACATAATCGTTTTTGCTGAAAATTCAGAATGACCACACTGACTTCAAAAATTCATAACTCGAGTTCTACTCCACCTTTTAGACTCACTCCAGTGGCCACTTCGAGCTAACACAATAACCTACATTTTCTTTTTAGGACTCAACAAGTGAAAATTCTGTCATAGGGGTGTTTTACACGTTGCAAAAACAGAGACAGAATCTGTCCAGTTTTGTTCTTACTACCATTCATCAAAACTTTTGTTTTAACATTCAACACATTGACTTACAACACACAAGATTGATATATATACATTTTTACATGATATTTACATCATATATTCAGAATATAAACCCCCAATTCAAAATCCCCAATTTATTTATTTTCATGAACCCTAGCTTGATTTTAAGTAAATAACTCATTCCAAATCAAATTCCCCCAAATTAATTACTTGCAAGAACCCTAATTGAAATTGATAATGAAATAAAAATGATACCTTTGAACAATAACAACTAGAATGGAAGAATTACAAATTTCCCTCTTCTCCTTTCTTCCTTGTTTCGACCCACACATACCCACACTCACAATTTCTTCCAAATTAGATGATTAACCCTTGAGTGTTATTATTATCTCTCTTGAATGATTCTTTAATTAAATTGAGAGGTTAGATTTTATTTGGATTAGAATTACAAGAAGATTATTATTATTAGGGAGATTTCTTGAGTTTGATAATGGAAATTGTAAGTCCCAACTCGATAGATGGTACTACTGAAGACACCTCTATGTCGATGGTGGAGTTACTTTGCAATATATGCACTGAACTGGAGACGACCAGTTGCAGTGTGTATATACCAAGTTCTAGATAGATTACTTATATAAAAGACAATAAGTAAAGAACAATGCAATAATACAAATAACTTGTAAGATAACTTGATGAGACGATATGTATTTTTCAATGTGTAATTTATTTATTGATATTAAACAAATTACAAGGTTGATGCGGAACCAAGATAATACACGAATGTAAATATCCTAACAACCTATGAAACACAATTGATCTATACTCGGAATTTCTCAAGACAATCGAAACACTTAAAGTTGTGAAATGTTCCTTTTAGCGATTGAGAGAAGATTGCACAAGTTCACCAAGAATATTGCAGGTTTGCAAAGTGTGAAGTTTTTTTCGTCTTTGTGAAATAACTTGAATTCTTGGTTGTGCAATGACTTGTATTTATAGGCAAAGTTAACATTGGGATGTTAACTTTAGCCGTACAAATGTGGTTGAGAGCATTTAAGGAATAACATTTAATTCCTTAAAAAGCAGTGTAAAGTCGCATGATAAAGCAACTTTACACAACCACCTTTATGTACCTTTTATTACTTAAATAATAAAACAAGGCTTATTATCCGGGTAAAGGTACATAAAGTATACAAGTCAATTCCTCGTAATCAGTGTAAAGCTTTGTAAGGGCTTTCCACTGATGGTCTCCAGTTTGTAACTTACTAGAATGCCAACTGGGCTTCGCTGCCATTGCCATTCTCTATCTTCCATTTGTTGTCTTCGATTTCAACTGGAATGATTCTTCAACTGGTCAGTTCTCAACTGGAGGAAGTCTTCAGTTGCGTTGACTGTACGGTGCAACTAGACTTCAATATATTTCTGGACAAATCTTCTTGGTCACCAGTTTTACTGGGTCACCAGATGCAACTGGTGACTGGTCAGTGTGAACTGGTGACTGGCCAGTTCCAGGTGAACTAGTCCTAACAAATTCCCCCTATTTGTCTAGAAATATAGTCTAAGTCTTTTTCTAGTTCTTGTATCTATACAAGTGTGAACTATAGAGACTTGTTCGATTTAAATCTATCTAAGTTTCTAAGGCATTTTTATAGATCAATAAATGCCTTAGGTTTTTTCTTTTAGGTTTGTTAGATTTTAATCTATTATCTACCTTGTGGTTACAAACTGGTAACTTCATTTATACAAGGAAATGGAATTTATACAAGTTACAGAATGTAAATACAAATTACAAGTAGATAACTGAAGAAAGAACTTAATGAGACGGCCCTTCGCCAGTTCTTCTTCTCTTGGCAACTGAAGAGATAGGCTGAGTATCTTCAGGGTCAATATTCAACTTTTGCTCAAGATTTTCTTTATGTTGAATCTTCCCCCTTAGAAAGTTTACCCATGCTTTCTCGAACCTATTCTTTTGTGCCTTTGCATCCAGTATATTCACCATCTCAACCCATTCACTGAACCCATATTGCATAGCACCAGGATTGTCAGTTTTAACCAGTGGCCCCCTGGTATAACTAACTTCGACTTGAAAGACTTTGGTGCCTGGCTTGATTGTTACATTTACACCATTAATAGTACCACTATGTCTTCTGGTTGACATGATCTGGGAGTAGTAGCTTCTAGCTTCAGATTCATTTGTGATTTTTATACTCCCAGCACTAGCAGCCAGTACAGCGGACTTAATGTCTTCATTGGATACCTCGCCAGTTGATTCAACGAATGTGCTAAGGTCAGCATCTCTTGCATCTCTTGTCAGTGGTTTTCTTGGTTGTGGAATCCTTCTTCTTGGTGGATCCAGTACACTCTTCATCTCAAAATTGGGTCATAAAGTGCAAGAATTCCTCCATTTCGGGTCAAATTCGGATTTGGACATTTGGTGCAAGATTTGGTAAGTAAAACTTGTCTCAATATCATCTTTTATGTTGATTATCATGTTTCTAGTCAAACCCAAGTGTTCTTGAGTCAAATTGTAGGTCAAAACCGAAATGGGTCAAAATTAGGGTTGCAAAATGGGTAAAGTGGGTCAAATTCGGGTTAAAGCATGAAATGGTTGTTTTGATTCAAATTTACAAAGTGGGTTACCTTCATTTATGTTAATATACACTTGTTCAAGTTTCAAATGGGTCAAGAAAGCATCAAAACAATTTTTAAGGTCAAATTAGGGTTCTAGGTTATATTTAGGGTTTTTAATTGTTCTTGTTTAATTTTGGCCGAAATTGAGGTTTTATTTAGTGTTTAGGATTGTTGTTTTAGAGTGGGTTAGGTTTAATTAAGTTCAAAAATGTGCAAAAGGGTGTTTTGAAGCTTGGCAAATCGGTTTATAAGTCAAAAGTTTGAGTAAAACATGAAATGGGTCGTGTTTGGCTACCTTTGGAGCTGCTGGTGCGCCCATCTGTGGTTCAGCGTCTCAGACGCCCTGACCACCGTCCCAGACGGTGGTCTGGATGTTAAGTGGTTTCCAGCGTTGTCTTAAAACCACCGTAAGTCAGAGCATGTCCAGCGTAAAGGAAAACTAAGGCCACCGTCCAAGACGGTGGCAGCAGCGTCGCTGACCTGCAGTTTCTGTTTTGTTTTGTTTCCTAGCTTGAGTACCATCCTTCTAGGATCGAGTCGAGCTTCGATTTGGTTCCTTCCTTGACCATTTTGGTGACCTGTACGTTACATTAGGGCTGTCCAAAGTCGAGTATGCAACCAAGAGTCTAGATGAACATGAAAGGTTAACATGTATTTGTAAAATAATGTGCATAATAATAACTTATGGACTCGAGACGACTCTTGGACGACTTTAACTCGTTCCAACCTATTTCATGACCCCTCTAATGACCGTATCGAGTCTCGGGTGTCGGCCAAAGTCTTGAGTCACATATGGAACCTAATTAGAGTCCGAATTGAATTTAATAAAGTGTATAATATAATAATTATAGGTTTCGGACTCGTGGAGCTCGTTGAACGATTATAACTTCATCTTAGCTCGATCTTAACTTCTTTTGCCGATCAAGGTGAGTTCCGTAGTCCCCTACTCGATTGAGATTCGGGCTGAAAAGTGTACACATACTTGTTTAATTGATTGATTGATTTGATTGACGGTTTAACTTATGGTTTGATTGATTATGCGTTTGATTTCGATTATATGATGTGATTAGGATAGTTGTACATACATGGAAGATGATGATGCCTTTAAAGAGTTATAGATGTGGTGGGAAGGCTGCGGGTGACCCTATATATAAGCATCTATGATTCCTTAAATGTAAAGTCGTATGAAGTGTATGTGCATTGTGGTTTGGTTGGATTGTTGGATATTGGACATTGTGATTGAGTTGGACAATTATGTATTGATACACTTGACGTTGTTTTGCATTTCAAACTTGTGATGACTTGAAACTATTGACGCCACATTATGGGCCAAGTATTGTGATACTTGATGACTTGAAACTATTGACGCCACATTATGGGCCAAGTATTGTGATACTTGATGACTTGAAACTATTGACGCCACGAATGGGACCAAGTATTGAGATACTTGATGATTTTATGATACATTGCATGGCATTGACACGCATATGATGCACTTATTGACGTTTATGCACTTTTAATACATGGCATGACTTTGATATACATTTGATGCATTTTTGGTAATGATACTACTTGTGCTTGGTTATTACTCGCATACGAACTATCTTGTATTGTTTGTTGTCGGATTACTTGTGTGACAAGGGTGAGCTATTTGATATCCTCGTATGTTTGACGTGTGATGATTAAGGGCTATTAGTAAGTTAATGCTTGCCTTTACCTTGTATACGTTGTGATTATTGACGATGGTTCCTCGTGAATCATTACTACGAACTCACCAACCTAGTGTTGACTTTGTTTAGTACACTTTTCAGGTAATCAGGTGAATCTTGGAAGCGAAGTTTAATTGATGCTTATGTAGGACTCGGGCTTGGACTTACGTGGATCTCAGATTCATTTGCCCATTGTATTGCATCATGCTTAGGATCGATAGCCATCTTTTGATAGTCTTTTGTAAACGTTTGATGGTTACTTGCTCCTTGTGCATTTTGTACTTTATATTTGATGTTTGGATTCACCGGATCCCTTTTATTCATTTAGATGTATTCTACGATAATTCCATGCATACGCTATATCTTTTCAGTAGCATTTCGAGCCTAGCTCGGGGTGTTGCACATTATCATGCGTCCACATGGACTCCCATTAATAGTAGTATGTATACAAAGGTTTTTCTGTACCAACCACGAAATCTGATAATCGTTCACAGTGACCTTTCTTGTTTTTATCTATATGATTTGGTACATCTATACATATATATTTGCTTCAAGAATATATTCTCATATATACGATGGAATCTCATTTCTAACTGATATGAATCCGTGTATTGTTAATTGATGGGTATGTGTAACACCCCGAGCTAGGCTCGAAATATTACCGAAAAGATATAGCGTATGCATGGGATTATCGTAGAATAAGACTAAATGAATAAAAGGGATTCGGTGAATCCAAACATCAAATACAAGTACAAAATGCACAAGGAGCAAGTAACCATCAAACGTTTACAAAAGATTATCAAAAGATGGCTATCGATCCTAAGCATGATGCAAAACAATGGGCAAATGATTCTGGGATCCACGTAAGTCCAAGCCCGAGTCCAACATAAGCAATAATCAAACTTCACGTCCTTGATTTACCTGATTACCTGAAAAGTGTACTAAACAAGGTCAACACTAGGTTGGTGAGTTCGTAGTAATGGCTCACAAGGAACCATCAATCAATCAATACGTAATAAGAACGAGATAAAGGTAAGTAACAACTTACGAGACGACTATATATTACACATGAACGTAAATTAGGTTTGCTCAATGCACAACCTAGCCACACACATAAGTATTCGTACAAGAAATTACACAAGATAGTTAGAGAACGCGTAATAAGTGTGCTCAAGTAATAGTACATCAATTATAAGTATCATATGTAATCCACCACATCAACAACATAACCAACACTCACAATGTCATCGAGTATATAATACTCGGGTGTACGTCGTACCAAGTCAATTCATCAAGTATATATAATACTTGGGTGTACGTTGTACCATAACAAATCATCAAGTATAAAATACTTGGGTGTACGTTGTGTCAAATCAAGTCATCAAGTATAAAATAGTTGGGTGTACGTCGTACCGAATCAAGTCATACATAACCAATCCATTTACAAGTCCATCGTACAACAACTCAACCAAAAACCACAATGCACATACACTTCATACGACTTTACATTCAAGGAATCATAGATGCTTATATATAGGGTCACCCGCAGCCTTCCCACCACATCTATAACTCTTTGAAGGCATCATCGTCTTCCATGTATGTACAACTATCCTAATTACAAACACAATTATAACCAAATGCATAATAAACCAAGCATCAATCAAACCGTCAACCAAACAATCAAACAAGCATGTGTACACTTTTCAGCCCGGATCTCAATCGAGTAGGGGACTACGGAACTCACCTTTGCCAAGCAATAACAAGTTAATATCAAGCTATGAGTGTCCAACGTTCGCCAAATGTCCACAACCTATCAATATATATCACAATACAATCAACGTCAACACTTGGACCCTAGGAATGACTTCCAACCCTTGAACAACTCTAGAGACTCATACATGACACCAATGAACCCAAATGAAGATGTACAAGAAGGTACGGCTCGACCAAGGACCATGGAAGATCAACAAGCTCAAACGAAGACAAACCAGGAAAACCCACTTTAGAGAGCACCATAAGTTACGGTGGTTACCACCATACATTACGGTGGCCTATTTTGGCCTAGCGTAAATTACGGTGCATGCCACCATAACTTACGGTGGCTTGGAAATAGCACTTTTCTGCACATTTTTGGCGTAAATCAGGGGTTTGGGGCGTAAAGGAGGGTTTTTCACTTTCCAGAGGGGCGTATGAGACGCCAGGTGCAGGTCTTGCACACCAAAGAACACCCATGAACACAAAAACGGTTCCAAACACACCCAAATCACTTCCAAACTCATTTTTGACCCTCAAGAACCCATTTTGATGCTACCAAACATGTTACCAACATAATTTGACCAAAACCCACCATCCAAATTCTTCCATAACACAATCAATGATCAAATCAAACCCCAAAACCAACCCAAAACCCTAATTTTTGACCCAAATCATTTTGAACTTAAATTTGACCAAGAACTCCTAGATTTGACCAAGAAACATAAATAACAACAAGAAATGATGAATTTGAGTTAGATTTACTTACCAAAACTTCCTCCAAAGTATCAAACCCGAATTTGAGCTAAAATGGAAGATTTCTTGCACTTAGAGAATCCAAACTTTTGATATGTGATGAAGAAGGTGATAAAGATGATAATTCTAACCCAAATCTAACTTGAAACACAACCCTTGGTGCAAGAATTTTAGAGAGAGAGATATATATAAATGTGTGTGTGGGTGTTTGGTCTTGAATTCAATAGAGAGGGAGAGAGAGTAAGGATAAGAGAAGTGAATGAATGGATGGGAGAAGGGGAAGAGTAGGGTGGGGATGAGTTGGGTCAAGTCACATGGATCATGGGTCAACCCATGGATAACCCGTTCTACGTTTTCTAAATCATTTAAACACCGTCTAGTATCGTAAGACCAAATAAAACGACCATTTGACCTAAACAAACACATTGCACATAAATAACTTGCCAAAATGCCTTCAATTATATTTACTAATTAAATTCATTAGTCACATTGTACAAATAGTCAACGGGTCAAAATCACGAATGTTACATCATTCCCCCGTTAAAGGAATTTCGTCCCGAAATTCGATAGAAAACCTAATCACTAAACAAATGCGGGTACTTAGACCTCATATGGTCCTCCCACTCCCAAGTGAACTCGGCTCCACTCTAGCATGCCATCGGACTTTGACTATCGTGTAACGTTTGTTCTTTAGTTTCTTGACCTCACGGTCCAAAAGCTCTACCGGCTCTTCAACAAAGTTGAGCTTCTTGTCTACTTGAATCTCGTTCATAGGCACGTGAAGTGTAGGATCCGCCAAACACTTTCTTAGATTACAAATATGGAACACGTCATGTACACCACTAAGCTCTTGAGGAAGCTTCAATCGGTATGCCACTTTGCCAACCCGTTCAAGGACTTTGAAAGGCCCAATGAATCTTGGCTTAAGCTTGTCTCGCTTCACAAATCGGGCAACGCCTTTCCAAGGAGATACCTTCAAAAGTACATGATCACCAGCCTCATACTCTAATGGTCTACGCCTCACGTCGGCATACTTCTTTTGTCGTTCACGGGCTAGTTGCAATCTCTCTTTGATTTGAGAAATTACCTTTGTCGTTTCAACCACTATTTTTGACCCAATAAGTTGGCTTTCACCATCCGCCCAACCTAGGGGAGAACGACACTTCTTACCATAAAGTGCCGAATATTCGCATGATAACTATTATTATACAAGAACTCAACCAACGGTAAATGATCTTCCCAACTACCACCAAAATCAATAGTACATGCTCTCAACATGTCTTCAAGCGTTTGTATGGTTCTCTTACTTTGCCCATCCGTCTGAGGATGAAACACCGTACTCATGTCGAGTTGAGTACCCATTGCTCGTTGAAAGGCTTCCCAAAAGTTTGAGTTAAACCGGGTATCTCTATCAGAGATAATAGAAATTTGGAATTTCCATGTGTAGACACCACCTCTTTAATGTACAAACGATCCATGGTGTCAAACCTATCGGTTTCACGAATGGCTAAGTAGTGAGCCGACTTCGCTAACCGACCCACAGTCACCCGAATCGTATCACGGCCATTTCTTTTCTTCGGTGACTTCGTGATGAAGTCCATTGCAATTCGTTTCCATTCAACCCCCTCTCTTTTGAGTCGCGAGAGTAAGTGGTTGTGCAATTCTTGGAGATATACTTGGCACTCCGTAGATGGTCAAACAAATCATCAATTCGGGGGAAACTGATTTCGGTTCTTCACCATGAGCTTATTCAATCCCCGGTGTAACACTTAACGACCCATCTTTTCTTTACAAACAAAATAGGGCTTCTAGGGATTTCTAGGACAGAGTTTCTCTTGAGCCAAAATGCTGATGGTGGTTTTTATTTCTGCTTTTAAATTTATAAATGTTGTACAAGTAATTATCCTAAAATACACACCTACGGGCAGAGAACCCGATCGGATGTAGTATAGTTTAGTGATAAGCAGGATCGTTCGCAGGGACGCGTTGCTTTACCTAATCTAGTAATATGTGTAATCTAGCGGTTGTGGGGTTGTCACGATTTCCTATTAAAACTAATGCAAAAAAAAGTAAATAGAAGCCGCAACCGCTTATTCAGCGAGAGGCTCAGTCGAAAATAGTTTGAAAAAGCAAATAACAGTAATTAAATTAAAATACTTGTTTGGCATCTCCGATCTCATGGTACGACCAAATACTATCCTACCCATTTGCTAGACTGTTGGAAACTTAATCACGGCTCAGATTCTCGTTAGATTCACTTTGCCTAATTAACTAGTGCTGTCGCTAGACTCACACTACTCTATAAACAAATTCTCGTTAGATTCATTGTTTAAGCATTAATGACCTTAAGTTCGTGTTACTAGTTCATCTCTAAGTTACCCGGCTCTTAAGCCATGACCAGATAGTAATTATCTTCGGTGACCACAGTGCTCGTTTCCAAGTCAAAGGATCGCGTCTGACATTGTTAAGCATCATGTTCTATTCATCCTAATTACTATGGTTCTGGATCCCTCGGTTACAAGTGAATCACCTTTTACAACTAGTTAAAGACCGACTAGTGTTTTCCATCCGTATGTATTAATCCTAGTGTATGATTATAGACCGATCA
>CM067172.1:64642107-64664844 GCA_034093135.1 Erigeron breviscapus | reverse complement strand
AGGATTACAATCAAGTAGATCCTGATGATTTGGAAGAAATGGATCTACAATGGCAGCTAGCTATGCTTACTATTAAGGTCAGAAGATTCACTCAGAGAACTGGGAGACCTATAGGTAATGGCACCAAAGGTTTTGACAAATCCAAGGTGAAATGTTTCAATTGCGATGGATTTGGTCACTTTGCAAGAGAGTGTCAAAGACCTAAAAGGATTGATAATACCGTTGCTGGTCGTCAAAATTACAATCAAGGCGGTATTACTCCAAGTAATCAGAAAACTCAAGCAATGATTACGTTTCCTGCTACTCCGCAACAGCCAGTTTCTTCGCCATTTTGGAGTCAAAGGCTGTTGTTGTTCAAAATCCAGATGGTACTTATCAATGGGATACACAATCTGATGATACCTCAAATCATGCCTACATGGTAGAAGTCTATGATGAGGTAGCTGCAACGATTGATTATGCTGTATACTCAAGTGAAGAAAGTGCATCTGAGATAGTGAAGCAGAATGTACGAAATGTAGCTGAGACTGTGAGATCTGAGAGTGAACCGATGACAGCAGTAAAAGCATCTGAAGAAAAGGAAGGGTCATCTATTCCAAATGATGACATTTCTACGAAGAGCATTGAAGATCAGATGAAGAACTTTGAGATACCTGAAGGTATGACAACTGAAGACTTTGTTGCATACATGGCAGATTGCAAGGCTGCAGATCAAAAGGTATCCTGTTCTTTATTTTCTATCATTGATGTTTGTAAAATGGTGTCAGATTGTTGATGCACGTTGATGTGACAACAGCAACTTAGATTTGATTAGTCTTTAGGATTAAGACAATTGTGTTTGTTATGTCTTATTCATGTTTATGTAATTGATAGATTATGGACATTATGTTTTGGTAATGATCAATTACGTATATTGGTGTGTTATATATGTTTATATGATGTTTGTTATGTGTTATACAGGTACAAACATAATATAGGTTAGGATTCCAAGTATATGAAAGAATACTTGGAATATAACTAAGTCTTACATCTAACGAAGTTAGACAGAAAACGAAGTTAATCTTCGTTTGGAACAAACGAAGTTAATCTTCGTTGGGCTGGGCCGCTAAGTTCGTAAGAACAAAAGCCCAGAAAAGCCCAGTTTGACCGAAAACATATATATACGAGTGAATACCCTAAAATTGATATATCCACTTCGTCTACAACACACCAACCGATCCTAAGTTCGTTTTGTATCCATACAAAACGAAGATAGCATTCAATACGACTGATTATTCACATATAATTAGTTATATACGATAACTATACAAACTAGTTATCTCGTGAGGATTCCGCACTCACGACATAACGATTGACGATCTCGAGAGCGATCCAGAGCTATCGAGGGATTCACAAGTGGTATCAGAGCCTATCGATATCTAATCGAGGGTTCGTGATCGTCACGTTTGTTAGTTTTTCCGAAAATCCTTCCGAAACCCTTTCTGCCCGTAAGTTCGTTTCTTACGAACTTAGCCTACGAAGATAGAAAACGAATTTACAACTTCGTTTTGAATCTTCCACTAACGAAGTTAGCTCACGAACTTGAGTTCATCTTCGTTCAGCCACCTTCTTACGAACCTAAGTCCATCTTCGTTGCATCTCACTTCACGAAGTTAACTTATCTTCGTTTCACATACCTAACGAACATAAACTTCATCTTTGTTCAGAAATACCTTACGAAGTTAGTCGTTAACTTCGTACAGACTCAACTTACGAATTTAATCTTTAAATTCGTTCCAAATGGCTTCCTCATCTGGTGTCAACAGTGCCGCTGCACAATACTTAAATTCTCTGGTTTTTCATGATCATCTAGTCGGAAGGACCAATTCTCCACCAAAGTTGGTTTCATTAGCTGACTTCTGGGCATGGAGAGGTCGATTCGAAGATTTTATACAAAGAGAAGATTTAAATATGTGGATTATGATTACTGAAGGATATGAGTGGCCTACTCTTACTGTCAATGGTGTTACTTCGACTTACAGAATGGCAGAATTAAAGGGTGATGAAAAGGCCCTCTATGCAGTCGAAGTAAAGGCTCTTTCGACTCTTCGGATGTGCATTCCACAAGAATTGGTGCATCTGTTTCCCAAACAAGAATACAAAACTTCAAAGCAGTTATTCGACGCTATTGAAGCTCATTGTGAAGGAGATCCACTACTGAAGAAGAACAGAATTAAAATGCTTAAGAGACAATTTGACTGTTTCAACGCTACCAAGAACGAACAAGTTAAAGATCTTATTCTGAGATATCAACATCTTCTTGCCGAGTTAGCGTACTTTGATCTTAAGTACACTCCTACTGAGATAGTGGATAAATTCCTGGATGGTTTACCAAAAGCTTACAAAGAGTTTCGACATGGATTGCAAGAAAGAGCTGATTATGCAACTCTTCGTATAGATGGAGTTATATCCACGCTAAGAAACAGAGAAATGAAGGATAAAGCTAAGGATCTTCAAGACAACTTCACTCAAGATCCTTCTCTGTATCATGCTACCATGAAGAATCCAACCGCTGATGTAAACGCATTCTTCTCTGGAGATAGTAGTTCTGGCGTAACAAAGACTACTGATGAAGATAAGTTTGTTGGTTTCATGGCTTCTGATACTGGGAACAAGGGCAAGAGGAATGCTGAAGGTTTAAAGCCTGGAAGTTTAAAGATCGGTAACATTACATCTTCGTCAGCTGGTTACAAGTCCATGCCAATGGATATGAAATCAGCTGAGGGGAGGATGAATGTCTTTGCTGCTATGTGTGCTGCACATGAAGCATTTGTTACGGGAAGAATCACAGATCCTGCTCTCATAGAGGAGGATTATGATCAGATTGATCCCGATGATGTGGAGGAAATGGATATCAAATGGCAACTAGCCATGATTACAAGGAGAGCTGAAAAGTTTATGCGAAGAACGGGAAGACAACTTACTGGAGGTACTACGGGTTTTGACAAGTCAAAAGTGAAGTGTTACAATTGTGATGGATTTGGACATTTCGCCAGAGAATGTCAACGACCCAAGAGAAATGTTAATGCTACTCCTACACGTCAGGATAATCGTCCATTCAACAATAATGCGAATAGAGCTCTTCTGTTGACAAATGATCCAAATGTGAATGTCAATGAAAATGACAAGGCTATTGTGGCAGTTCAAACTGATGGTTCATATGTCTGGAATCTTCCACAAGATGAAACTAATAATGCTTATCTAGCTGAAATCATTGATGATGTGGCTCAGATCGTGATACTCCTGAAGATTTCTTGGACACTACACATTATCACAGTGATGAGCAATTATATGAGAAGTTTCAAAGTTTGTCATTGGAATCTTCTAAGGCTGCTGAATATGATACTGAGTCTGAGTCTGAGGATGAGTTAGAGGTGAAAGATTCAGAACAAGTGAACGTTGCTGAGATTCAAGAAAATTCTGCTGCTGAAAAGGTCGAGAAGACGATTGAAGAGCAGATGAAAGATTTTGAGATTCCTGAAGGGATGACTGTAGATGACTTTGTTGCCTACATGGCCGATTGTAAAGAAGCTGACCAACAGGTATCTTATTCCTTACATACTATTGTTCATGTTTGTAAAATTGTGAATAAAATGTATGATGAAATTGAATTGAAGAATAATCAAATTAGGAATTTAGAATCTATTGTTAATGCTGCACAATCAGAGAGAGATAGGCTAATTAAAAAGGATTTAACAGTCAATGATAAAGAAAGATTTTTCAAGGAAAAGATTAAGTCCTTAGAGTCTGATCTAAGTGCAATGAAGGACAAAGTCAAACAGTCGGTAGCTGTAGAAAGAGTAGGCGGTGAAGCTTACTCGTTGTTAGCAAAGAAGTGTGCAACTATCGAAAAAGAACTAGCTGATGCTAAGATAGAGATTTTGGATTTAAATGCTAAATTAGATTCTGCTAGGCATTCTGAACTGTTAATGCATATGAACAAATTTGAGGATTCTTCCACTAAGAGTCTAGACCCAGTTAAGATCTCTTATAACGATGTTCCTCCACCTTTCAACAACAATTATACCTCTGTTGAACCTAACATTCCTGAAGTTCTACTTCAATCTAGTACTGAAGCTAGTAAACCAAAAGACTCAATTCCTGAAGCCAAGTTGCCTAAGGAAACAAAAGAGTCTGTAAGAGGTTCTTCTCAACCTAAAAAGGAAGAGAAATTGAAAGGTGTTGCACCAAATCAGTCTACTTCTTATGGTCAGAAATATAGCATTACTCACTTTACACTTCGTAAGGGTAGTAGAGTTTATACTGAATTAGAATTTCCTTTAGATTCTATTGACCCTAAGCGGATTGACAAAGTTTGGGATGGAAGATAAATGTGTACCGTGTTTGAAAGGGAAGCAACATAAGAATCCCCATAAATCAAAGGTGCAAAATTCTATATCCAAACCATTCGAGTTACTTCATATGGATCTCTTTGGTCCTGTGAACATAAGAAGCATTGGAGGGATGTCTTACTGTTTGGTGATCACTGATGATTACTCAAGATTCTCATGGGTATTCTTTTTGAAGACCAAGGATGAGACTGCTACTCGATTTATGGATTTCATTAAACAAGTCGAGAATGTCCATGAGATTAAAGTGAAGAGAATCAGGAGTGACAATGGCACTGAGTTCAAGAATAATACTATTACTGCATTTTGCTTGACCAAAGGAATTCAACATCAATTCAGTGCACCTTATGAGCCACAACAGAATGGAGTAGCTGAAAGGAAGAACAGGACATTGATAGAAACAGCCAGGACGATGCTTGCTGATTCAGGGCTTCCTATTACCTTCTGGGGAGAGGCGGTGAATACAGCTTGCCACATTTTGAATCGGGTTTTAACAGTTAAACGGTTTAAGAAGACTTGTTATGAGCTGTTGCACAACAAAAAGCCAAATTTGCAGAAGTTCTTCCTCAAGGGAAATTTGATCCTAAATCTGAGGAGGGTTTCTTTTTTTTGTTTTTTTTTTTTTTTTTTTTTTTTTTTTTTTTTTTTTTTTTTTTTTTTTTTTTTTTTTTTTTTTTTTTTTTTTTTTTTTTTTTTTTTTTTTTTTTTTTTTTTTTTTTTTTTTTTTTTTTTTTTTTTTTTTTTTTTTTTTTTTTTTTTTTTTTTTTTTTTTTTTTTTTTTTTTTTTTTTTTTTTTTTTTTTTTTTTTTTTTTTTTTTTTTTTTTTTTTTTTTTTTTTTTTTTTTTTTTTTTTTTTTTTTTTTTTTTTTTTTTTTTTTTTTTTTTTTTTTTTTTTTTTTTTTTTTTTTTTTTTTTTTTTTTTTTTTTTTTTTTTTTTTTTTTTTTTTTTTTTTTTTTTTTTTTTTTTTTTTTTCATTTCACAGAAAAGGAGGCATTCATCTTGAAGCCGGGTTTTGTTATTCCTGAAGAATGGATTATGCTCAGAGCTCCTAGGAAGAGAGACATCTATGGTTTAGTTTTAGGTGTTGATAATCCAAAGGAGTCCCTTTGTTTGTTGAGCAAGGCCAATGAGTCGGAATCTCTCTTATGGCATCGAAGAATGGGACATATCAACTTTCGGAAGATGAATGAACTTATCAGTCTTGAATTAGTTGAAGGTGTTCCGGTAAAGAAGTTTGGGATGGAAGATAAATGTGTACCGTGTTTGAAAGGGAAGCAACATAAGAATCCCCATAAATCAAAGGTGCAAAATTCTATATCCAAACCATTCGAGTTACTTCATATGGATCTCTTTGGTCCTGTGAACATAAGAAGCATTGGAGGGATGTCTTACTGTTTGGTGATCACTGATGATTACTCAAGATTCTCATGGGTATTCTTTTTGAAGACCAAGGATGAGACTGCTACTCGATTTATGGATTTCATTAAACAAGTCGAGAATGTCCATGAGATTAAAGTGAAGAGAATCAGGAGTGACAATGGCACTGAGTTCAAGAATAATACTATTACTGCATTTTGCTTGACCAAAGGAATTCAACATCAATTCAGTGCACCTTATGAGCCACAACAGAATGGAGTAGCTGAAAGGAAGAACAGGACATTGATAGAAACAGCCAGGACGATGCTTGCTGATTCAGGGCTTCCTATTACCTTCTGGGGAGAGGCGGTGAATACAGCTTGCCACATTTTGAATCGGGTTTTAACAGTTAAACGGTTTAAGAAGACTTGTTATGAGCTGTTGCACAACAAAAAGCCCAATTTGCAAAAGTTCTTCCTCAAGGGAAATTTGATCCTAAATCTGAGGAGGGTTTCTTTTTGGGTTATGTGCCAAGTACACCGATTCGGCGTGTGTACAATCAGAAAACTGGCAAAGTCGATTTTGGTACAAATGTCGTAATTGTCAGTCATAAACCTGCTGTACACATTGGTCCTGCTAATGACTTCGATTATGATGGTGTCTTCACCTCTTTTCATGGTCCTGTTTCTTTTACAGGTGTTCCGATTGTGGAAGATGTAGTCACTCTTCATGACCCACTTGATGGTGGACCGGTTCCTGGTTCTTCTTCGGTTTCCTCACCATTCATTGAGCCTTCTTCTAAATCTGGAGAATCAAGTAGGACCAAAGAAGCAGATTCTACCTTAGAGACTGCTCCTAAAGATCCTAATGATCCTTTACATATACCTCTACCTGATGATCCCTTCTATGATACTGATGACGAGGAAGGTGAAAATCAGGATGAACCTAAATCTCCAGAGAAACAGGTGCAGACAAACTTGGGAAGTGATCTTACGGTCGATACGGTTCCTCAAACAAGAGTCAACAAGGATCATCCAGTAGACCAAATTATTGGTGATGCTTCTGCCTCTATTCGCACGAGGAATCAGCATAAGAAGATGTCAAGTCTGTTTGCTGAAGTTAAGGATACTGGGGCAATTACTTGGTACTTGTACTACTGCTTCATCTCTCAGGTTGAGCCTAAGAATGTTGGTATGGCTCTTAAAGAACCGTCATGGGTTGAGGCAATGCAAGAAGAATTGGCTCAGTTTCGGAAGCTTGATGTATGGAAGTTAGTTGACTTACCTGAAGGTGAATCTCCTTTAACAACGCGTTGGGTTTTTCGTTGTAAAAAGGATGACAAAGGTGTAGTCACTTGCAATAAGGCTCGATTGGTGGTTAGAGGATTTGAGCAACAAGAAGGCTTTGATTACGATGAGACTTTTGCACCAGTAGCTAGACTTGAAGCTATTCGATTATTTCTGGCATATGCTAGTATAAAGGTATTAAGGTGTATCAGCTTGACGTAAAGAGTGCCTTTTTGTATGGAGAAATTAAAGAAGAAGTTTATGTAGAACAACCTGCCGGGTTTGAGGATCCAGACTTTCCTAACAGAGTATATCGTCTCGATAAGGCTTTATATGGTCTACATCAGGCTCCTCGATCTTGGTATGAAAAATTGTCTTCTCATCTGATTGAAAACGGTTTTACAAGAGGTTCTATCGACAGCACGTTGTTTGTCAAATGGAAAGGGAAGGACTACTTGCTTGTACAGGTTTACGTCGATGATATCATTTTTGGTTCTTCTGATGAGAATATGTGCAAGGAGTTTGAACAGAGCATGAAGGCAAAGTTCGAAATGAGTGCTATGGGGGAATTAACCTTCTTCCTTGGACTACAGGTGGATCAATTGAAGGATGGGTTCTTTATTCATCAGACCAAGTATGTTAAAGATCTTCTTACTAGGTTTCGGATGACAGATTCTAAAGATGCCGTTACTCCCATCAAGACTAATCATGGGCTATGTCCTGATAAGCCCAATGATCCATTCGTAGATGCAACTCAATATCGGGCAATCATTGGATCTTTGATGTATCTCACGGCTTCCCGTCCAGACATTATGTTCGCTGTGTGTATGTGTGCTCGATATCAGGCTAATCCGAAAGAATCTCATTTGAAAGCTGCGAAAAGGATTCTTCGTTATGTGAAGGCCAAGCCTCGACTAGGGCTTTGGTATCCCATGCATGGTTCCTTTGAATTCAAAGCTTATACTGATTCGGATTATGGTGGCTGCAGTTCGGATAGGAAATCAACGTCAGGTGGATGTCAGCTTTTAGGGGGGAGAATTATATCGTGGCAGTGCAAAAAGCAGACATCTGTTCACAGTCTACCTGTGAAGCAGAATACATAGCTGCTGGTCAATGCTGTTCTCAGGTACTTTGGATACAGCAACAACTGCGCGATTATGGTATGAATATCTCAAACTCTCCTATTTGTATTGATAATAAATCTGCCATTGATATTACCAAGAATCCGAAAAACTTTAAAGTCACCAAGCACATTGACATAAAGCATCATTTCATGACTGTTTTGAGAAAAAGCTTATTCATTTAGAAAAGGTTATTACTGATGATAACCTTGCTGATCTATATACTAAAGCTTTTGATGGACCTCGTCATGAGTTGTTATATCAACTCAACGGTATGAAGAATGCCGAGTAGTTTCTCTCAAAGAACTTAAAATTATTTTTTTTTTTCGAGTCTTTGTAGTTTAAGTCGTACATAGATAGAGTCATAAAAATACAAAAAGAGTTGTCTTAGTATAAGTTTGTAAATATCTAGTGTCAGAAAAATCCAAAAACATTGGAAAAAGAGAAAATCCAAAAATATGAATAAAGTAAGGTCACTGCGCTAAATGATTAGACGTGAAGATACTTTAGCTTTTAAGCTTGCTTAATCGTAATATAACTGCTTAGTTCAGTGACTACTTCTAAGGATGTATCGGTAGACACAAAGTACCGAAGGTTTCCCTGAATATTAACTGTTCAATAACCGTATTTGTGGGTAACACGTCAGCATATGGCTTTGAATATGGACTCTTCCTCGTGAATTGATTTGCCATCCTTAATACTTAAGAAAGATTTAGTATTTGGTTTGAGATTGGATGTGTTTGTAAACCATAGGGGGGATTCGCATGCATTCGTGTATGTCAATCTAAACAGAACAAAATGGGTTTTAGCTTCTAAAGCAACTATTAAAACCATCATGATCTCGATTGGCTAAAACAAAGTACCGAAGAATAAAGAAATAATGAAGAATATCATCAAATATTTCTGAAGTATCAAATTGCTGCTCATCAATGAAGTTAATTTCAAAGAAGCAATGAAGAATAGCGATTCGCATGCATTCGTGTATGTCAATCTAAACAGAACAAAATGGGTTTTAGCTTCTAAAGCAACTATTAAAACCATCATGATCTCGATTGGCTAAAACAAAGTACCGAAGAATAAAGAAATAATGAAGAATATCATCAAATATTTCTGAAGTATCAAATTGCTGCTCATCAATGAAGTTAATTTCAAAGAAGCAATGAAGAATAGCCAATTCGAATCATGCACTAAGCATCAAATGTGTTTGTTCTGACCCTTGATCGTAAGATCATTAACCATGGTGACTTCAAAGTTGTAACGCTTATAAACACGTCTGGTTAAGGACTTTAATGCTCTGTCGATCTTAAGTGTATGTTTGACTGTGGGATACACATTTACATTAATAATAATGTGACATGAGTAACTTACTAGGTTACATGGTGACTGTCCTTGGCTCAAGTAATACGAAAGTGTCACAAAAAGGAGACTGGAAGTACCGAGTGTTTAAGAGGACAAACATACCGGTAATCGTTGTTGGGTCACTGTTCATAACTAATAATAAGAGAATTATTTCTCACCCACAGGCTTATGTAACATGCTAATCTGATCTAATCAGCAGTAACCAAGCATCATGTAAATAATTGAATAAATAGATTAGTTTATTATTCTGTAATTTTTATTCTGAGTTATTTTTCTTTTTATTGAGTCAAAATAGTATTTTCTTAAGTTCTTATTGCACGAGAGATCCTATTCCAATTCTGAGTATATGTTTTACTGAATTCATTCATGAGAATTCTTGATGAGGTTGTGTGTTTTGTGAAAAGAAGATTTTCTGATATGAACATTAATTTGTTTAAGTTTAGAAAATGATCTTTTAAAGGTTTGTATTAAAAGAAGATTTTCTGATATGAACATTAATTTGTTTAAGTTTAGAAAATGATCTTTTGTTGTCTTGCCACTGCGAATTCTACTGGTTTTCTGGGTGTGTCCCTCTCATAGGCCTTTGGATTTTCTTCGAGGGTAGGAGTCTCCTTGTGGTTTTCCATTTTGAGCTCTTTACTGTGATGTGCGCATTTGAAATTGGTGTCTTCAATTTGGCGGGATAATAGAAAATGATCTTTCAAGTGTTTTGTGAAAAGTCAAAGTTATTTGAAATCTCACAATTTTAAGTTGTTACAAGTTACGAATTTTAATTAATAACTTGGTGACATTTTAGGGTTTGAAATGAAATGACCTCCCTTGATCTTTTGCTAGATTTTTAAGTTATTTCATAATTGTTAACCCTGAATGAGTGTGTTTTTAGCTTGAATTTTTCTGCATTATATGTTATTACTCATGATGCGTTGATGAGTTTTTGGTAAGTGTGCAGTGTTCAGGTTAAGGAAGATTAAGATTGAATAATGCTTTTCTTCAAGTACATTGTTATTCATACAGATGATATCATGGAGATAAGATCCTAGTGTGTAAGACAGTAGGGTAATGCAAAAAGCATATGAAGGAAGAATACATGAAGTTGATTTTGTTAGTTTTGTAGATGGCATCTAGTATGGGACTTAAGTGTTTCAAGATAGCTGCTGTCACGTATATCAATGATCAGAGAAAAGTTTTCGGTGTCATGATAGTCGTTGGTATTGAGGTTATGTGTGATTTGATTATTTTCAGATTTAATAATAGTAAATCGATTGATTTTTAAGGTTTTCATTCAAGATTATAATGTTCGTTTAAGTATTTGCATTATAATGATGAATTTCGATGATGATACAAGGCATGAACATGTTATTTTTAACAAGTTTTTGCAATGTACAGGTTTTTATATAGGGTTGTATTTTGGAAGATCGTTCATGAAAAATCCGGAAGCATTTTCAGATACTTAGTCGATTTTTGAAAAAGTTGGCTAAATTCGTTTCTGTTGTTCTTACGAAGATAATACTTATCTTCGTTTTGTGAAACGAAGATTAAGTTCGTTTTTATCTTCGTGAACTGATATCCATACTTACATTTTACACCCCTGAATAGCCTGCCTATATAAAGAAAAATTTTGGAGGTTTTATTTATCTTACGAATTTTTTAAATTTCCTTCACACGAAAATAAACCCCAAAAACACTCTCAAATCATCATATCGGATTTCTTCTTGATTCGTGTTCGTTTTCTTCGATCCTTGTGTGTTTATATCGATATAGGTATTCTTATTTGTTCGTAAATCCCTTAAACAATAACTGATAAAGATCTTTTGTTATTAATTTCGCTCGACTTATTATCAGTTAGGGTTTTATATTCGTTTTCTGATGAAACGAATTTAAGTAGTTGTTCTTACGAACTTAGAAACCTTGATACGAATTTAACAAAATAGAAACGAACTTAAGACGAAGTTGTCAAACGAATTTAGTTCTTTATACCTTACGAACTTATTTTTAGTTAAAGGTACGAAGTTAGATTTCAGTTATATCTTACGAACTTAATAATAAGTTGATAGGATACGAACTTAGTTAGCTTTACGAAGATAAGATCTTTTGTTATTAATTTCGCTCGACTTATTATCAGTTAGGGTTTTATATTCGTTTTCTGATGAAACGAATTTAAGTAGTTGTTCTTACGAACTTAGAAACCTTGATACGAATTTAACAAAATAGAAACGAACTTAAGACGAAGTTGTCAAACGAATTTAGTTCTTTATACCTTACGAACTTATTTTTTAGTTAAAGGTACGAAGTTAGATTTCAGTTATATCTTACGAACTTAATAATAAGTTGATAGGATACGAACTTAGTTAGCTTTACGAAGATAAGATCTTTGCTATGCTTACGAATATAGGTTTATACTTATGATTTTTGCATGCTTAGGTTTTATTTTACGAACTTAGTAATTATATTCGTTCTTTTATAGTTTACGAATTTAATGACTATCTTCGTACAGTTCCAACTTACGAACTTATATCTTCGTATAGTTATGTCTTACGAATTTAACGACTATCTTCGTACACATTGTTCTTACGAAGATAGTGATTATCTTCGTACAGTATAAAACTTAGAAAATTTTTGAACTGTTTTCCAAGTCTACATATTTACTTATCGTACTTATTATACTAATCCTATATTTATATCGATATGTCATTTATTTTGCAGATATGGCTCTTGCACCAAGACAGTTCGTTGCAAAGCATAATGTGGCACTGAACCTTGATTTAGATCAGCATAATAGTGCTCATTATCACGAGATGTTTGCATTCATAGCTCGCTCAAGACTATCTTACGTCTTTACTTATTCCCCGAGACTTGTTCAGACATATATAGCTGATTTTTGGAGGTCTGCAAGGGAAGTAGTAGTGGATGGTCATATAGTTATTAGAGCTACAGTTGGAGGAGTTATGTTTACCTTCAACGCAGCTACTCTTCGTCAGGTTTTACAGTTAGGTAATGAAGTAGAAGATGACGTCGAGTTGGCTTATGATTTTCACCTCATTAGAAGAAGCTTTAGACGTATGGGGTATGTCGGTGCGATCAAGATGCCATTTGACAAGAATGGTTTTCAGGGTCGATGGAGATATCTGGCGTATGCCTTACTAATCTGTTTGAGCAACAGGAAGGCAGGTTTTGACCAGTTGTCTGCACAAGTGTCTTCTCAAATGGTCGCGTTAGTCTATAACCGACCATATCCATTCTCGAGATATTTCTTTCAAGAGTTTCTCGATCAGATTAATGCCAGAGGGAAGAAGAGATTCCTCTTGTATCCCAGATTTGTGATGGCGATTGTGAGATATTTCTGTTCAGCCTTGGACTACGATGCAGGTCCTCACTATAGACCATATGTTTTGCCTGCTCGTTTATTTGCTGATTTGCAGGCAAATACAGGTGAGTTGGAAGGACTTAACGATCCACCGTTGTTCGGCCATCTGATTAATCCTCGTTATAGATCTCGACTTGAGGAAGATCGATTTGTGGATGATGCTGATGAAGAATCTGAATCGGAGTCTGAGTCTGAGGGTTCTGAGACAGAGACTGAGTCTGATGATGAGTCTGATGATTCTGATCATGGAGATGATGGTAACGTTGAAGTAGATGATAGTGATTCTGATAGTGCTGCACTTGAGCGTCGCACTAAGAGAATTCATGATATACCTGCTTCATCTGAGAGTGATCATTCATATCACTTCTCTCTTGATGACGTCTCTGGTGATTTTCGAAGAGAGCGTCGGAGTAAGGAAGCTAATGCTGCTCCAGTTGTTTCTGTTTCTGCGCAGTCAGTTCATCATGTTCGTATAGAAGATCCGGTGAATGCACCAAGTCCTGGTCGTTCTACAAGTTCGAAGAGGACAGGGGATTTTTCTCATACATATGTTAGAGCTAAGCGTGCGCGTACAACTGAGCCTACTTCAGTACCTATTACTGCTGCTGCTGCTACTCCTGTAGTATCTACAGCACAGGTGTTGCGTCCATTGGTACCTCCTTTGCTACCTGTTTTGCCGAGTCGTGTTGCACAGCTTGAGACCCGTGTTACAACACTGGAGTCTGATCTTACTGAGACCCGAGCGGCATTGTCTTTTCTCATCAACTGGGTCAAGAGTCAAGGGGGAGAATACCTAAAGAGATATGCAGATTGTCAGCAATTCAGCCAAGACGTCGAGATGATGATGCTGATAATGCTGGTAATGGTGATTCTCGACCAGTTGCTGATAAGGGAAAGGGAGTCGAGATTCAGGGGGAGACTGGTGGAGATACCACACATGTTGGTACATCGGGTGCTGATGTTGGTACTTCTAGAGCTGGTACTTCAAGTGCTCCTCATGATGATGTATTTGATGAAGATATATTCTTTGATGATGATGATCTTGAGGAAGGTGAGATTGTGCCCGAACCAGATCTGAACAACGTATTCAATAGACCTTATATGTTTAATGAATTTGAAGATCCAATTTCCGAAGATCCATCAGTAGAAGAAAGACAAGCTTTAGAGTTACAAAGAAATGTGGCTAAGGAAAGGATGCTGCAAGTTCTTCAAAGCAACACGCTAAAGTTTTGAACTTTGTGGTATATGCTAAGATTGATGATGCATTGATTCCTTTGAGGTGAGATAAATTTGACAAGACCTTTTAATCCAAATGATTATCCAGTTCGCCTCTCAGAGATGATGATCCTTTACAGGTGATTGATAGATTTGTACCTGGTTTTAGAATTGGCAGATGGAGTGTGCAAAAGGATACTATGAAACCTTGTGTATTGGACTCATATCTCAGACAAAGATGCGAAAATACAAGAAAATCATCTGGAGTTGGTTTTATGATGAAGAACTGAAGTTGTTCATTATCAAAGACCAGAAGGTTGTCAGTACTTGCATGGAGCCACAAGTGTTTCAGAAGCTTGTGTGAAGAAGATTTGGATGAACTTGGAAATCTCTGGATTATCAATTCAAGTAATGATGGTCTAGCTGATATTATTGGCAAGAATATTCATAGAGATCGAATAATGAGATCGAAAATGAAAGGTTCTTCTGAGAAGCCAAAGTTGAAGATCGAGCCAAGACCTTTGAAGAAAGTGGTGAAACCAGATAATAGTGTTGAGTATGTTCAATATGATATCAAGTGCTTAATCAAAGTCCCTACCAAGAAATGGGAACAAGACGTTCTGGATAAAATGGACAACTGGGAGATTGATAAAGACACTGGTGAAGCCAAGATGTACGCAGACTCGAAGAAGAAGATTCTGTTGAGAAGTATGTATGATCCGATGCAGTTGGTCAACTTCTCAAGGAAAGATCAGAGAAAATTATACGATACAGAATGCTCCTTCTTACCGTTCTGGAAGTATGAAGAAAGTAGATATCGTAAGATACTTCAAGTTTGCTTACATGAGAATATCCACGCAAATAGCAAGCGTTTGTTGTTTGATGGATAACAGATTTTTGAAGACTAAAGAAATCGAAGGTGCTGCTGTCAAGGGGGAGTTTGTTGATGCACGTTGATGTGACAACAGCAACTTAGATTTGATTAGTCTTTAGGATTAAGACAATTGTGTTTGTTATGTCTTATTCATGTTTATGTAATTGATAGATTATGGACATTATGTTTTGGTAATGATCAATTACGTATATTGGTGTGTTATATATGTTTATATGATGTTTGTTATGTGTTATACAGGTACAAACATAATATAGGTTAGGATTCCAAGTATATGAAAGAATACTTGGAATATAACTAAGTCTTACATCTAACGAAGTTAGACAGAAAACGAAGTTAATCTTCGTTTGGGACAAACGAAGTTAATCTTCGTTGGGCTGGGCTGCTAAGTGTCACACCCCGTTGTAGCGGAAATACAGGGTTAACAAGAAATTGCATACTAATCAGAAGGTAAATAGAGATTACATCCATTAATGATAATACAAGTCTATTACAAGCATAATCGTTCAGACGTGGACCCCAAAACTCGGAAATAAAATATTCCCAGTTGGAAATGGGCCCACTTAATACAAGTTCGATAAATTGGACAGCCAGATACAATTAAAGCCAAAAACATGAAAGTCCTCAATGTCTGATGCTAATTGTACGTCCAAAGTCAAAAGATTGGCCCTTTAATGCCAATCACGAATCCAAGACTTACTGATGGTCACCTGAAAAGCATGAAATTTGAGAGGATCAACTATCGAAATAGTTGGTGAGTTTACAGTGTGTTTGACTAAAAGATCAATCGTCATTGTTGTAGTTATTTAAGACAAGACAGTCCAGACCGAAGTCCGACAATAAGACCATTACGCCTCGCACAGGATTTCCCGTCTAAAGTGGGGTGCGGACCAGTATACCTCGCACAGGTCTCCCGTCTACAATGGGGTGCGGACCAGAACCATGACCAATGTACCTCGCACAGGTCTCCCGTCTAAAGTGGGGTGCGGACCAGTATACCTCGCACAGGTCTCCCGTCTACAATGGGGTGCGGACCAGAACCATGACCAATGTACCTCGCACAGGTCTCCCGTCTAAAGTGGGGTGCGGACCAGTATACCTCGCACAGGTCTCCCGTCTACAATGGGGTGCGGACCAGACAAAGACAACCATTTGAATATCCAAAATGGTAATAACAACATAAGGGGGATCATTTTAGTTTGTCAAACACAAAGAACTATTTAGTCAGCCGACAACATGGCAAGTCAAGACATATAGATCAAAATTTCATAGGACATGTATACACATCTTCAGACAGCCGTCAACGTGGCAAGACATAAGACAAATGATTTTATTTACCAATCTCATGGCATAGACAAAGACAAATCATTTATAAAGTAGTCGTGTATACAGTACATGCTTTTCAGGCCCAAAGTAAAAGGAAAAAGGGCGCCATAAACTCACCTTAGCAGTCTATGAGCTAGAGTATGAGCAGTCTGAGAATACGAGCAGTCTAGTCTCCACGTCTATCCAAAACCTAGGATATGAGCACGAATGGTGAGGATCAATTCTCACGACGACAAGTATCCTACGTACAACTACTTAGCTATCAATCCTAGAATGCCCTAGCCGAGAATGTGATTTAAACGTCCGTTTCATTTGACTCAAAAATACTAACGTCAATGACATTGTTATTAAAAGGGTAGTCCTAAGTACCATTTCGTACAAACGAAGTTCAAGTGTCCAAGATGTCAAAAACTGAAATGTCAAACAGTCCAGAAATCGCGGCGCGACATGGGGTCCTCGCGGCGCGACCCTGCTGTGTTCCTCGCGGCGCGACCTGGAGGTCTCGCGGCGCGAGTCAGTTCTAGAGCAGGTTCTGTTCGCAATTCAATACACCTCGCGGCGCGAGATTGATGACTCGCGGCGCGAGCTATGACCTGATCAAGTTAAAAATGCAGTTTTTCGACCATTTGCCGTAACCAAAACACTTCCATTTCAATTCTTTTTCATTACAATGACTTCAAACATGTTCAAAGACCTGGAGGAAATTCCATTTCGCTAACCATTTGCATTTTCAAGCATTTCGATCTAAAAACCAAATTCTAAATCAATAATTCCTTTAATTGTCTAAACCCTAGTTTCATACCACTTTCATAGGCTTCTAATTCGAATTATATAACTGAAACAAACCCTTTAGTGAATTTAAATGAAATCAAAGTTTGAGAAAGTTACTTACCAATTGGTGTTCTTGAGAAAATTGAAGAAAGGATAATTGATGTTTATGATCCTTGCCAAAACCCTAATTATTATCGAAAGATGTTTAATTCCTTTGATTTTCTCTTTGATTTCACCTTGTAATTTGATTTAGAGCATAAAGATCTGTGTGTGTGTTGTGTGTTGTGTAAATGTCGACCAAGAAGAAAGAAAGGAGGGAAAGGGGGGGGTGTTTTACTCCCTGCTTCTCATTTCATTTTCCAGCCCATGTGGCTCATTTGGGATATTTTGTATCCCTAAATTTGGTAAAATGCTTACGATTAAATACCGTTTGACCAAAAGGTTAAAATGTAAAGTAAAGGTATTTTCCTTCGTGTCATTTTAATTAAGTCAAGCCAATAAAGTTTCGTCAAAGTGAACTTTATAATATTAAGTCTAGACAGTCTAATTATTTTGTTCAAGACATAACCTTTAAATATTAATTTAAAGTTATTTTAAAGACTCGGCATTCATCTAGATAGCTAATAGTCTACGTCAACAAGATACGTCTAATTTGACTAAGTCAAAAGTCCAAAAGTCTAATAAGTTCCACGTCAAATGACCGTCTAATTGAGATTAGGACTAACCCGATGTTAATTAATTACGAGTTGTCACACTAAGTTCGTAAGAACAAAAGCCCAGAAAAGCCCAGTTTGACCGAAAACATATATATACGAGTGAATACCCTAAAATTGATATATCCACTTCGTCTACAACACACCAACCGATCCTAAGTTCGTTTTGTATCCATACAAAACGAAGATAGCATTCAATACGACTGATTATTCACATATAATTAGTTATATACGATAACTATACAAACTAGTTATCTCGTGAGGATTCCGCACTCACGACATAACGATTGACGATCTCGAGAGCGATCCAGAGCTATCGAGGGATTCACACAGATTTAAAATTTGAGGTGTTCATTTTGAATAAATCTGTTATTAACTTAACTGGTCAAAATTCTTCCTTTAAGAAAGAAAACGACTCTTTGTTTGCTAAAAATTCTGGTTTAGTTAAACAAGAAAGTCTTTATCAAGATAAAATCCGTGCATCTGATAAGGATATTCTTGCCTTGAAAGAAAAATTAAGAGAGTCAGTTCTGATGGAAAAGGTAGGAAATGAACAGTATGCTCAACTAACTGAAGACTTTTCTAAAAAGGAGAAAGAATTAGTTGATGCAAAACTAGAGATAGTTAAGCTTAATGCAAGATTGGATCAAATTAGGGGATCTGAACTTAATAAGATCAATGCAGATACAAAAGCCTGTACCACGGGATTCAAAAGATAAAAGTGGTTTGGGTTTGAATTATAAAGAAGTTAGAGGTCCATTTAATGATAATTATACATAGTCTCTAACACAACTTTCTGAGAAGGTAGATATTGGAGAAATTGCTCTGATCGTCTCAGAAAATCAAAATGTTGATCTTAAGACCTCTAAAAGCTCAAAAAGCTCAATTGATAAAATAAAAGAGCTTAACAAGAAACATAAGCTTGAAAGTTCTTTTGTCAGACCAGTAGATCCTAAAAATGGAGTTTATGATGCTAGTGCTCCTATAGGGATTAGTCAAGTAAATTCAACTTGTCCTGTTAATAAGAATATTAAATGTTTTACAATGAAGGGATGTGACACTGTTTTTACATCCACTGAAATTGATTTTGAAAAGATAGATCATGACAAGATTGATAAAGTATGGAACAAGGATGAATCTACATCTAGTGGAGTCCTCTTAACTCCATATTCGACTCATAAGAATTCTCAAAAGAAAGTACATTTTTCAGATAAAAATGAGTCAACTGGTTTATCAAAAGAAGAGTCAGCCACAATTGAACTTAAGGAATGTTTAGGCATGACTTCAGCTGAGTTTGATGTTAAAGCTAAGAAAGCAAGAGCTAAAAAATCATGTTTTTATTGTCATGAAGTAGGTCATGTTTATAGTTGTTGTCCTAATAGGAAAAGAAGATGTCCAGATAAGGGTATGTCCTCTGGAGCATCTAGTGATTCAGACATTGTTGCTCATGACAATAGATCTAAGACATCAAAAAGACAGGGACCTTCACAGAATACTACTTCTAGTAGTGGAAGTCCGAGTCGGTCTCATACACCTCAAAGGAGTAATTCACCTAGGAAGATGGCTCAACAATATCATTCACCTCCTTCTAGAATTAATAGTTCGTCTAAATTCTATGATCGATTAGGGAGTCAACCTAGATATAGTGCACATTCACCAAAGAATTCTCCTCCTAAGACTCGTTTCACTTCACCTAAGAAACAGTCTGAGACACCATCTTCATCCAAGGCTCCATTACAGAGTGATGGTTATTGGTCTGAATTAATTATCAGAGACGAATTCGGTAACTCCAAACCTCAGAAGGTTTGGGTTCCCTTCAGAAACTAACCATCTTTTTGATGTATGTGCAGGGAGAACCAAGGAAGGCTATCAGTCTTTGGCATGTTGAAAGTGGATGCTCTCGGCACATGACAGGGGACAAGCATATGTTGTCCAATTATGAAGATGTAAATGGTTCTTATGTTAGTTTCGCAGGTCCCAAGGGCGGCAACATCTCGGGCCAAGGTGATGTTGTCAATGGGAAGATTACGCTGGAGAAAGTCAATTATGTGGAACAGTTATCACATAATTTATTAAGTGTTTCTCAGATTTGTGACAAGGGTAACAATGTCCATTTTACTGAGAAAGAAGCACTTATTCTGAAACCAGGATATGTTATTCCTGAAGACTGGATCCTGCTAAAAGCTCCTAGGAAGAGAGACATCTAGGGCCTGGTGTTAGGTGTTGATGATCCAAAGGAGTCTGTTTGCTTGTTATCGAAAGCAAACGAATCTGAATCGTTGTTATGGCATAGAAGAATGGGACATATAAATTTCCGAAAGATGAATGACATCGTCAAACATGGTTTGGTTGAAGGTGTTCCATTGAAAAGGTTTGAAATGGAAGACAAATGTGTACCTTGTCTGAAAGGTAAGCAGCAGAAGTCTTCACATAAACCTAAGCAAGAAAATTCTATTGCCAATCCTTTCGAGTTACTTCACATGGATTTATTTGGTCCTGTGAATGTACGAAGTATCGGTGGGATGTATTACTGTTTGGTGGTTACTGATGACTACTCGAGATTCTCATGGGTATTCTTTCTTCAATCAAAAGATGAAACTCCACAGATTTTGATAAATTTCTTTGTTCGAAACTGAAAATATTTATGGAGTTCGTGTTAAGAGAATCAGGAGTGATAACGGAACTGAATTTAAAAATAAAGTGATGGATGTCTTTTGTTTGTCAAAGGGAATCCAACATCAATACAGTTCGCCATATGAACCACAACAAAATGGAGTTGCTGAAAGAAAGAATAGGACTCTAATCGAGACAGCCAGAACTATGCTTGCAGATTCAGGGCTTCCTACTATGTTTTGGGGGGAGGCAGTGAATACAGCTTGTCATATTTTAAATAGGGTTTTGGTAGTGAAACGTCATAATAAAACATGTTATGAGCTTCTGTAGATGCAGATTCGTTGTGACAATCGCAACATAGATTTGATTATAGTTTATGTTTTAGGAACTATGTTTGTAATCATTTAAATAAGAACTTGTGTTGGTATTTAATGATTACGTATGAACTTCAATATTATATCTGTTTGTCTTTTACATTGTGTTTGTGTGTTATATATTGTTTTGCAGGTACAAGGACATAGAACCAAGGTTATAAGTGTCATAGAATACTTAAACGGTGGTTGAATGTTGTGTACGGGCGAAATAAACAATCCAAGAGACACGTCCTTCGTGCATGACGTCAGCAACATGTAGGAATGCCTTCGTGCTGACGTCAGCGTGAAGATGAGTATGTTTGGTGGATCGGGCTAGAGCCACTTCGTGTGAAGCCCATTTATACACGAACCCTAATCTTATTAGTATAAATACAAACCTAATCTACGAAATTAGGTGGAGGGTTAATGATTAATTAACAATATTCACGAATACAACTCGAATTGGTGCTCGTGTGATCTCCTACACGAACCATTAGCTTCGTGCACACCTTAGGTTGATTAATTACTCATTAATTAACAAAAGGCAATAGCAATCTAGTTATCTCAAGAGGATTCCGCACTCTTGACATAACGAATCGCGTCTTATTACGATCCATACAACGATATGGCACCTACAAGTGGTATCAGAGCACTAAGGTTGATTACCAGAAAGTGTAAGATCGTTTGATTTTCTATTGATTGAAAATTCGTTTCGAAATTCGTGTTAATAAGCATCTTCGTGCTCTTCTTCGTGTGACTTCGTGCTTACGTCAGCACGAGGTAGACTTCGTGGAGTGCTTATGTCATCACGACTTCGTGTCGTACTTCGTGTCACGTGATCTTCGTGTGACTTCGTGCTGTACCTCGTGCCACGTGTACTTCGTGTGACTTACTTCGTGCCACGTGTACCTCGTGTGACTTGCTTCGTGCCACGAATACACGAACCATACTATACAGTAACGTTTTCGATTTACAAAATGTCTACTGTACCAGCTGCCGCAAATTCACCTAATGCCTTACTTATCAGTCAGATGATCATGCATGACCATGAAGTTGGTCGGGGAAACACACCTCCAAAGCTATTCCGTATGGAAAACTATTGGATGTGGAAAAGACGTTTCGAAGATTATATTCGTCTGAATGATATGGATATGTGGCTTGTGATAACTCAAGGTTTTGATTGGCCAACTTATGAAAAGAATGGAGTAATCGGTAAGTATACATACTTAGATATGCCGATTGAAGAAAGGAAGAGATACGCGGTTGAGGGAAAAGCTCTCGGCACATGACAGGGAGAACCAAGGAAGCCTATCAAGCGTTGGTATGTTGACAGTGGATGCTCTCGGCACATGACAGGGGACAAGAAATTGTTGTCCAATTATGAAGATGTAAATGGTTCTTATGTTAGTTTCGCAGGTCCCAAGGGCGGCAACATCTCGGGCCAAGGTGATGTTGTCAATGGGAAGATTACGCTGGAGAAAGTCAATTATGTGGAACAGTTATCACATAATTTATTAAGTGTTTCTCAGATTTGTGACAAGGGTAACAATGTCCATTTTACTGAGAAAGAAGCACTTATTCTGAAACCAGGATATGTTATTCATGAAGACTGGATCCTGCTAAAAGCTCCTAGGAAGAGAGACATCTATGGCCTTGTGTTAGGTGTTGATGATCCAAAGGAGTCTGTTTGCTTGTTATCGAAAGCAAACGAATCTGAATCGTTGTTATAGCATAGAAGAATGGGACATATAAATTTCCGAAAGATGAATGACATTGTCAAACATGGTTTGGTTGAAGGTGTTCCTATGAAACGGTTTGGAATGGAAGACAAATGTATACCTTGTCTGAAAGGTAAACAGCAAAAGTCTGCTCATAAGCCGAAGCAAGAAAATTCTATTGCCAATCCTTTCGAGTTACTTCACATGGATTTATTTGGTCCTGTGAATGTACGAAGTATCGGTGGGATGTATTACTGTTTG
>CM067172.1:64568558-64641107 GCA_034093135.1 Erigeron breviscapus | reverse complement strand
TTGGAAATAACTGGATTATCAATCCAAGTGGAGATGGTCTTGCTGATGTTATTGGTAAACTTCTTCATAAAGATTTCAAGCTGAGATTGAACATGAAAGGTTCAGAGAAACCAAAGTTTTATGTTGAACCAAGAAAGAAGAAGAAAGTGGTTAAGCCAGATAGAAGTGTTGAATATATTCAACATGATATCAAGTGTATGATCAAAGTCCCTGCCAAGAAATGGGAACAAGATGTTCTGGATAAAATGGATAACTGGGAGATTGATCGTGACACAGGTGAAGCCAAGATGTATGCAGATTCGGAAAAGAAGATTTTACTGAGAAGGATTTATGATCCAATGCTGTTGGTCAACTTCTCAAGAAATGATCTGAGGAAATTATATGATACAGAGTGTTCCTTTTTGCCGTTCTGGAAGCATGAAGAAGAACGATATCGTAAGATTATCCAAGTTTGCCTACATGAAGATATTCATGCAAATAGCAAGAGATTGTTATTTGATGAATGATCAGATTTTTGAAGACTGAAGAAATCGAAGGTGCTGCTGTCAAGGGGGAGTTTGTTGATGCACGTTGATGTGACAACAGCAACTTAGATTTGATTAGTCTTTAGGATTAAGACAATTGTGTTTGTTATGTCTTATTCATGTTTATGTAATTGATAGATTATGGACATTATGTTTTGGTAATGATCAATTACGTATATCGGTGTGTTATATATGTTTATATGATGTTTGTTATGTGTTATACAGGTACAAACATAATATAGGTTAGGATTCCAAGTATATGAAAGACTTGGAATATAACTAAGTTATACACCTTACGAAGATAGGGAAAAACGAAGTTTATCTTCGTTTTGACAAACGAAGTTTATCTTCGTAAGATGGGCCTGGTGCTAAGTTCGTAAGAACAAAAGCCCAGAAGCCCATTAACTAATCGAAACATATATATACGATGCAATACCCTAAATTGGGTAATCGACTTCGTCTAAAACACACCAACCGATCCTAAGTTCGTTTTGTATCCATACAAAACGAAGATAGCATTCAATACGACTGATTATTCACATATAATTAGTTATATACGATAACTATACAAACTAGTTATCTCGTGAGGATTCCGCACTCACGACATAACGATTGACGATCTCGAGAGCGATCCAGAGCTATCGAGGGACTCACATCATATATATAAATTGTGCAATATATATTCATACCAAAGTTTTCGCATTCCAATTACCCGCTCTACTCATGTTCATAGTCAGTACACTATTATTGGTTTCATTAAATTATTCTGATAAAGTTATTCAACTTTATCTCATTCAATTATAGATAACACCAAATTATTGGCTTTATTATTGCAAAAATAATTCTTTGTCGGCCATTTTGAAAATTATTGTCATCTAACATCATTGCTTACGTTTATATAAGCGAATAGTACCTCACAGTAAAATCATGTATTCTTACTCTAGGTACAAGGCCAATATAAAGTGAAATCTACGGAACTTTATTCTGTATATAATCACTTAAGTTCTTAATCTTCTACGACCATCATGTTTGCTCTTATTCTAGCCATATCCTTGAACACGTTCATTAAATCACTAACTCAAGCTCAACATTCGTAATAACGCCTCTTAACATATTATATCACATAATATTTCATAATATCTTATAATTTACTTAAACATCATAGTCTCCAAAAATCTTAGCTCATCCTATCAGTCAATCGTAATTATAAGTTTAAATTAAGTCTATAGTTTATAATAAATCCTTGGTCTACAATTATAGTTTATAAGTATCTAGGATGACCATGTATTCTAGATCTTATTCTCATACCATTATTCCAACAACGACTGATAATTGCAGACAATTATAAGTAATATGGCTTAGACATGGGTCATCCGATAATGCTTATAATATAGACCTTACCATTAGCCAGTCTACCACATTACCAACCCATCCAAAATACTCCATGCCTGTACTACCATTTCTATTAACACAGATTTCAAATCCACACAAATTCAGACAAGTTCCAACTCATATCGCATTAGTCAAGTTCAAGTTCACAATATATCGTTTCACTTCAAATTCATGACATACAGTTCAATTTCAAGTTCATAATATATCATTCAATGTTCAAATTCTCAATACATTATTCATATCATAATACTAAGGCAAATGTACTAATGTCCTATGGGGAATTGTTATCTATCATGCCATCACGCCAAATTCATAATATCTTATCATTATTCAAAACCAATACTACATTTCAATACATCATATAACCAAGTAACTAAAACAAGTGGTTTAAAGTATAATCCGAATCCGATATGCTCTCTAGTTATTGATTGGGTTTGTATACAGGGTGTACCATCGGCTAACCCTCCACCCAATCAACTCCCATTAAATATATCGGTTCCTTATTATACTCTAAGCCAACATGTGTAATCCGTGATGTCATTAACTTGTTATAATACCGGGTAACCATAAAATAGTTGACCGGGCTCTTTTATGGTTGCCACAATGTTATATCAAGTTAACGCCATAACTTCATTTTTCCCTAAATCATCAAACTATTATCAATCAATAACAACAATCCATCTCAATCATAATCAAGTTCAATCAATGTACACATTATCCACATTGTACACGTTCATCACATTGTACTCAAGTCATCACATAAATGGTCTTGTCTACGAACTCACAATGTACACTTTCAGGGTTTCACATAATCCACATTGCACACAAAATTCCTAGCCATGCATGCTATATGAAGAGTTTTAACTTAAGCCGTAGTCTAGGTCAAACCGCCTAATTCTCTACGACCACGCATGGGCCACCATTCTGTAACACCCCGAGCTGGGCCCGAGATATTACGGAAATTATATAGCACACAGTGGAATTATCGTGGAATATGAACTATATGAAATAAAGGATTCGGTGAATCCAACATCAACAATTAATACAAAAACGCTTAAAGCAAAACAAAGCAAATGAATCCTAATCATAATGCAAAAGATGGTAAATGAATCCTTGATCCATATTAGTCCAAGTCCGGGTTCAAGCAATCAACAATCATGTATCTCTATCTTGATTCACCTGATTACCTGAAAAGTGTACTAGCAAGTGTCAACACAAGGTTGGTGAGTTCGTAGTAATGGTTCACAAGGAACCATTATCAATAACAATATCATATATAATAACAACATCAAACAATGTACTTACCACAAAACACATGTATGTCACCTGTTAGACAATTGAGATTAACATATCGTTCATCTTTGTCAAATAAATATCCAAACAACAAACGATACAAAACAGTTCATATACAATCAAGTACAAATGGAATCATTCCAATAAATGTATCGTAAACACATCAATGTCATGCAATGCATCAAATGTGTATGAATGTCAATATGTGCATCATATGCGTGTCAATGTCATGCAATGTACCTCAAAATCATCAAGTATCACAATACTTGGTCCACATCATATCATATCATCAATTCAACACAAGTGTATACGTCTATACACTCGAATGTACATATAGTACTTAAAGTACTCAAACGGCGGACTTCCAGTTCAACAACATGCCTCGGCGGTCTTACAGCTAAACAGCTTGCCTTACGGCGGACTTACAGCTAAACAGCTTACCTTCATTACGGCGGACTTACAGCTAAACAGCTTGCCTTTAACAATGCACCAACCGAATCCCATAATCGGTTTCCCCAATTCCATCCATAAGTCAACAATCAGCCAACAACAGAAACTATACATACATACACTTAGGAGGATTCTACTTTCAACAAGTCCTTGATGCTTATATATAGGGTCACCCGCAGCCTTCCCACCACATCTTAAACTCTTTGAAAGTATAACCGACTTCCATGTATGTACATCTATCCTAAATAAAATTATAATATCACAGTCACATGCATAAACCATCCAACACTAACTCAAAACTATCCATCAATCATCAATCAATCAGTTCCATAATTCAATCGAAACATTTCATTAAATAATCAATAAACCATAAATAAAACCAAGTAAACAATCAAACAAACACGTATATGTACACTTTTCAGCCCGAATCTCAATTGAGTAGGGAACTACGAAACTCACCTTGATTTCCAAGCAAAACGGCAAGTTAATATCGAGCTATAAATGTCTAACAACCGCCACGTGCCCATAACCTAACAATGTACATCACAATACAATCAATTTTAACCTTAACAACCCTAAACGAGTTGGTCTAGTAGGTTCAAGACAAGTCACAACCCTACAAACGCTTCAATGACTCTCCCGAGCATGAACTAGAACACTTTGCCCCGACATTTTTAAAAATGGACATAGATTCAGACAAAAAGGACTTTACCATGTGAAAGTAGACTCTCTCACGATTCCAACGATAGGTCATGTGACTCGATTGGACTTACGGATCAAAAGTTATAAGCGTTTGAAGTTTGACAAAGAGTCACTGGTTTCCGTAGCTTTTCACTGCGCCGCAGTGGTGTCTGGCACCTCCCACTGCGCCGCAGTCAGCCAAATCTGCTGCAAAAACTTAGCCAAAAACGATCCAAAACAACCCAAAACCCCATTTTTGACCCCATAATCGACCATGGATGATCTAGGACCCAATTTCAAGCCTAAATCCACATATTTGAACATAAACAAACATAACCCATCAACTAGTTTCATCTTAAATCATCAAAATCATGCCCAAATCATTTGACCCATTTCTAAGACTCTAATTGCATTTTGACCCAATTCGTAACCCAAATTTACTTGAAATCAACTAGAAACAAGTTAATGAACATAAAATGATGATTATGGAATGAGTTTAACTTACCAAAAGTCTTTTGATGCATGAATTCGAATTTTGAGTTTGAATAACGGGATGAACACTTTGAAAATGAATTAACCCTTGAATCATTGAATATGATTATTGTTATTGTTATAGAAACTAGTTAATTTCCATACTATCTTGAAGATTAAATCCAGAATTAAGAAGAAGATTAATAGAGGAAGAGAAATTTAGGGGGGTTTGGTTCACTGGCTTTGAAAGAAAAAGATAGAAAAGAGTAATAATAGAAGGAAAGAAATAATAGAGGGTATATATCAATAAGTGAGGTAGTATGGATATATATATCTGCTACTTGACTGGGTCCATGATTACTAAACATTCAAAATAAATCACGGGTTTATAACCTTTCATAAACGTTTTGTCGGATGTCTTCTAGTAACATTATTCAACTAATAAACCAAATATAACTTGTGATAATTTCACTCGTATTCCAACTTTCCATAAAGTATGTTGGCTTTGTCTTAATTGTTCATTATTAGATAACCACCGACACTGTGCCACCGACACTGTGCCACCGACACTGTTTAAACCGTACATTATACTTAAGGCTTCTCATATACGTTTTCCCTGTTATCACAGTTACTCAATTATCATATATAATATAATTTCCATAACCCATATGGCTAATATCATAACATGGGCTTAATTCTAGAAATCCAATTATAACATTATAATTGGCCCAATTTACAGATAAATGAACACAATTAAGCCCAAAATTTTCGTTTATTCAAGTAGTTAATCAAATTACAAGTATAGTCAAATGGGTAAAAATTACGGATGTTACAGTTTTTCCAACTCTGATATAGTATCATCGTCGGTTTGTGAGCTGCTTGGTTGGGAAGACATCACTGATGAGTCGGTGGTACAGTCGGTCTTGACTCCGGCTGTCTGATTGTGGATGCATATGGTTGTTGGATTGCAGAAGTTCCAACAACTGGAAGTGTAACTGTGCTAAGTGGAACTGATGTAGTGGCATCACTGGTGAAAGATGTGAATGCAGACCCCGTTGCTGACAGTCTGATTCTTGTACTTGTTTGCTCAACCGGTGGCCTCATCATCAACCCATTACCTGCTCCCCTAGGTCTAGCAGTTACCTCCGCAGTATCACTCTGCACATGCTCAGACACATGGCCTTGTCCCTCTTCAACTGCCATACTCATCATTGCACTAAGTCTTGGAGACTTCTGAGTGCCAGATGTGCCTTCATCAGCTCTCTTTCTCCTTCTGAGCTGTAAAGGTGAACTATCTTCTTCATCTTCCTCCTCTGGCTAGTAATCTGCATCAGCCTTTAGTTCCCTTTGTGAATCCCTCGATAGCTCTGGATCGCTCTCGAGATCGTCAATCGTTATGTCGTGAGTGCGGAATCCTCACGAGATAACTAGTTTGTATAGTTATCGTATATAACTAATTATATGTGAATAATCAGTCGTATTGAATGCTATCTTCGTTTTGTATGGATACAAAACGAACTTAGGATCGGTTGGTGTGTTTTAGACGAAGTCGATTACCCAATTTAGGGTATTGCATCGTATATATATGTTTAGATTAGTTAATGGGCTTCTGGGCTTTTGTTCTTACGAACTTAGCACCAGGCCCATCTTACGAAGATAAACTTCGTTTGTCAAAACGAAGATAAACTTCGTTTTGCCCTATCTTCGTAAGGTGTATAACTTAGTTATATTCCAAGTCTTTCATATACTTGGAATCCTAACCTATATTATGTTTGTACCTGTATAACACATAACAAACATCATATAAACATATATAACACACCGATATACGTAATTGATCATTACCAAAACATAATGTCCATAATCTATCAATTACATAAACATGAATAAGACATAACAAACACAATTGTCTTAATCCTAAAGACTAATCAAATCTAAGTTGCTGTTGTCACATCAACGTGCATCAACAAACTCCCCCTTGACAGCAGCACCTTCGATTTCTTCAGTCTTCAAAAATCTGATCATTCATCAAATAACAATCTCTTGCTATTTGCATGAATATCTTCATGTAGGCAAACTTGGATAATCTTACGATATCGTTCTTCTTCATGCTTCCAGAACGGCAAAAAGGAACACTCTGTATCATATAATTTCCTCAGATCATTTCTTGAGAAGTTGACCAACTGCATTGGATCATAAATCCTTTTCAGTAAAATCTTCTTTTCCGAATCTGCATACATCTTGGCTTCACCTGTGTCACGATCAATCTCCCAGTTATCCATATTGCTTAGAACATCTTGTTCCCATTTCTTTGCAGGGACTTTGATCATACACTTGACATTATGTTGAACGTATTCAACATTCATGTCTGGCTTCACCACTTTTCTTCTTAGGTCTCGGCTCATACTTAAACTGCGGCTTATCTGAATCTTTCGCGTTCTTTCTCAGCCAAAAATCTTTATGAAGATACTTGCTGATGACGTCAGCCAAACCGTCATTACTTGGATTAATCACTCGATTGTTTCCAAGCTCATGCAAGTCTTCTTCACACAAACTCTTCAAATGTCTCGCACGTACTGCCAAATACTGACATCCCTCTGGTCTTTTAAGCACAAACAACTTCAACTCGTTGTCATAAAACCAACTCCAGATGACTGTCTTGTATTTCGCTGTATCTTTATCAGAAATATGTATCCAATACAGCACTGGTTTCCAAGACTCCCTCTGAACTCTCCATTGACTAATGATTTGTTCAGGAATTCTTCTATCAACTATGTGCTGTGGATCATCATCTCTGAGCGGGACAGGAAAATCATTCGGATCGAATGATCTCGTCAAATTGATTTCATATGAATAAGGAATCAATGTGTCACCATTCTTAGCATATACAGTAAAGTGCAGTAAAGTAGTTTCGCTACTGAATGGGACGTGTAACATTCGTTCCTTGACTTCATTTCTTCTCAGCTCTAAACTCATCTCTTTCATTTATTAAAGAATCTTCAGGAGCTGCATTCCCTGTATCATCAAAACCTAGTGGTTTTTCAACCAAGTCTTGGTCTGGTTCAGGAACAATTTCTCCTTCCTCAAGCTCATTACCAGCAAAAAATATATCTGAATTGTTATAACAAGCATACGAAAACATTAAAGATTAATAATATTATATCATAAATATAATGTAATCATTACATCAATATTCATCTTATAATCTTTATCGATCTTAAGTTACAAGAATAATATCATAAATATAATGTAACTACTTAATACATTCATATTTATCATATAACAAAATTTTATAACTACGGTTCAAACTCCGAATCTGACGAATCTGTCTCTGATTCCGAAGGGGTATGTGTTAACCCTAACCATTCTTTCTGTTGATCCCAATATGATCCTGGATCGATATAATATTCAGGATCCCAAAATTTTGCTCTAAGTAACATATGAGCCTGTGGATCATATCCCAATCTCTTCTCTAGTCTATGCACTATAGCAGGGTGCAATTCAGACTCTGAAGACTTATTGGAAGTAGAATCAGTTTTGGTTGACTCACTATCACCTTTCCAACCAAATACATGTAAATTAAGATATATTACATTTAATGTCATAAACTTTTTACATGCAATCAAATACACATTTTATCTAAAATTACCTACCTTCATCAAAAACATCATCATGAGGAGCACTTGAAGTACCAGCTCTAGAAGTACCAACATGTGTGGTATCTCCACCAGTCTCCCCCTGAATCTCGACTCCCTTTCCCTTATCAGCAACTGGTCGAGAATCACCATTACCAGCATTATCAGCATTATCAGCATCATCATCATCATCTCGACGTCTTGGCTGAATTTCTGACAATCTGCATATCTCTTCAGGTATATCTCCCCCTTGACTCTTGACCCAGTTGATGAGAAAAGACAATGCCGCTCGGGTCTCAGTAAGATCAGACTCCAGTGTTGTAACACGGGTCTCAAGCTGTGCAACACGACTCGGCAAAACAGGTAGCAAAGGAGGTACCAATGGACGCAACACCTGTGCTGTAGATACTACAGGAGTAGCAGCAGCAGCAGTAATAGGTACTGAAGTAGGCTCAGTTGTACGCGCACGCTTAGCTCTAACATATGTATGAGAAAAATCCCCTGTCCTCTTCGAACTTGTAGAACGACCAGGACTTGGTGCATTCACCGGATCTTCTATACGAACATGATGAACTGACTGCGCAGAAACAGAAACAACTGGAGCAGCATTAGCTTCCTTACTCCGACGCTCTCTTCGAAAATCACCAGAGACGTCATCACGAGAGAAGTGATATAAATGATCACTCTCAGATGAAGCAGGTATATCATGAACTCTCTTAGTGCGACGCTCACGTGCAGCACTATCAGACTCTGTGTCTTCATCACTAGACAAAACAACGTCTTGACTAACATCATCGGCATTCCCGTGATCAGAACTATCATTGGAATCATCACCAGAACCACTATCAGATGCAGCACCAGATTCAATGCTAGAATCACTAGAATCATTCGCTGTACTCTCTGAACTTTCAGACTCAGACTCCACATCAACATCATCCACAAATCTATCATCCTCGAGACGAGATCTATAGCGAGGATTAATCAAATGACCAAACAAAGGTGGATCATTAAGACCTTCTAGATGACCAGTATTAGTCTGTAGATCTGCAAACAAACGAGGAGGCAACATATGTGGTGGATAATGACGACCGTGATCATAATCTAAGTTAGGACAAAAGTGTCTAACTATCGCCATCACAAACCGAGAATATAAAAGAAACCTCTTCCTTCCCCTTGCGTTAATCTGATCAATAAACTCCTGAAAGAAGTATCGTGAGAATGGATATGGTCGATTATAGACCAGAGCGACCATCTGCGAAGAAATCTGTGCAGGAAGCTGATCAAAACCGGCTTTACGGTTGCTCAAACACACTAATAAGGCATACGTCAAAAATCTCCATCTACCCTGAAAACCAGCCTTGTCAAACGGCAGCTTGACAGCACCAACATAACCCATACGTCGAAAACATCTTCGAATAAGATGAAAATCATAAGCTAATTCGACGTCGTCATCTACTTCATCACCTAAGTGTAAAACATGACGAAGAGTTGCGGCGTTGAAAGTGAAGGTATTCTCTCGAACAGTAGCTCGAATAAAGATATGTCCATTAACCACTACTTCCCTAGCAGACCTCCAAAATTCGTCAATATAATCTCTGATAAGTCTCGGGGAATGAGTGAAAGCAAATGACAATCTCGAGCGAGAGATAAACTCAAATATCTCATGATAATGTGCACTGTTGTGTTGGTCGATATCAAGATTAAGTGCCACATTATGCTTACTGACAAACTGTCTCGGTGCAAGAGCCATATCTGCAAAAACATCATACAATATCGACAACAAATAAGAGTAAAGTATCTGAGTGAATTGCAGACTTGGATTCAGTTAATCAATAGATTTGTAAATGAAAAACTTAACAAAAATATTCTTTAACTATCTAATTATAATTTACGAAGATACAAATTAACTTCGTAAGAACAACTGAACGAAGTTGTGCCTTAAGTTCGTAAGAACTAAATGTACGAAGTTATGCCTTAAGTTCGTAAGAAGTGCTATCTTCGTAAGCCTTGCCAAATTGATAAGCATTGCTAAGTTCGTAACCTATAAACCTATATCTAAGTTCATAAGTTATCAACTACTTCTAAGTTCGTAAGATATGGAACTTCTAAATCCGTTTGAAAAACTTCTTCTTAAGTTCGTTTCTGCTATGCTAAGTTCGTATCAAAGTATCTAAGTTCGTAAGAAGAAACAAATTAAATTCGTTTCATCAAGAAACGAAGATAATACCCTAACTGATAAAAATAATCAATGATTTTCAAAAACAAAAATGATATCAGTTGATTTCAGGGTATTTACGAACAAAAAATTTACCTAGATTGATATAAACAAGCAAAGATCGAAGAAAACGAACACGAACAAGAAAAAGATGATGATTTAAGTGAGTTGGGGTTTATTTTCGTGAAAAGAATTTCGAAAAATTCGTTTGTGTATAAAAACCTCCAAAATCAATTCCCTTATATAGGTAGGTTAAGTCAGGGGTTAAAAGTGTAAATATAGATATCAGTTCACGAAAATACAAACGAAGTTAATCTTCGTTTCATTAAACGAAGATAACTTCTAACTTCGTAAGAACAATCCGAACGAAGATAGCTAATTTTGCAAGATTCAGCTAAGTATCTGAGAATTCTTCCGGATTTTCCATGAACGATCTTCCATAACACGACCCTATACTAAAACCTGTACATCGCAAAAACTCGTTAAAAATAACCTGTTCATGCCTTGTATCATCATCGAAATTCATCATTATAATGCAAATGCTTAAACGAACATTATAATCTTGAATGAAAACCTTAAAAATCAATCGATTTACTATTATTAAATCTGAAAATAATCAAATCATACATAACCTCAATACCAACGACGATCATGACACGGAGAACTTTTCTCTGATCATTGATATGCTTGACGGCAGCCATCTTGAAACACTTAAGTCCCATACTAGATGTCGTCTACAAAACTAGCAACCAATGAGCAAGCCATAAATTCAACAAAGAAGTACATAAAGTTTCCGATAATATGTCATAAATCACAGTACAAAGGTTAAAACAAATATCAATTCAGATTATTTTCACTAAATACATGAATCATTAAATATATAACCACTTCAAAATCAACTTCATGTATTCTTCCTTCATATGCTCATATCTTCATTACACTACTGTCATTACACACTAAGGATCTTATCTCCATGATATCATCCGTATGAATAACAATGTACTTGAAGAAAAGCATTATTCAATCTTAATCTTCCTTAACCTGAACACTGCACACTTACCAAAAACTCATCAACGCATCATGAGTAATAACATATAATGCAGAAAAATTCAAGCTAAAAACACACTCATTCAGGGTTAACAATTATGAAATAACTTAAAAATCTAGCAAAAGATCAAGGGAGGTCATTTCATTTCAAACCCTAAAATGTCACCAAGTTATTAATTAAAATTCGTAACTTGTAACAACTTAAATTGTGAGATTTCAAATAACTTTGACTTTTCACAAAACACTTGAAAGATCATTTTCTATTATCCCGCCAAATTGAAGATACCAATTTCAAATGCGCACATCACAGTAAAGAGCTCGAAATGGAAAACCACAAGGAGACTCCTACCCTCGAATAAAATCCAAAGGCCTATGAGAGGGACACACTCAGAAAACCAGTAGAATTCGCAGTGGCAAGACAACAAAAGATCATTTTCTAAACTTAAACAAATTAATGTTCATATCAGAAAATCTTCTTTTAATACAAACCTTTAAAAGATCATTTTCTAAACTTAAACAAATTAATGTTCATATCAGAAAATCGTCTTTTCACAGAAACACACAACCTCATTAAGAATTCTCATGAATGAATTCAGTTAAAACATATACTCAGAATTGGAATAGGATCTCTCGTGCAATAAGAACTTAAGAAAATACTATTTTGACTCAATAAAAAGAAAAATAACTCAGAATAAAAATTACAGAATAATAAACTAATCTATTTATTCAATTATTTACATGATGCTTGGTTACTGCTGATTAGATCAGATTAGCATGTTACATAAGCCTGTGGGTGAGAAATAATTCTCTTATTATTAGTTATGAACAGTGACCCAACAACGATTACCGGTATGTTTGTCCTCTTAAACACTCGGTACTTCCAGTTTCCTTTAATTGTGAAACACTTTCGACATACCCTGGCCAAGGACAGTCACCATGTAACCCGAGTAGCCTAATATGCCACTTATTATTAATGTAAATGTGTATCCCACAGTCAAGCATACACTTAAGATCGACAGTTCATTAAAGTCCTTAACAAGATGTGTTTATAAGCGTTACAACTTTGAAGTCACCATGGTTAATGATCTTACGATCAAGGGTCAGAACAAACACATTTGAAGCTTAGTGCATGATTCGAATTGGCTATTCTTCATTGCTTCTTTGAAATTAACTTCATTGATGAGCAGCAATTTGATACTTCAGAAATATTTGATGATATTCTTCATTATTTCTTTATTCTTCGGTACTTTGTTTTAGCCAATCGAGATCATGATGGTTTTAATAGTTGCTTTAGAAGCTAAAACCCATTTTGTTCTGTTTAGATTGACATACACGAATGCATGCGAATCCCCCCTATGGTTTACAAACACATCCAATCTCAAACCAAATGCTAAATCTTTCTTAAGTATTAAGGATGGCAAATCAATTCACGAGGAAGAGTCCATATTCAAAGCCATATGCTGACGTGTTACCCACAAATACGGTTATTGAACAGTTAATATTCAGGGAAACCTTCGGTACTTTGTGCCTACCGATACATCCTTAGAAGTAATCACTGAACTAAGCAGTTATATTACGATTAAGCAAGCTTAAAAGCTAAAGTATCTTCACGTCTAATCATTTAGCGCAGTGACCTTACTTTATTCATATTTTTGGATTTTCTCTTTTTCCAATGTTTTTGGATTTTTCTGACACTAGATATTTACAAACTTATACTAAGACAACTCTTTTTGTATTTTTATGACTCTATCTATGTACGACTTAAACTACAAAGACTCGAAAAAAATAATTTTAAGTTCTTTGAGAGAAACTACTCGGCATTCTTCATACCGTTGAGTTGATATAACAACTCATGACGAGGTCCATCAAAAGCTTTAGTATATAGATCAGCAAGATTATCATCAGTAATAACCTTTTCTAAATGAATAAGCTTTTTCTCAAAACAGTCACGTATGAAATGATGCTTTATGTCAATGTGCTTGGTGACTTTAAAGTTTTTCGGATTCTTGGTAATATCAATGGCAGATTTATTATCAATACAAATAGGAGAGTTTGAAATATTCATACCATAATCGCGCAGTTGTTGCTGTATCCAAAGTACCTGAGAACAGCAATATCCAGCAGCTATGTATTCCGCTTCACAGGAAGACTGTGCAACAGATGTCTGCTTTTTGCACTGCCACGATATAATTCTCCCCCCTAAAAGCTGACATCCACCCGATGTAGATTTCCTATCCGAATTGTCACCGCCATAATCCGAATCAGTATAAGCCTTGAATTCAAAGGAACCATGCATGGGATACCAAAGCCCTAGTCGAGGCTTGGCCTTCACATAACGAAGAATCCTTTTCGCAGCTTTCAAATGAGATTCTTTCGGATTAGCCTGATATCGAGCACACATACACACAGCGAACATAATGTCTGGACGGGAAGCCGTGAGATACATCAAAGATCCAATGATTGCCCGATATTGAGTTGCATCTACGAATGGATCATTGGGCTTATCAGGACATAGCCCATGATTAGTCTTGATGGGAGTAACGGCATCTTTAGAATCTGTCATCCGAAACCTAGTAAGAAGATCTTTAACATACTTGGTCTGATGAATAAAGAACCCATCCTTCAATTGATCCACCTGTAGTCCAAGGAAGAAGGTTAATTCCCCCATAGCACTCATTTCGAACTTTGCCTTCATGCTCTGTTCAAACTCCTTGCACATATTCTCATCAGAAGAACCAAAAATGATATCATCGACGTAAACCTGTACAAGCAAGTAGTCCTTCCCTTTCCATTTGACAAATAACGTGCTGTCGATAGAACCTCTTGTAAAACCGTTTTCAATCAGATGAGAAGATAATTTTTCATACCAAGATCGAGGAGCCTGATGTAAACCATATAGAGCCTTATCGAGACGATATACTCTATGAGGAAAGTCTGGATCCTCAAACCCGGCAGGTTGTTCTACATAAACCTCTTCTTTAATTTCTCCATACAAAAAGGCACTCTTTACGTCAAGCTGATACACCTTAATTCCTTTATAACTAGCATATGCCAGGAATAATCGAATAGCTTCAAGTCTAGCTACCGGTGCAAAAGTCTCATCGTAATCAAAGCCTTCTTGTTGCTCAAATCCTCGAACCACCAATCGAGCCTTATTGCGAGTGACTACACCTTTGTCATCCCTTTTACAACGAAAAACCCAACGTGTTGTTAAAGGAGATTCACCTTCAGGTAAGTCAACTAACTTCCATACATCAGTTGTTTTATAAATTCAAATACAACAAGATAAACAATCTCTCCATCTATAACAATCTCTCCATCTATATTTTCGTCTTCGTTTGAATTTAGCTGAGTTGTTGACGTGTAAGTATATTCTGCTTCCACTTTAAGCTTGAGTTTTCTCCATTCCGGACTGGATAGACCCAATTTTCATACACTTTGGAGATCCTTTATCTTAATGGTTGACACACACCCATTTAAGATAAATAATTCTGCGACCACATCAGCAAACTCATGAGATCCATACAACACATGTATTCATCTCAATGGTAAATAATTGAGTTTGAGAATACTTAAACAGAAAGTAACTGATAAACAATGGTTGAGTCTCCCAATTATGATTAGACTCAAAGCCTTTTATCCCGTTATCTCACACATTAAGTATCTTTGACTCAATTATTTGAAATAAATTGCAAATCAAAATATCTGTCAAATACGTCAACTTAGTGACTCCGTTTGACCTATTTTGACCGAAACCTTAAGTATTTCACTTAATCTTTCGTGCAATTTACATGAAAGACCTAATTCGAGGTGTACTAAACACACTCAAATTTGTCTTAATTTACACTATACCCTTATCATGATACACATTCAATCAGTGTTCACACAGAACACAGCTAACTCCCCCTGGAAACCAGATACCCTAAATAACACCGTCTCTCGTGCAATAGAACCTCTTTATTATATTTTTGTGTTACATTTTCTGAATAGAATAATAAAATAACAAAATAAAATAAAATAAAATTAGTGGTTCTTGAGAGGTATAGACTAAGGGTTTCTCATCCCATTCAACTGGACTAGCAATTCAAAACGTGATCGATCAAAGGCCTTAGTGTAGAAATCAGCTAAGTTATCATCAGACAACACCTTTTCAAGATGGATTAACTTCTTTTCAGCACAGTCACGAATAAAATGATATCTAATATCAATATGCTTCGTTTTACTATGCTTAACAGGATTATTGGTAATGGAAATAGCAGATTTATTGTCAATTTTAATAGGAGTGTTAGAGAAATTCATACCGTAGTCACGCATTTGTTGCTGAATCCATAATACTTGTGAGCAACAGCTACCAGCGGCCATATATTCTGCTTCACAGGTAGAATTGGCAACAGATGTCTGCTTTTTGCACTGCCATGACACTAGTCTGTCTCCTAAAAATTGACATCCTCCCGAAGTTGATTTTCTATCAAAATTACATCCACCATAATCAGAGTCTGTATAAGCATACAGATCAAATTCTCCTCCTCTGGGATACCACAAACCAAGTGATGGTTGCCCCTTTAAATATCAAAGAATCCTTTTTACTCCTTTCAAGTGTGACTCTTTCGGACAGGATTGAAATCGAGCACATAAGCAAACAGCAAACATGATATCTGGTCTAGATGAAGTAAGATACATTAGTGATCCTATCATTGACCGATATAATGTTGGATCAACATCTTGATCTGAACTGTTTACAACTCCCAACAGGTGATTTACTTGTATTGGAGTCCCTATGGGTGAAGCATCATCCATACCAAATTTTTTAAGTATGTCATAGACATATTTGGTTTGATGAATAAAGATTCCTTCCTTTCTTTGCTCAACTTGCAGACCAAGAAAGAAATTCATTTCACCCATTGTGCTCATTTCAAATTTGCTTTTCATGATTTCTTCAAACTCTTTGCACATGTTCTCGTCCGATGCACCAAAAATAATGTCATCTACGTAAACTTGTACCAGTAAGAAATCATTACCTTTCCATTTTGTGAATAATGTGCTATCAATCTGACCTCTTACGAACCCATTTTCCAATAGATGTGTGGATAATGTATCGTACCAGGCTCTAGGCGCTTGATGAAGACCATATAGATCCTTATCCAATTTATATGCTCTATCAGGATAGTCTAGATCAGTAAACCCAGGAGGTTGAGACACATAAACCAACTCCTGTACCTTACCGTAGAGAAATGCACTCTTTACATCCAATTGGTATACCTTAAAACCTTTAAATGATGCAAATGCTAGAAAAAGCCTGATTGCTTCTATTCTGGCAACTGGTGCAAATACTTCGGTGTAGTCCAATCCATCTTGTTGTGCAAATCCTTGAACAACTAGCCGAGCCTTGTTCCTAGTAACAATCCCTTTATCATCCCTTTTGCATCTGAACACCCATCTTGTTCCAAAGGATTGATATCAGAAGGCACGCCTACCAATTACCAAACCTTTAATTTTCTGAATTGGTCTAATTCTTCTTGCATTGCATCCACCCAGGATGGCTCTTTCAATGCCATTTGCACATTCTTGGGTTCCACTTGAGAGATAAAGCAACTGTACTTACATGTTTCCAGTATACCTGTATCTTTGATGCTAGCAAAGAGACTTGTGCTCTCCTGAAGACTGCTTCTAGTTCTAACACCAACGTTAGGATCTCCCAAGATGTTTTCTACGGGATGAGCCTTCGTAATGTGTTTTTGTGTGACACGATCAACATCAAGATTCCCTCCTAAATTGGTGGAAATCTCTTCCTCAATATGAACTGAGGGATGCTCCTCTGTCACAACATGTTCAGAAGTATTCTCAATCGAAGTATCTGTACCCATTGGTTCATCAGATCTTCTTGAAATAACTTCTTGTTCAGAATCCTGTTGTCCTCTTCTATCCTTAGAGATTATATTAGATATAGGTCCTCCGTAGGATGGTGATGCAAAAATATCATCATCACGGACCACCACAATATCATTTGAGTTGTGCAACTCTATCATAGAAGGATTAAGAGAATTGAAAATATCTTCATAATTGAACATTTTCTCAGGACCTGAATGAATGCCGGGTGAGCAACTTGTAATTTCAACATTGTATGCAATGTCAACTTTACCGGTTACTTTGTTATAAACACGACGATTTGGTGTTCCTGGAACATATCCAAGAAAATACCTCAATTACTTTTTTATCAAACTTTGCTAAGTTTGGCTGAACCTTTAAGAAGGTACATGGTACACCAAAAGGTTGTAAGTAACTCAAATTTGGTTTTCTATTGTGCAACAGCTCATAACACGTTTTGTTAAACCGTTTCACCATGAGAACCCTATTGAGTACATAGCAAGCAGTGTTTATAGCTTCACCCCAGAATAAGGTAGGAAGCTTAGAGTCAGCCAACATTGTTCGTGCAGCCTCAATTAGTGTTCTATTCTTTCGCTCAGCAACCCATTTTGCTGAGGTTGATACGGAGCACTAAATTGCTGCTCAATGCCCTTGCTGAGGCAATAAAACTCCATCATCCTATTCTTGAACTCTGTTCCATTGTCACTACGAATTTTCTTGATTCTAGTGTTGTAGACATTTTCCACTTTTGCAAAGAAATGCACAAGTATTTGATATGTCTCATCCTTAGAGGTAAGAAAGAACACCCAAGAAAATCTTGAAAAATCATCTGTGACAACTAAACAGTAGTACATTCCTCCGATACTTCTCACACTTACTGGACCAAATAAGTCCATGTGTAGAAGTTCAAAAGGACTGGCAGTAGAATTTCGAGACTTGGACTTGTGGTTAATCTTGTGTTGTTTGCCCTTTTTGCATGGAACACATTTATCCTCACTACCATATCTCTTTAATGGAACACCTTCCACCAACCCATTTTTGGTGATGAAATTCATTTTTCTAAAATGAAGATGTGCCATTTTTCTATGCCAAAGCAAAGAGTCTGATTCAGAGGCTTGAGACAAAAGACACGTAGTTCTCAATCTCAGGATTAGAGATACCCAATGCCATTGCACATATATCCCTTTTTCTAGGAGCCCTCAACAAAATCCACTCTTCAGGAATCACATATCCAGGTTTTAAGATAAGTGCTTCCTCCTTGGTGAAATGAACAGGATTCCCTTTATCACAAATTTGAGATACGCTCATCAAGTTGTGATTTAACTGCTCAACATAATTCACCTTCTCAAGCTTGATTTTCCCATTTATGACATCACTAACTCCGGTAATTGATCCACCTTTGGGACCAGCAAAGCTTACATAAGCTCCCAATATTTCAACAAAGTTTGACAGCAATGATTTATCTCCTGTCATATGTCTTGAACAACTACTATCAACATACCATATACTAATGGCTCTTTTCAATAGATCATGTTGTTCATCAGGAATATTCATCTTTGCCATGAAGTTAGCCAAACCATCTATGTCTATATCCGCTGAGACTTCAGATGTCTTCACTTCAACTTTATTGACACACTCTGTAACCTCACTATCAGAACTATTAAAAGAAAGCCCCACACTACTTGTCTCCGCCAAAAAGGCATTAGACACACATGTTTGACCATTGTTTTCCTTTAGATGATGAACCATCAACCCTTTTGAACCTTCATCATGTGTAGTCTGATAATTTCTTTGTTGCCATGTGTTAGAAGCATTTTGTGCCACTCCACCGTTGTAGAAATCTTGATAAGTCACACTAGCCTTATCACCATTTCTAGGTCTCTGGCATTCCCTTGCAAAGTGTCCGAAACCATCGCAGTTATAACACTTTACTTTTGACTTATCAAAGCCATGCTTGGAGCCCACAACCTTTCGCCCTGTTCTTGATAGGAACCGCTTAGCCCGAAGAGTTAGCATAGCCATTTGCCATTGCAAATCCATCTCTTCTAAGTCCAAAGGATCAATCTGCTCATAGTCTTCCTCTATAAGACTAGGATCACAAGTGACTTTCCGCACATTTGACACTTATGGGCACGGTGGAACTAGCACTGGAAGTAGGATATCCACAACTGCCTACATTGTCGCTCTGACTTGAAACAAGACATATGTTCCCCTCAGAGTCAAACAAGATCTTTTGTAAGTCAACATCTTCACTCAGGAATGCTCTTGTGCTTTCATCAGGGGAACCTGGACTTACATTGATCGTAGGCCTACCGTAATAAAGCTCGGGAATCTGAGCATTATTATATCCTGCTTCCCTCCTTTTTAGTTTCATTTCTTGTCCCCTAAACTTAGCAACTATCTGAGTCAAAGACATATCAGAAAAATCTGCTTTTTCCTGCAAAGTGGTAATGTAATTACTCCACTTTTCCGGCAAGGAACTCAAAAATTTCTCGACTTTTTCTTCCTCAGAATAGGTAACTTCAAATGCTTGCAACTCTGCTAACAAATGATAATACCTTGTAATTAGTTGATCTAAGTTTTCACTTCTTAACCCATTAAATACATTATACTGATGCTTTAGAAGGTCTCTACGATTCTTTTTAAGTGTTTCATCCCCTTCACAATAATTTTTTAATGCTAACCAAAGTTCTTTTGATGTATTGAATCCATTAAATAAATGTAATATTTCTTGTGGCAATGACATTTTTAAACATGATAGTGCCTTTTTCTCTGCCTCATACAATTTTTTATTAGATTCAGTCATATCTTGGTAAGCATATACTTTGTTAACACCACTGTCCTCATATGTTGGGGCACTATATCCTTCAGTCATACAAGTCCACATTCTAATATCCGTGAATTGCATAAAGGATTCGAATCGACCTTTCCAAGAAAAGTATTGGTCAATGATCATTAGCTTGGGTGGTGAATTACCCTTACCAGTCTCATGGTCCATAAGTATTAATTGGTTAAGATAGTTTGCGGCCATTGTGTATTATGTTCAAGATAGAAACACGCAAAGTACAGGAACACGCAAATGGAACACGCAAATGGGAACACGCAAATGAAACGCGCAAGAGGTAGGAACACGCAAAACTCAAGAACTCTCAAAACCTCAAGAACTCTCAAATCCACAAGAACTCTCAAAGCCTCAAGAACTCTCAAAAAGAACAAGCAAACCAAGAAACACACAAATTGCCTTGTTATTAACGAAACACGCAAAAGGTACAGTACCAAGAAACGCGCAAATGGTACTGTACAAGAACACGCAAACACCTAATTTCTCACAATTTCTTAGATCCCGAACCCGATATTGTTCCTTGATCAATGAAATCTTGAGAAAATGATCTTAGGAATGAGATATGTCTTATTTTGGCGTCAAGTTTGAACCTTTATTCCAAAACGCGCCCGAAAACACTTCTCCACCTAAGAACACGCAAAAACGGGATACCCAAACCGTGATCAATCTCGAACCAAGGTTGATAATAACCTGCGGCTCTTGATACCAGTTGTAAGTCCCCCGGGTCTTACCGAACCGAGATTGACTTAAGGATATGTCGAGGTGCGGAATTCCTCGAGATAACCCACGGTTTCTATATCTACCTTTTATGATATATATATCACTATATATATATATATATATATATCTTTTTACGTGAATATAACACTATAAGTCCCAACTCAATAGATGGTACTAACTGAAGACACCTCTATGTCAATGGTGAGTGAACTTTGCAATACGTACACTGTATCTGGAGACGACCAGTTGCAGTGTACTGTATACCAGGTTCTGGATGAATTACTTATTAAGGTGACAATAAGTAAAATGCAATAATATAAATACTTGTAAAGTAAATTGGTGAGACAATATGTATTTTTCAAGTGTAATTTATTTATTGATATTAAACAAATTACAAGATAATACACAAGTGTAAATATCCTAACAACCTATGAAATACAATTGATCTAATACTTGGAAATTCTCTTTAACAATCGAAACACTTAGAGTTGTGAAATGTTCCTTTTTGTGATTGAGAGAATGTTGCACAAGTTCACCAAGAAAATTGCAGGCTTGCAAAGTTAAGTTTCTTGGTTGTGCAACGACTCATATTTATAGTCGAAGTTGGTATTGGGAATACAACTTCGACGTATAAAATATGTAGATGCAGATTCGTTGTGACAATCGCAACATAGATTTGATTATCGTTTATGTTTTAGGAACTATGTTTGTAATCATTTAAATAAGAACTTGTGTTGGTATTTAATGATTACGTTTGAACTTCAATATTATATCTATACTGGGTTTGTGTATTGTATATTGTTTTGCAGGTACAAGGACGTGGAACCAAGGTTATAAGTGTCTTAGCATACTTAAACGGTGGTTGAACGTTATGTACGGGCGAAATAAAGCATCCAAGAGAACGCACCTCGTGCTGACGTCAGCAGCACGTTGAGTGGTCCTCGTGCTGACGTCAGCAGCACGTTGAGTGGTCCTCGTGCTGACGTCAGCACGACCACAAGGTAGTTTTGGTGGATCGGGCTTAAGCCACTTCGTGTGAAGCCCATCTATACACGAACCCTAATCCTTATAGTATAAATACACACTTAAATCACGAATTTAGGTGTTGGTCGTGAATGAACATTTAACGAATTTACGAATCAAAGCTTCATAGTTGTTCGTGTGATCTCCAACACGAATTACAAGCTTGTGCGTCTCCTTAGGTTGATTAATCACTCATTAATTAACAAAAGGCAATAGCAATCTAGTTATCTCGAGAGGATTCCGCACTCTTGACATAACGAATCGCGTCTTATTACGATCCGTACAACGATAGGGCACCTACAAGTGGTATCAGAGCCCTAAGGTTGATTACCAGAAGGTGTAAGATCGTTTGATTTGCTATTGATTGCAAATTCGATTCGAAATTCGTGTTAAAAGGCATTTTCGTGCTCTTCTTCGTGTTACTTCGTGCTTACGTCAGCACGAGGAGAACTTTGTGTACTGCTTACGTCAGCTGTCAGTTCATGTCATGTGTACCTCGTGTGACCTCGCGTCAGTTCGTGTCACGTGTACTTCGTGTGATCTCGTGTCAGTTCGTGTCACGTGGACTTCGTGTGACCTCGTGTCAGTTCGTGTCACGTGCATCTCGTGTGAACTCGTGTGATTTGTCATAGTTATTTCGTTGTTCTACTTTGAAAAGATTCGAAATGACTACTGTACCAGCTGCTGCAAATTCACCGAATGCCTTACTCATTAGCCAAATGATCATGCACGATCATGAGGTTGGTCGTGGAAATACACCTCCAAAGCTATTCCGTATGGAAAACTATTGGATGTGGAAAAGACGTTTTGAAGACTACATTCGTCTTAATGACATGGACATGTGGCTTGTGATAACTCAAGGTTTTGATTGGCCAACTTATGAAAAGAATGGAGTAATCGGTAAGTATACATACTTAGATATGCCGATTGAAGAAAGGAAGAGATACGCTGTTGAGGGAAAGGCTTTGTCTACTCTTACAATGGCTTTACCTCAAGATAGTGTACATTTGTTCAAAAAGTACACTACTTCAAAGGACTTATGGGATGCTCTCGAAAGATACTGTGAGGGTGACTCAACTTTGAAGAAGAATCGTATCAAACTTCTTAAGCGCCAATATGAAGCATTCAATGGACTGAAAGGAGAATCTCTTGATGAGATTATTACTCGATTTAGTCATTTGACTAATGAGTTGTCATATTTTGAGGTTGTTTATCCTCAAATTGAGCTAGTTGATAAGTTTTTGGACTCACTACCTAAAATATGGACTGATTATGTTCATCAACTACAAGATGATCAAGAATATAGCTCATGGGATTTTGAAAAGGTGGTTTCCAAACTTAAGAACAGAGATATGAAAAGAAGAATTAAGGATACTCACTCGGATTTTACCCAAGATCCGTCATTGTATCATGCCAATACTGTTCATTTGGCAAGTTCTAGCTCGGGAAACAATGCATTTCTAAGTGGTGCTGAAGCTACACCAATAGTAGATGCTGAAGGTCTAGTTGGATATGTTGCTTATGACAATACAAATACGAATGTCAAGAGCAATGCACAATCTTTCCATTCTATGCCGATGAGTATGAATTCTGCAGAAGGTAGAATGAGTGTTTACTCAGCCTTTTGTAATGCTCATGAAGCGTTTATCGGAGGAAAGGTTACTGATCCTGCTTTGATTGATGAGGATTACAATCAGATAGATCCTGATGATTTGGAAGAAATGGATCTACAATGGCAGCTAGCTATGCTTACTATTAAGGTCAGAAGATTCACTCAGAGAACTGGGAGACCTATAGGTAATGGCACCAAAGGTTTTGACAAATCCAAGGTGAAATGTTTCAATTGCGATGGATTTGGTCACTTTGCAAGAGAGTGTCAAAGACCTAAAAGGATTGATAATACCGTTGCTGGTCGTCAAAATTACAATCAAGGCGGTATTACTCCAAGTAATCAGAAAACTCAAGCAATGATTACGTTTCCTGCTACTCCGCAACAGCCAGTTTCTTCGCCATTTTGGAGTCAAAGGCTGTTGTTGTTCAAAATCCGGATGGTACTTATCAATGGGATACACAATCTGATGATACCTCAAATCATGCCTACATGGTAGAAGTCTATGATGAGGTAGCTGCAACGATTGATTATGCTGTATACTCAAGTGAAGAAAGTGCATCTGAGATAGTGAAGCAGAATGTACGAAATGTAGCTGAGACTGTGAGATCTGAGAGTGAACCGATGACAGCAGTAAAAGCATCTGAAGAAAAGGAAGGGTCATCTATTCCAAATGATGACATTTCTACGAAGAGCATTGAAGATCAGATGAAGAACTTTGAGATACCTGAAGGTATGACAACTGAAGACTTTGTTGCATACATGGCAGATTGCAAGGCTGCAGATCAAAAGGTATCCTGTTCTTTATTTTCTATCATTGATGTTTGTAAAATGGTGTCAGATTGTTGATGCACGTTGATGTGACAACAGCAACTTAGATTTGATTAGTCTTTAGGATTAAGACAATTGTGTTTGTTATGTCTTATTCATGTTTATGTAATTGATAGATTATGGACATTATGTTTTGGTAATGATCAATTACGTATATCGGTGTGTTATATATGTTTATATGATGTTTGTTATGTGTTATACAGGTACAAACATAATATAGGTTAGGATTCCAAGTATATGAAAGAATACTTGGAATATAACTAAGTCTTACATCTAACGAAGTTAGACAGAAAACGAAGTTAATCTTCGTTTGGACAAACGAAGTTTATCTTCGTAAGATGGGCCTGGTGCTAAGTTCGTAAGAACAAAAGCCCAGAAGCCCATTAACTAATCGAAACATATATATACGATGCAATACCCTAAAATTGATATATCCACTTCGTCTACAACACACCAACCGATCCTAAGTTCGTTTTGTATCCATACAAAACGAAGATAGCATTCAATACGACTGATTATTCACATATAATTAGTTATATACGATAACTATACAAACTAGTTATCTCGTGAGGATTCCGCACTCACGACATAACGATTGACGATCTCGAGAGCGATCCAGAGCTATCGAGGGACTCACAAGTGGTATCAGAGCCTATCGATATCTAATCGAGGGTTCGTGATCGTCACGTTTGTTAGTTTTTCCGAAACACCTCCCAAAACCCTTCTGCCCGTAAGTTCGTTCCTTACGAACTTAGCCTCACGAAGATAGAAAACGAATTTGCATCTTCGTTTTTAATCTTCATCTTACGAACTTAGCTACGAAGATAGAAAACGAATTTGCATCTTCGTTTTTAATCTTCACTTACGAACTTAGCCTCACGAAGATAGAAAACGAATTTGCATCTTCGTTTTTAATCTTCATCTTACGAACTTAGCCTCACGAAGATAGAAAACGAATTTGCATCTTCGTTTTTAATCTTCATCTTACGAACTTAGCCTCACGAAGATAGAAAACGAATTTGCATCTTCGTTTTTAATCTTCATCTTACGAACTTAGCCTCACGAAGATAGAAAACGAATTTGCATCTTCGTTTTTAATCTTCATCTTACGAACTTAGCCTCACGAAGATAGAAAACGAATTTGCATCTTCGTTTTTAATCTTCATCTTACGAACTTAGCCTCACGAAGATAGAAAACGAATTTGCATCTTCGTTTTTAATCTTCATCTTACGAACTTAGCCTCACGAAGATAGAAAACGAATTTGCATCTTCGTTTTTAATCTTCATCTTACGAACTTAGCCTCACGAAGATAGAAAACGAATTTGCATCTTCGTTTTTAATCTTCATCTTACGAACTTAGCCTCACGAAGATAGAAAACGAATTTGCATCTTCGTTTTTAATCTTCATCTTACGAACTTAGCCTCACGAAGATAGAAAACGAATTTGCATCTTCGTTTTTAATCTTCATCTTACGAACTTAGCCTCACGAAGATAGAAAACGAATTTGCATCTTCGTTTTTAATCTTCATCTTACGAACTTAGCCTCACGAAGATAGAAAACGAATTTGCATCTTCGTTTTTAATCTTCATCTTACGAACTTAGCTACGAAGATAGAAAACGAATTTGCATCTTCGTTTTTAATCTTCATCTTACGAACTTAGCTACGAAGATAGAAAACGAATTTGCATCTTCGTTTTTAATCTTCATCTTACGAACTTAGCTACGAAGATAGAAAACGAATTTGCATCTTCGTTTTTAATCTTCATCTTACGAACTTAGCTACGAAGATAGAAAACGAATTTGCATCTTCGTTTTTAATCTTCATCTTACGAACTTAGCTACGAAGATAGAAAACGAATTTGCATCTTCGTTTTTAATCTTCATCTTACGAACTTAGCTACGAAGATAGAAAACGAATTTGCATCTTCGTTTTTAATCTTCATCTTACGAACTTAGCTACGAATGAACAAGTTGAAGATCTTATTCTAAGATATCAACATCTTCTTGCCGAGTTAGCGTACTTTGATCTTAAGTATACCCCTACTGAAATTGTGGATAAATTCTTGGACGGGTTACCGAAGGCCTACAAGGAGTTTTGTCATGGACTACAAGAAAGAGATGATTATGCAACTCTGAAGATTGATGGTGTAATTTCCACTCTTAGAAATCGAGTAATGAAGGACAAAGCAAAGGATCTTCAAGACAACTTCACTCAAGATCCTTCTCTGTATCATGCTACCATGAAGAATCCAACCGCTGATGTAAACGCATTCTTCTCTGGAGATAGTAGTTCTGGCGTAACAAAGACTACTGATGAAGATAAGTTTGTTGGTTTCATGGCTTCTGATACTGGGAACAAGGGCAAGAGGAATGCTGAAGGTTTAAAGCCTGGAAGTTTAAAGATCGGTAACATTACATCTTCGTCAGCTGGTTACAAGTCCATGCCAATGGATATGAAATCAGCTGAGGGGAGGATGAATGTCTTTGCTGCTATGTGTGTTGCACATGAAGCATTTGTTGCGGGAAGAATCACAGATCCTGCTCTCATAGAGGAGGATTATGATCAGATTGATCCCGATGATGTGGAGGAAATGGATATCAAATGGCAACTAGCCATGATTACAAGGAGAGCTGAAAAGTTTATGCGACGAACGGGAAGACAACTTACTGGCGGTACTACGGGTTTTGACAAGTCTAAAGTAAAGTGCTACAACTGTGATGGATTTGGACATTTCGCTCGAGAATGTCAAAGACCCAAAAGAAATGTCAATGCCACACCTACTCGTCAGGATAATCGTCCATTCAACAATAATGCGAATAGAGCTCTTCTATTGACAAATGATCCAAATGTGAATGTCAATGACAATGACAAGGCAGTTGTGGCTGTGCAACCTGATGGTTCATATGTCTGGAATCTTCCACAAGATGAAACTAATAATGCTTATCTAGCTGAAATCATTGATGATGTGGCTCAGATCGTGGATACTCCTGAAGATTTCTTGGACACCACACATTATCACAGTGATGAGCAATTATATGAGAAGTTTCAGAGTTTGTCATTGGAATCTTCTAAGGCTGCTGAATATGATACTGATTCTGAGTCTGAGGATGAGATAGAGGTGAAAGATTCAGAAGAAGCAAACGTTGCTGAGATTAAGGAAGATTCTGCTGCTGAAAAGGTCGAGAAGACGATTGAAGAGCAGATGAAAGACTTTGAGATTCCTGAAGGGATGACTGTAGATGATTTTGTTGCCTACATGGCCGATTGTAAAGAAGCTGACCAACAGGTTTCTTATTCCTTACATACTATTGTTCATGTTTGTAAGATTGTGAATAAAATGTATGATGAAATTGAATTGAAAAATGATCAAATTAGGAATTTAGAATCTGTTGTTAATGCTGCACAATCAGAAAGAGATAGGCTAATTAAAAAGGATTTAACAGTAAATGATAAAGAAAGATTTTTCAAGGAAAAGATTAAGTCCTTAGAGTCTGATCTAAGTGCAATGAAGGACAAAGTGAAACAGTCAGTAGCTGTAGAAAGAGTAGGCGGTGAAGCTTACTCGTTGTTAGCAAAGAAGTGTGCAACTATCGAAAAAGAACTAGCTGATGCTAAGATAGAGATTTTGGATTTAAATGCTAAATTAGATTCTGCTAGGCATTCTGAACTGTTAATGCACATGAAAAAATTTGAGGATTCACCTTCTAAGAGTGCTGACAACGCTAAGATTTCCTATAACGATGTTCCTCCACCTTTCAACAACAATTATACCTCTGTTGAACCTAACATTCCTGAAGTTTTACTTCAATCTAGTACTGAGGCTAGTAAACCAAAAGACTCAATTCCTGAAGCCAAAGTGCCTGAGGAAACAAAAGAGTCTGAAAGAGGTTCTTCTCAACCTAAAAAGGAAGAGAAATTGAAAGGTGTTGCACCAAATCAGTCTACTTCTTATGGTCAGAAATATAGCATTACTCACTTTACACTTCGTAAGGGTAGTAGAGTTTATACTGAATTAGAATTTCCTTTAGATTCTATTGACCCTAAGCGGATTGACAAAGTTTGGGATGTAGATATTGAAGACTTTAAGAGATTAAGTCAGTCGCGTCTCACTCCATTGCCTAAGCAGACTCAACTTAGGAAATCTGAGGATGACTTAGTTATTAATGAAGAAGCAACTAAGACTTTGAAGCATATCTTGATGCCTGCACTTAAGAAACCCCCAAGTAAAGGTAAAAATGAGATAGATGATGCTAGAAAGTCTAGGAAATCACCAATCAAAAGAAACCTTGAGAATACTAGAAAACCAGCTAAGTTAGTGGACTCTAGTGATAATACTGAATCTGTAAGTACCGATAAAAAGGTAGATACAAAGAAAAATACTAAGGTTCTTTCTTGTTTTGCTTGTCATGAAAAAGGTCACGTTTACAGTGTTTGTCCAAATCGACCTCGGCGATCAGGTTCTCCTTCGAAGGTTTCTTCCTCGGAAGGAAAACAAGGGTTGGGTAATGATAAAACGGTTAATGATGTTAAAGTTCAAAATACTCCAAAACCGTTTACTATACCACAAAGACGTGAATCTCCACCTAAAAGTGTATCAGGTAATGTTCATAAGAAGTCACAACAATCTAGGAGTGTATCACCTAGAGAGGTTAGATTCACAAAACCCAGTGGAAGTCCGAGTCGATCTCAAATAACCCCAAGTCGTGATTCTTTTTATGACCGAATTCATCCAAATGTTCGTCCTTCTTTTGGCCCTCATTCTCCTAGAACTTCTCCAACGAGAGGTTCGAAGTCTTCTCCAGTAAGAAGACAAGCTGAGAATCATGTTCCATCCAAGGCTTCTAGCAATGGATATTGGACTGAACTACTTCTCAAGAATGAGAAGGGTCGACCCAAACCAATGAAGGTTTGGGTCCCACACGAAAACTAACTTTTCTCATTTTATGTGCAGGGAGTTCCTAGGAAACCAATTCATTTGTGGTACCTTGACAGTGGATGCTCCAGGCACATGACAGGGGACAAGAAGCTCTTGTCCAATTATGTTGGTATACATGGGTCATATGTTCGTTTTGCTGGATCCAAGGGCGGTAACATCACCGGTCAAGGAGATGTGGTCAATGGACAACTTACTCTAGAACGAGTAAACTATGTGGAACAACTTACTCATAATCTTATGAGTGTCTCTCAAATCTGTGACAAGGGCAACAACGTTCATTTCACAGAAAAGGAGGCATTCATCTTGAAGCCGGGTTTCGTTATTCCTGAAGAATGGATTATGCTCAGAGCTCCTAGGAAGAGAGACATCTATGGTTTAGTTTTAGGTGTTGATAATCCAAAGGAGCCCCTTTGTTTGTTGAGCAAGGCCAATGAGTCAGAATCTCTCTTATGGCATCGAAGAATGGGACATATCAACTTTCGGAAGATGAATGAACTTATCAGTCTTGAATTAGTTGAAGGTGTTCCGGTAAAGAAGTTTGGGATGGAAGATAAATGTGTACCGTGTTTGAAAGGGAAGCAACATAAGAATCCCCATAAATCAAAGGTGCAAAATTCTATATCCAAACCATTCGAGTTACTTCATATGGATCTTTTTGGTCCTGTGAATATAAGAAGCATTGGAGGGATGTCTTACTGTTTGGTGATCACTGATGATTACTCAAGATATTCATGGGTATTCTTTTTGAAGACCAAGGATGAGACTGCTACTCGATTTATGGATTTCATTAAACAAGTCGAGAATGTCCATGAATTAAAAGTGAAGAGAATCAGGAGTGACAATGGCACTGAGTTCAAGAATAATACTATTACTGCATTTTGCTTAACTAAAGGTATTCAACATCAATTCAGTGCACCTTATGAGCCACAACAGAACGGAGTAGCTGAACGGAAGAACAGGACTTTAATAGAGACAGCCAGGACTATGCTTGCTGATTCAGGGCTTCCTATTACTTTCTGGGGAGAGGCGGTGAATACAGCTTGTCACATTTTGAATCGGGTTTTGACAGTTAAACGGTTTAAGAAGACTTGTTATGAGCTGTTGCACAACAAAAAGCCCAATTTGCAGAATGTTGAGCCGTTTGGTGTTCCGTGTACTTTTCTGAAAGTTCTTCCTCAAGGGAAATTTGATCCTAAATCTGAGGAGGGTTTCTTTTTAGGTTATGTGCCTAGCACACCGATTCGGCGGGTGTACAATCAGAAAACTGGCAAAGTTGATTTTGGTACAAATGTCGTAATTGTCAGTCATAAACCTGCTGTACACAATGGTCCTGCTAATAACTTCGATTATGATGGTGTTTTCACCTCTTTTCGTGGTCCTGTTTCTTTTACAGGTGTTCCGATTGTGGAAGATGTTGTTACTCTTCATGATCCACTTGATGGTGGACCGGTTCCTGGTTCTTCTTCGGTTTCCTCACCATTCATTGAGCCTTCTTCTAAATCTGGAGAATCAAGTGGGACCAAAGAAGCAGATTCTACTTTAGAGACTGCTCCTAAAGATCCTAATGATCCGCTGCATATACCTATACCTGATGATCCTTTCTATGATACTGATGACGAGGAAGGTGAAAATCAGGATGAACCCAAATCTCCAGCGAAACAGGTGCAGACAAACTTGGGAAGTGATCTTACGGTCGATACGGTTCCTCAAACAAGAGTCAACAAGGATCATCCAGTAGACCAAATTATTGGTGATGCTTCTGCCTCTATTCGCACGAGGAATCAGCATAAGAAGATGTCAAGTATGTTTGCTGAAGTTAAGGATACTGGGGCAATTACTTGGTACTTGTACTACTGCTTCATCTCTCAGGTTGAGCCTAAGAATGTTGGTATGGCTCTTAAAGAACCGTCATGGGTTGAGGCAATGCAAGAAGAATTGGCTCAGTTTTGGAAGCTTGATGTATGGAAGTTAGTTGACTTACCTGAAGGTGAATCTCCTTTAACAACACGTTGGGTTTTTCGTTGTAAAAGGGATGACAAAGGTGTAGTCACTCGCAATAAGGCTCGATTGGTGGTTCGAGGATTTGAGCAACAAGAAGGCTTTGATTACGATGAGACTTTTGCACCGGTAGCTAGACTTGAAGCTATTCGATTATTCCTGGCATATGCTAGTTATAAAGGAATTAAGGTGTATCAGCTTGACGTAAAGAGTGCCTTTTTGTATGGAGAAATTAAAGAAGAAGTTTATGTAGAACAACCTGCCGGGTTTGAGGATCCAGACTTTCCTCATAGAGTATATCGTCTCGATAAGGCTCTATATGGTTTACATCAGGCTCCTCGATCTTGGTATGAAAAATTATCTTCTCATCTGATTGAAAATGGTTTTACAAGAGGTTCTATCGACAGCACGTTATTTGTCAAATGGAAAGGGAAGGACTACTTGCTTGTACAGGTTTACGTCGATGATATCATTTTTGGTTCTTCTGATGAGAATATGTGCAAGGAGTTTGAACAGAGCATGAAGGCAAAGTTCGAAATGAGTGCTATGGGGGAATTAACCTTCTTCCTTGGACTACAGGTGGATCAATTGAAGGATGGGTTCTTTATTCATCAGACCAAGTATGTTAAAGATCTTCTTACTAGGTTTCGGATGACAGATTCTAAAGATGCCGTTACTCCCATCAAGACTAATCATGGGCTATGTCCTGATAAGCCCAATGATCCATTCGTAGATGCAACTCAATATCGGGCAATCATTGGATCTTTGATGTATCTCACGGCTTCCCGTCCAGACATTATGTTCGCTGTGTGTATGTGTGCTCGATATCAGGCTAATCCGAAAGAATCTCATTTGAAAGCTGCGAAAAGGATTCTTCGTTATGTGAAGGCCAAGCCTCGACTAGGGCTTTGGTATCCCATGCATGGTTCCTTTGAATTCAAGGCTTATACTGATTCGGATTATGGCGGTGACAATTCGGATAGGAAATCTACATCGGGTGGATGTCAGCTTTTAGGGGGGAGAATTATATCGTGGCAGTGCAAAAAGCAGACATCTGTTGCACAGTCTTCCTGTGAAGCGGAATACATAGCTGCTGGATATTGCTGTTCTCAGGTACTTTGGATACAGCAACAACTGCGCGATTATGGTATGAATATTTCAAACTCTCCTATTTGTATTGATAATAAATCTGCCATTGATATTACCAAGAATCCGAAAAACTTTAAAGTCACCAAGCACATTGACATAAAGCATCATTTCATACGTGACTGTTTTGAGAAAAAGCTTATTCATTTAGAAAAGGTTATTACTGATGATAATCTTGCTGATCTATATACTAAAGCTTTTGATGGACCTCGTCATGAGTTGTTATATCAACTCAACAGGTATGAAGAATGCCGAGTAGTTTCTCTCAAAGAACTTAAAATTTTTTTTTTTTTTTTCGAGTCTTTGTAGTTTAAGTCGTACATAGATAGAGTCATAAAAATACAAAAAGAGTTGTCTTAGTATAAGTTTGTAAATATCTAGTGTCAGAAAAAATCCAAAAACATTGGAAAAAGAGAAAATCCAAAAATATGAATAAAGTAAGGTCACTGCGCTAAATGATTAGACGTGAAGATACTTTAGCTTTTAAGCTTGCTTAATCGTAATATAACTGCTTAGTTCAGTGATTACTTCTAAGGATGTATCGGTAGGCACAAAGTACCGAAGAATAAAGAAATAATGAAGAATATCATCAAATATTTCTGAAGTATCAAATTGCTGCTCATCAATGAAGTTAATTTCAAAGAAGCAATGAAGAATAGCCAATTCGAATCATGCACTAAGCATCAAATGTGTTTGTTCTGACCCTTGATCGTAAGATCATTAACCATGGTGACTTCAAAGTTGTAACGCTTATAAACACATCTGGTTAAGGACTTTAATGCTCTGTCGATCTTAAGTGTATGCTTGACTGTGGGATACACATTTACATTAATAATAATGTGGCATATTAGGCTACTCGGGTTACATGGTGATTGTCCTTGGCCAGGGTATGTCGAAAGTGTTTCACAATTAAAGGAAACTGGAAGTACCGAGTGTTTAAGAGGACAAACATACCGGTAATCGTTGTTGGGTCATTGTTCATAACTAATAATAAGAGAATTATTTCTCACCCACAGGCTTATGTAACATGCTAATCTGATCTAATCAGCAGTAACCAAGCATCAATGTGTTTGTTCTGACCCTTGATCGTAAGATCATTAACCATGGTGACTTCAAAGTTGTAACGCTTATAAACACATCTGGTTAAGGACTTTAATGCTCTGTCGATCTTAAGTGTATGCTTGACTGTGGGATACACATTTACATTAATAATAATGTGGCATATTAGGCTACTCGGGTTACATGGTGATTGTCCTTGGCCAGGGTATGTCGAAAGTGTTTCACAATTAAAGGAAACTGGAAGTACCGAGTGTTTAAGAGGACAAACATACCGGTAATCGTTGTTGGGTCATTGTTCATAACTAATAATAAGAGAATTATTTCTCACCCACAGGCTTATGTAACATGCTAATCTGATCTAATCAGCAGTAACCAAGCATCATGTAAATAATTGAATAAATAGATTAGTTTATTATTCTGTAATTTTTATTCTGAGTTATTTTTCTTTTTATTGAGTCAAAATAGTATTTTCTTAAGTTCTTATTGCACGAGAGATCCTATTCCAATTCTGAGTATATGTTTTAACTGAATTCATTCATGAGAATTCTTAATGAGGTTGTGTGTTTCTGTGAAAAGACGATTTTCTGATATGAACATTAATTTGTTTAAGTTTATAAAATGATCTTTTAAAGGTTTGTATAAAAAGAAGATTTTCTGATATGAACATTAATTTGTTTAAGTTTAGAAAATGATCTTTTGTTGTCTTGCCACTGCGAATTCTACTGGTTTTCTGAGTGTGTCCCTCTCATAGGCCTTTGGATTTTATTCGAGGGTAGGAGTCTCCTTGTGGTTTTCCATTTCGAGCTCTTTACTGTGATGTGCGCATTTGAAATTGGTGTCTTCAATTTGGCGGGATAATAGAAAATGATCTTTCATGTGTTTTGTGAAAAGTCAAAGTTATTTGAAATCTCACAATTTTAAGTTGTTATAAGTTACGAACTTAATTCTTAGAGTGCTTACGAACTTAAGATTCTTAGCAATGCTTACGAACTTAGCAAGGCTTACGAACTTATTAGTTCTTACGAACTTAATCTTCGTACAGGTTATATCTTACGAACTTAATCTTCGTACAGTTTACTTACGAACTTATCTTTCAGTTTATCTTACGAACTTAGTTTCTTAGAAATGCTTACGAACTTAGATTCTTAGCAATGCTTACGAACTTAGCAAGGCTTACGAACTTAGATTCTTAGCAATGCTTACGAACTTAGCAAGGCTTACGAACTTAGATTCTTAGCAAGGCTTACGAACTTAGATTCTTAGCAAGGCTTACGAACTTATTAGTTCTTACGAACTTAATCTTCGTACAGGTTATATCTTACGAACTTAATCTTCGTACATTTAGTTCTTACGAACTTAGAAGCTTAGATCTTACGAACTTAGTTTCTTAGAAATGCTTACGAACTTAGATTCTTAGCAATGCTTACGAACTTAGCAAGGCTTACGAACTTAGATTCTTAGCAAGGCTTACGAACTTATTAGTTCTTACGAACTTAATCTTCGTACAGGTTATATCTTACGAACTTAGATTCTTAGCAAGGCTTACGAACTTATTAGTTCTTACGAACTTAATCTTCGTACAGGTTATATCTTACGAACTTAAAGAGTAATTTCGTACAGTTTTACTTATGAAATTATTGATTAGGTTTTCCAAGTTTGCAATTCATTCACTGTGCATAACTCATAATTGTTTAGATACTGTGCTTTGTTTTGCAGAAATGGCTCTAGCTCCACGTCAATTTTTCGGGAAGCATAATCTTGCCCTCAATATTGATCCCGATCAACATAATTCCGAGCATTATCATGAGATGTTTGCTTACATTTCTCGCTCGAGGCTATCCTTTGCATTTACTCACTCACCAAGACTCATTAGGCAGTATATCGATGCTTTTTGGAGGACTGCTCGTGAGGTTATGGTTGATGTTCATAGTTTTGTTCGTGCTACTGTCGAAGAAATCACTTTTGATTTCAATGCAGCGACTCTTCGCAATATTTTGCATTTAGGTGAAGAAGTAGACGACCAAGTGGAATTGGCTTATGATTTTGATTTGCTTCTTTTGCATAATCGTGATCTAGGTAATCTTTTGATGGTATTTCGTGTGTTAAACTCCCAAACAGTTAAATGTTCTAGGTTTTTTATAAGTTTCGACTTGTTTTGAGTGAAAACGAACTTAGATTCTTAGCAATGCTTACGAACTTAGCAAGGCTTACGAACTTAGATTCTTAGCAAGGCTTACGAACTTATTAGTTCTTACGAACTTATTAGTTCTTACGAACTTAATCTTCGTACAGGTTATATCTTACGAACTTAATTTCGTTTATAACTTACGAACTTAGATTCTTAGCAATGCTTACGAAGTTATAAGTTACGAACTTAGAATCCGTTTGGTTTCTTACTTAGACCTTACGAACTTAGCAAGGCTTACGAACTTAGATTCTTAGCAATGCTTACGAACTTAGCAAGGCTTACGAACTTAGATTCTTAGCAAGGCTTACGAACTTATTAGTTCTTACGAACTTAATCTTCGTACAGGTTATATCTTACGAACTTAAAGAGTAATTTCGTACAGTTTTACTTATGAAATTATTGATTAGGTTTTCCAAGTTTGCAATTCATTCACTGTGCATAACTCATAATTGTTTAGATACTGTGCTTTGTTTTGCAGAAATGGCTCTAGCTCCACGTCAATTTTTCGGGAAGCATAATCTTGCCCTCAATATTGATCCCGATCAACATAATTCCGAGCATTATCATGAGATGTTTGCTTACATTTCTCGCTCGAGGCTATCCTTTGCATTTACTCACTCACCAAGACTCATTAGGCAGTATATCGATGCTTTTTGGAGGACTGCTCGTGAGGTTATGGTTGATGTTCATAGTTTTGTTCGTGCTACTGTCGAAGAAATCACTTTTGATTTCAATGCAGCAACTCTTCGCACTATTTTGCATTTAGGTGAAGAAGTAGATGACCAGGTGGAGTTGGCGTATGATTTTGATCTGATTCGTCGATGTTTTCAGAGGATGGGCTATGTTGGTGAAATCAAACTCCCATTTGATAAGAGTGGATTTCAAGGACGTTGGAGATATCTTGCTTATGCATTGTTGGTATGTTTGAGCAATCGGAAGGCTGGATTTGATCAACTTTCTGCTCAGCTATCGTCACAGATGGTTGCATTGGTTTACAATCGACCTTATCCATTTTCAGCTTATTTTTATCAGGAATTCATCGATCAAATTAATGCCAAGGGAAAGAAGAGGTTTCTTATGTATCCTCGTTTTGTTATGGCAATAATTAGGCATTTTTGTCCTAATTTAGTGTTTGAAGAAGGACGTCACTATATACCCCATGCTTGGCCTGCACGTTTGTTTGCTAATTTAATGGCCAATACTCGGAATGTCGATGGTCTTCATGATCCACCACTTTTTGGTCATTTGGTTAATCCGAACTATAGATCTCGTTTTGAGGACGATGAAAATGTGTTTGTGGATGTTGATGAAGATAGTGATTCTGATGATGCTGAAGGTTCTAGTAGTGATTCTGATGATTCTGATGATGAAGATTCTGATGATTTTGATGACGGTGATGATAGTGATGATACAAATGAGTCTGAGAGTATCGCTGCTGAGCGTCGAACTAAGATAGTTCATGATATTCCTGCTGTTTCAGGAAGTGATAATTCATATCACTTTAATCGAGACGGTGAATCTGGAGATTTACGCAGAGAGCGCAGGAGTAAGGCATGTAATGCTTTTCCTGCAGTTTCCGATTCAACACATTCTGCTATTGATCCACAGAGGAATATGGCACAAGAATTTGATCCTGAGCCTGCTGCTCAGAATGATTCAGAATTGGAAAGGATTTTTGAAGATCTTGATGATCCAGTGAATCATACAAGTCCAATTCGTACCAACAGTCCTAAAAGGACAGCGGATGCTTCTCTAACTTATAGTAGAGTGAAGCGTGTACGTACTGAGGTTACTTTAGCTGTTGCTGCTATTCCTATTGTTTCTACAACACAGGTGTTGCGTCCACTAGAGCCTCCATCTCGTATTTTTCCCAGACTTCCTGTTATACCTCCTATACCTTCAGATTATTCGCTGTTTCGACGTATTGAACTTCTTGAGACTCATGTTCATACATTGGAGTCTGATCTTACGGATACTCGAGCTGCGTTGACCTTTCTTCTCAACTGGGTCAAGAATCAAGGGGGAGATGTTCCTGAGGAGATCTGCAGATTGTCAGCAGTTCAGCCAAGACGTCAGAATGATGATGATGATGCTGATAATGCTGGTAATAGAGGTGATTCTCGCCCAGTTTCTGATAAAGGAAAGGGTGTAGAGATTCAGGGGTAGACAGGGGGAGATAATCCACAGGTTGGTACTTCTGGTGCAGGTGGATCAGGTGCTCCTCATGATGACTCAGGTAGTTGAAAGAGAAAAAGAATTTTGATTCTGATTCTGATTCTGTTTGTAAATTATGATTATGATAAAGATTAGATAAAATGTATATTAGATTGCATGTAATAAATTTATGACATGTTGATGTAATCTATCTTATTTCAATGCAATTATATTTTATCTTTATTATCGTGATTATTCATTGTTTTCTGGTGTTCATTTTGTGTTAAATTAATAGATAATACAGATGATCCAGATTTATTCTTTGATGATGATGAACTTGAGGAAGGTGAGATTGTCCCGGAACCAGATGTTAATATATTCAAGAAACCTTATGGGTTTGATGATATTTGGGACACAATTCCTAACGATCCATCTATTGAAGAAAGGAATGTGTTGGAATTGAAGAGAAAAGACGTTAAGGAAAGAATGTTTCAAGCTTCATTTAGTAGCAATACAAAAGTTTTAAACTTTGTGGTATATGCTAAGATTGAAGATGCTTTGATTCCTTTTGAGTATGAAATTAACTTGACAAGACATTTCAATCCAAATGATTATCCAGTTCCTCTCAGAGATGATGATCCATTACAAGAGGTTGATCGACTTGTGCCTGGACAAAGACTTGGTGAATATATAGTCACTAGAGATACTTTGAAACCTATCATGTATTGGACTCACATTTCAGATAAAAATGCTACGAAATATAAGACAATAATCTGGAGTTGGTTCTATGATGAAGAATTGAAGTTGTTCATTCTTAAAAGACCAGAAGGTTGTCAATATTTAGCATGGCGTGAGAGTCACTTCAGAAGTTTGTGTGAAGAAGATTTACATGAACTTGGAAATAACTGGATTATCAATCCAAGTGGAGATGGTCTTGCTGATGTTATTGGTAAACTTCTTCATAAAGATTTCAAGCTGAGATTGAACATGAAAGGTTCAGAGAAACCAAAGTTTTATGTTGAACCAAGAAAGAAGAAGAAAGTGGTTAAGCCAGATAGAAGTGTTGAATATATTCAACATATAATTAGTTATATACGATAACTATACAAACTAGTTATCTCGTGAGGATTCCGCACTCACGACATAACGATTGACGATCTCGAGAGCGATCCAGAGCTATCGAGGGACTCACATCATATATATAAATTGTGCAATATATATTCAAGAAACCTTATGGGTTTGATGATATTTGGGACACAATTCCTAACGATCCATCTATTGAAGAAAGGAATGTGTTGGAATTGAAGAGAAAAGACGTTAAGGAAAGAATGTTTCAAGCTTCATTTAGTAGCAATACAAAAGTTTTAAACTTTGTGGTATATGCTAAGATTGAAGATGCTTTGATTCCTTTTGAGTATGAAATTAACTTGACAAGACATTTCAATCCAAATGATTATCCAGTTCCTCTCAGAGATGATGATCCATTACAAGAGGTTGATCGACTTGTGCCTGGACAAAGACTTGGTGAATATATAGTCACTAGAGATACTTTGAAACCTATCATGTATTGGACTCACATTTCAGATAAAAATGCTACGAAATATAAGACAATAATCTGGAGTTGGTTCTATGATGAAGAATTGAAGTTGTTCATTCTTAAAAGACCAGAAGGTTGTCAATATTTAGCATGGCGTGAGAGTCACTTCAGAAGTTTGTGTGAAGAAGATTTACATGAACTTGGAAATAACTGGATTATCAATCCAAGTGGAGATGGTCTTGCTGATGTTATTGGTAAACTTCTTCATAAAGATTTCAAGCTGAGATTGAACATGAAAGGTTCAGAGAAACCAAAGTTTTATGTTGAACCAAGAAAGAAGAAGAAAGTGGTTAAGCCAGATAGAAGTGTTGAATATATTCAACATATAATTAGTTATATACGATAACTATACAAACTAGTTATCTCGTGAGGATTCCGCACTCACGACATAACGATTGACGATCTCGAGAGCGATCCAGAGCTATCGAGGGACTCACATCATATATATAAATTGTGCAATATATATTCATACCAAAGTTTTCGCATTCCAATTACCCGCTCTACTCATGTTCATAGTCAGTACACTATTATTGGTTTCATTAAATTATTCTGATAAAGTTATTCAACTTTATCTCATTCAATTATAGATAACACCAAATTATTGGCTTTATTATTGCAAAAATAATTCTTTGTCGGCCATTTTGAAAATTATTGTCATCTAACATCATTGCTTACGTTTATATAAGCGAATAGTACCTCACAGAAAAATCATGTATTCTTACTCTATGTACAAGGCCAATATAAAGTGAAATCTACGAAGCTTTATTCATGTATATAATCACTTAAGTTCTTAATCTTCTACGACCATCATGTTTGCTCTTATTCTAGCCATATCCTTGAACACGTTCATTAAATCACTAACTCAAGCTCAACATTCGTAATAACGCCTCTTAACATATTATATCACATAATATTTCATAATATCTTATAATTTACTTAAACATCATAGTCTCCAAAAATCTTAGCTCATCCTATCAGTCAATCGTAATTATAAGTTTAAATTAAGTCTATAGTTTATAATAAATCCTTGGTCTACAATTATAGTTTATAAGTATCTAGGATGACCATGTATTCTAGATCTTATTCTCATACCATTATTCCAACAACGACTGATAATTGCAGACAATTATAAGTAATATGGCTTAGACATGGGTCATCCGATAATGCTTATAATATAGACCTTACCATTAGCCAGTCTACCACATTACCAACCCATCCAAAATACTCCATGCCTGTACTACCATTTCTATTAACACAGATTTCAAATCCACACAAATTCAGACAAGTTCCAACTCATATCGCATTAGTCAAGTTCAAGTTCACAATATATCGTTTCACTTCAAATTCATGACATACAGTTCAATTTCAAGTTCATAATATATCATTCAATGTTCAAATTCTCAATACATTATTCATATCATAATACTAAGGCAAATGTACTAATGTCCTATGGGGAATTGTTATCTATCATGCCATCACGCCAAATTCATAATATCTTATCATTATTCAAAACCAATACTACATTTCAATACATCATATAACCAAGTAACTAAAACAAGTGGTTTAAAGTATAATCCGAATCCGATATGCTCTCTAGTTATTGATTGGGTTTGTATACAGGGTGTACCATCGGCTAACCCTCCACCCAATCAACTCCCATTAAATATATCGGTTCCTTATTATACTCTAAGCCAACATGTGTAATCCGTGATGTCATTAACTTGTTATAATACCGGGTAACCATAAAATAGTTGACCGGGCTCTTTTATGGTTGCCACAATGTTATATCAAGTTAACGCCATAACTTCATTTTTCCCTAAATCATCAAACTATTATCAATCAATAACAACAATCCATCTCAATCATAATCAAGTTCAATCAATGTACACATTATCCACATTGTACACGTTCATCACATTGTACTCAAGTCATCACATAAATGGTCTTGTCTACGAACTCACAATGTACACTTTCAGGGTTTCACATAATCCACATTGCACACAAAATTCCTAGCCATGCATGCTATATGAAGAGTTTTAACTTAAGCCGTAGTCTAGGTCAAACCGCCTAATTCTCTACGACCACGCATGGGCCACCATTCTGTAACACCCCGAGCTGGGCCCGAGATATTACGGAAATTATATAGCACACAGTGGAATTATCGTGGAATATGAACTATATGAAATAAAGGATTCGGTGAATCCAACATCAACAATTAATACAAAAACGCTTAAAGCAAAACAAAGCAAATGAATCCTAATCATAATGCAAAAGATGGTAAATGAATCCTTGATCCATATTAGTCCAAGTCCGGGTTCAAGCAATCAACAATCATGTATCTCTATCTTGATTCACCTGATTACCTGAAAAGTGTACTAGCAAGTGTCAACACAAGGTTGGTGAGTTCGTAGTAATGGTTCACAAGGAACCATTACCAATAACAATATCATATATAATAACAACATCAAACAATGTACTTACCACAAAACACATGTATGTCACCTGTTAGACAATTGAGATTAACATATCGTTCATCTTTGTCAAATAAATATCCAAACAACAAACGATACAAAACAGTTCATATACAATCAAGTACAAATGGAATCATTCCAATAAATGTATCGTAAACACATCAATGTCATGCAATGCATCAAATGTGTATGAATGTCAATATGTGCATCATATGCGTGTCAATGTCATGCAATGTACCTCAAAATCATCAAGTATCACAATACTTGGTCCACATCATATCATATCATCAATTCAACACAAGTGTATACGTCTATACACTCGAATGTACATATAGTACTTAAAGTACTCAAACGGCGGACTTCCAGTTCAACAACATGCCTCGGCGGTCTTACAGCTAAACAGCTTGCCTTACGGCGGACTTACAGCTAAACAGCTTACCTTCATTACGGCGGACTTACAGCTAAACAGCTTGCCTTTAACAATGCACCAACCGAATCCCATAATCGGTTTCCCCAATTCCATCCATAAGTCAACAATCAGCCAACAACAGAAACTATACATACATACACTTAGGAGGATTCTACTTTCAACAAGTCCTTGATGCTTATATATAGGGTCACCCGCAGCCTTCCCACCACATCTTAAACTCTTTGAAAGTATAACCGACTTCCATGTATGTACATCTATCCTAAATAAAATTATAATATCACAGTCACATGCATAAACCATCCAACACTAACTCAAAACTATCCATCAATCATCAATCAATCAGTTCCATAATTCAATCGAAACATTTCATTAAATAATCAATAAACCATAAATAAAACCAAGTAAACAATCAAACAAACACGTATATGTACACTTTTCAGCCCGAATCTCAATTGAGTAGGGAACTACGAAACTCACCTTGATTTCCAAGCAAAACGGCAAGTTAATATCGAGCTATAAATGTCTAACAACCGCCACGTGCCCATAACCTAACAATGTACATCACAATACAATCAATTTTAACCTTAACAACCCTAAACGAGTTGGTCTAGTAGGTTCAAGACAAGTCACAACCCTACAAACGCTTCAATGACTCTCCCGAGCATGAACTAGAACACTTTGCCCCGACATTTTTAAAAATGGACATAGATTCAGACAAAAAGGACTTTACCATGTGAAAGTAGACTCTCTCACGATTCCAACGATAGGTCATGTGACTCGATTGGACTTACGGATCAAAAGTTATAAGCGTTTGAAGTTTGACAAAGAGTCACTGGTTTCCGTAGCTTTTCACTGCGCCGCAGTGGTGTCTGGCACCTCCCACTGCGCCGCAGTCAGCCAAATCTGCTGCAAAAACTTAGCCAAAAACGATCCAAAACAACCCAAAACCCCATTTTTGACCCCATAATCGACCATGGATGATCTAGGACCCAATTTCAAGCCTAAATCCACATATTTGAACATAAACAAACATAACCCATCAACTAGTTTCATCTTAAATCATCAAAATCATGCCCAAATCATTTGACCCATTTCTAAGACTCTAATTGCATTTTGACCCAATTCGTAACCCAAATTTACTTGAAATCAACTAGAAACAAGTTAATGAACATAAAATGATGATTATGGAATGAGTTTAACTTACCAAAAGTCTTTTGATGCATGAATTCGAATTTTGAGTTTGAATAACGGGATGAACACTTTGAAAATGAATTAACCCTTGAATCATTGAATATGATTATTGTTATTGTTATAGAAACTAGTTAATTTCCATACTATCTTGAAGATTAAATCCAGAATTAAGAAGAAGATTAATAGAGGAAGAGAAATTTAGGGGGGTTTGGTTCACTGGCTTTGAAAGAAAAAGATAGAAAAGAGTAATAATAGAAGGAAAGAAATAATAGAGGGTATATATCAATAAGTGAGGTAGTATGGATATATATATCTGCTACTTGACTGGGTCCATGATTACTAAACATTCAAAATAAATCACGGGTTTATAACCTTTCATAAACGTTTTGTCGGATGTCTTCTAGTAACATTATTCAACTAATAAACCAAATATAACTTGTGATAATTTCACTCGTATTCCAACTTTCCATAAAGTATGTTGGCTTTGTCTTAATTGTTCATTATTAGATAACCACCGACACTGTGCCACCGACACTGTGCCACCGACACTGTTTAAACCGTACATTATACTTAAGGCTTCTCATATACGTTTTCCCTGTTATCACAGTTACTCAATTATCATATATAATATAATTTCCATAACCCATATGGCTAATATCATAACATGGGCTTAATTCTAGAAATCCAATTATAACATTATAATTGGCCCAATTTACAGATAAATGAACACAATTAAGCCCAAAATTTTCGTTTATTCAAGTAGTTAATCAAATTACAAGTATAGTCAAATGGGTAAAAATTACGGATGTTACAGTTTTTCCAACTCTGATATAGTATCATCGTCGGTTTGTGAGCTGCTTGGTTGGGAAGACATCACTGATGAGTCGGTGGTACAGTCGGTCTTGACTCCGGCTGTCTGATTGTGGATGCATATGGTTGTTGGATTGCAGAAGTTCCAACAACTGGAAGTGTAACTGTGCTAAGTGGAACTGATGTAGTGGCATCACTGGTGAAAGATGTGAATGCAGACCCCGTTGCTGACAGTCTGATTCTTGTACTTGTTTGCTCAACCGGTGGCCTCATCATCAACCCATTACCTGCTCCCCTAGGTCTAGCAGTTACCTCCGCAGTATCACTCTGCACATGCTCAGACACATGGCCTTGTCCCTCTTCAACTGCCATACTCATCATTGCACTAAGTCTTGGAGACTTCTGAGTGCCAGATGTGCCTTCATCAGCTCTCTTTCTCCTCTGAGCTGTAAAGGTGAACTATCTTCTTCATCTTCCTCCTCTGGCTAGTAATCTGCATCAGCCTTTAGTTCCCTTTGTGAATCCCTCGATAGCTCTGGATCGCTCTCGAGATCGTCAATCGTTATGTCGTGAGTGCGGAATCCTCACGAGATAACTAGTTTGTATAGTTATCGTATATAACTAATTATATGTGAATAATCAGTCGTATTAATGCTATCTTCGTTTTGTATGGATACAAAACGAACTTAGGATCGGTTGGTGTGTTTTAGACGAAGTCGATTACCCAATTTAGGGTATTGCATCGTATATATATGTTTAGATTAGTTAATGGGCTTCTGGGCTTTTGTTCTTACGAACTTAGCACCAGGCCCATCTTACGAAGATAAACTTCGTTTGGCAAAACGAAGATAAACTTCGTTTTGCTCTATCTTCGTAAGGTGTATAACTTAGTTATATTCCAAGTCTTTCATATACTTGGAATCCTAACCTATATTATGTTTGTACCTGTATAACACATAACAAACATCATATAAACATATATAACACACCGATATACGTAATTGATCATTACCAAAACATAATGTCCATAATCTATCAATTACATAAACATGAATAAGACATAACAAACACAATTGTCTTAATCCTAAAGACTAATCAAATCTAAGTTGCTGTTGTCACATCAACGTGCATCAACAAACTCCCCCTTGACAGCAGCACCTTCGATTTCTTCAGTCTTCAAAAATCTGATCATTCATCAAATAACAATCTCTTGCTATTTGCATGAATATCTTCATGTAGGCAAACTTGGATAATCTTACGATATCGTTCTTCTTCATGCTTCCAGAACGGCAAAAAGGAACACTCTGTATCATATAATTTCCTCAGATCATTTCTTGAGAAGTTGACCAACTGCATTGGATCATAAATCCTTTTCAGTAAAATCTTCTTTTCCGAATCTGCATACATCTTGGCTTCACCTGTGTCACGATCAATCTCCCAGTTATCCATATTGCTTAGAACATCTTGTTCCCATTTCTTTGCAGGGACTTTGATCATACACTTGACATTATGTTGAACGTATTCAACATTCATGTCTGGCTTCACCACTTTTCTTCTTAGGTCTCGGCTCATACTTAAACTGCGGCTTATCTGAATCTTTCGCGTTCTTTCTCAGCCAAAAATCTTTATGAAGATACTTGCTGATGACGTCAGCCAAACCGTCATTACTTGGATTAATCACTCGATTGTTTCCAAGCTCATGCAAGTCTTCTTCACACAAACTCTTCAAATGTCTCGCACGTACTGCCAAATACTGACATCCCTCTGGTCTTTTAAGCACAAACAACTTCAACTCGTTGTCATAAAACCAACTCCAGATGACTGTCTTGTATTTCGCTGTATCTTTATCAGAAATATGTGTCCAATACAGCACTGGTTTCCAAGACTCCCTCTGAACTCTCCATTGACTAATGATTTGTTCAGGAATTCTTCTATCAACTATGTGCTGTGGATCATCATCTCTGAGCGGGACAGGAAAATCATTCGGATCGAATGATCTCGTCAAATTGATTTCATATGAATAAGGAATCAATGTGTCACCATTCTTAGCATATACAGTAAAGTGCAGTAAAGTAGTTTCGCTACTGAATGGGACGTGTAACATTCGTTCCTTGACTTCATTTCTTCTCAGCTCTAAACCTCTATTTTCTTTATTTAAAGAATCTTCAGGAGCTGCATTCCCTGTATCATCAAAACCTAGTGGTTTTTCAACCAAGTCTTGGTCTGGTTCAGGAACAATTTCTCCTTCCTCAAGCTCATTACCAGCAAAAAATATATCTGAATTGTTATAACAAGCATACGAAAACATTAAAGATTAATAATATTATATCATAAATATAATGTAATCATTACATCAATATTCATCTTATAATCTTTATCGATCTTAAGTTACAAGAATAATATCATAAATATAATGTAACTACTTAATACATTCATATTTATCATATAACAAAATTTTATAACTACGGTTCAAACTCCGAATCTGACGAATCTGTCTCTGATTCCGAAGGGGTATGTGTTAACCCTAACCATTCTTTCTGTTGATCCCAATATGATCCTGGATCGATATAATATTCAGGATCCCAAAATTTTGCTCTAAGTAACATATGAGCCTGTGGATCATATCCCAATCTCTTCTCTAGTCTATGCACTATAGCAGGGTGCAATTCAGACTCTGAAGACTTATTGGAAGTAGAATCAGTTTTGGTTGACTCACTATCACCTTTCCAACCAAATACATGTAAATTAAGATATATTACATTTAATGTCATAAACTTTTTACATGCAATCAAATACACATTTTATCTAAAATTACCTACCTTCATCAAAAACATCATCATGAGGAGCACTTGAAGTACCAGCTCTAGAAGTACCAACATGTGTGGTATCTCCACCAGTCTCCCCCTGAATCTCGACTCCCTTTCCCTTATCAGCAACTGGTCGAGAATCACCATTACCAGCATTATCAGCATTATCAACATCATCATCATCATCTCGACGTCTTGGCTGAATTTCTGACAATCTGCATATCTCTTCAGGTATATCTCCCCCTTGACTCTTGACCCAGTTGATGAGAAAAGACAATGCCGCTCGGGTCTCAGTAAGATCAGACTCCAGTGTTGTAACACGGGTCTCAAGCTGTGCAACACGACTCGGCAAAACAGGTAGCAAAGGAGGTACCAATGGACGCAACACCTGTGCTGTAGATACTACAGGAGTAGCAGCAGCAGCAGTAATAGGTACTGAAGTAGGCTCAGTTGTACGCGCACGCTTAGCTCTAACATATGTATGAGAAAAATCCCCTGTCCTCTTCGAACTTGTAGAACGACCAGGACTTGGTGCATTCACCGGATCTTCTATACGAACATGATGAACTGACTGCGCAGAAACAGAAACAACTGGAGCAGCATTAGCTTCCTTACTCCGACGCTCTCTTCGAAAATCACCAGAGACGTCATCACGAGAGAAGTGATATAAATGATCACTCTCAGATGAAGCAGGTATATCATGAACTCTCTTAGTGCGACGCTCACGTGCAGCACTATCAGACTCTGTGTCTTCATCACTAGACAAAACAACGTCTTGACTAACATCATCGGCATTCCCGTGATCAGAACTATCATTGGAATCATCACCAGAACCACTATCAGATGCAGCACCAGATTCAATGCTAGAATCACTAGAATCATTCGCTGTACTCTCTGAACTTTCAGACTCAGACTCCACATCAACATCATCCACAAATCTATCATCCTCGAGACGAGATCTATAGCGAGGATTAATCAAATGACCAAACAAAGGTGGATCATTAAGACCTTCTAGATGACCAGTATTAGTCTGTAGATCTGCAAACAAACGAGGAGGCAACATATGTGGTGGATAATGACGACCGTGATCATAATCTAAGTTAGGACAAAAGTGTCTAACTATCGCCATCACAAACCGAGAATATAAAAGAAACCTCTTCCTTCCCCTTGCGTTAATCTGATCAATAAACTCCTGAAAGAAGTATCGTGAGAATGGATATGGTCGATTATAGACCAGAGCGACCATCTGCGAAGAAATCTGTGCAGGAAGCTGATCAAAACCGGCTTTACGGTTGCTCAAACACACTAATAAGGCATACGTCAAAAATCTCCATCTACCCTGAAAACCAGCCTTGTCAAACGGCAGCTTGACAGCACCAACATAACCCATACGTCGAAAACATCTTCGAATAAGATGAAAATCATAAGCTAATTCGACGTCGTCATCTACTTCATCACCTAAGTGTAAAACATGACGAAGAGTTGCGGCGTTGAAAGTGAAGGTATTCTCTCGAACAGTAGCTCGAATAAAGATATGTCCATTAACCACTACTTCCCTAGCAGACCTCCAAAATTCGTCAATATAATCTCTGATAAGTCTCGGGGAATGAGTGAAAGCAAATGACAATCTCGAGCGAGAGATAAACTCAAATATCTCATGATAATGTGCACTGTTGTGTTGGTCGATATCAAGATTAAGTGCCACATTATGCTTACTGACAAACTGTCTCGGTGCAAGAGCCATATCTGCAAAAACATCATACAATATCGACAACAAATAAGAGTAAAGTATCTGAGTGAATTGCAGACTTGGATTCAGTTAATCAATAGATTTGTAAATGAAAAACTTAACAAAAATATTCTTTAACTATCTAATTATAATTTACGAAGATACAAATTAACTTCGTAAGAACAACTGAACGAAGTTGTGCCTTAAGTTCGTAAGAACTAAATGTACGAAGTTATGCCTTAAGTTCGTAAGAAGTGCTATCTTCGTAAGCCTTGCCAAATTGATAAGCATTGCTAAGTTCGTAACCTATAAACCTATATCTAAGTTCATAAGTTATCAACTACTTCTAAGTTCGTAAGATATGGAACTTCTAAATCCGTTTGAAAAACTTCTTCTTAAGTTCGTTTCTGCTATGCTAAGTTCGTATCAAAGTATCTAAGTTCGTAAGAAGAAACAAATTAATGTTCATATCAGAAAATCTTCTTTTTATACAAACCTTTAAAAGATCATTTTCTAAACTTAAACAAATTAATGTTCATATCAGAAAATCTTCTTTTTATACAAACCTTTAAAAGATCATTTTATAAACTTAAACAAATTAATGTTCATATCAGAAAATCTTCTTTTTATACAAACCTTTAAAAGATCATTTTATAAACTTAAACAAATTAATGTTCATATCAGAAAATCTTCTTTTTATACAAACCTTTAAAAGATCATTTTATAAACTTAAACAAATTAATGTTCATATCAGAAAATCTTCTTTTTATACAAACCTTTAAAAGATCATTTTATAAACTTAAACAAATTAATGTTCATATCAGAAAATCTTCTTTTTATACAAACCTTTAAAAGATCATTTTATAAACTTAAACAAATTAATGTTCATATCAGAAAATCTTCTTTTTATACAAACCTTTAAAAGATCATTTTATAAACTTAAACAAATTAATGTTCATATCAGAAAATCTTCTTTTTATACAAACCTTTAAAAGATCATTTTATAAACTTAAACAAATTAATGTTCATATCAGAAAATCTTCTTTTTATACAAACCTTTAAAAGATCATTTTATAAACTTAAACAAATTAATGTTCATATCAGAAAATCTTCTTTTTATACAAACCTTTAAAAGATCATTTTATAAACTTAAACAAATTAATGTTCATATCAGAAAATCTTCTTTTTATACAAACCTTTAAAAGATCATTTTATAAACTTAAACAAATTAATGTTCATATCAGAAAATCTTCTTTTTATACAAACCTTTAAAAGATCATTTTATAAACTTAAACAAATTAATGTTCATATCAGAAAATCTTCTTTTTATACAAACCTTTAAAAGATCATTTTATAAACTTAAACAAATTAATGTTCATATCAGAAAATCTTCTTTTTATACAAACCTTTAAAAGATCATTTTATAAACTTAAACAAATTAATGTTCATATCAGAAAATCTTCTTTTTATACAAACCTTTAAAAGATCATTTTATAAACTTAAACAAATTAATGTTCATATCAGAAAATCTTCTTTTTATACAAACCTTTAAAAGATCATTTTATAAACTTAAACAAATTAATGTTCATATCAGAAAATCTTCTTTTTATACAAACCTTTAAAAGATCATTTTATAAACTTAAACAAATTAATGTTCATATCAGAAAATCTTCTTTTTATACAAACCTTTAAAAGATCATTTTATAAACTTAAACAAATTAATGTTCATATCAGAAAATCTTCTTTTTATACAAACCTTTAAAAGATCATTTTATAAACTTAAACAAATTAATGTTCATATCAGAAAATCTTCTTTTTATACAAACCTTTAAAAGATCATTTTATAAACTTAAACAAATTAATGTTCATATCAGAAAATCTTCTTTTTATACAAACCTTTAAAAGATCATTTTATAAACTTAAACAAATTAATGTTCATATCAGAAAATCTTCTTTTTATACAAACCTTTAAAAGATCATTTTATAAACTTAAACAAATTAATGTTCATATCAGAAAATCTTCTTTTTATACAAACCTTTAAAAGATCATTTTATAAACTTAAACAAATTAATGTTCATATCAGAAAATCTTCTTTTTATACAAACCTTTAAAAGATCATTTTATAAACTTAAACAAATTAATGTTCATATCAGAAAATCTTCTTTTTATACAAACCTTTAAAAGATCATTTTATAAACTTAAACAAATTAATGTTCATATCAGAAAATCTTCTTTTTATACAAACCTTTAAAAGATCATTTTATAAACTTAAACAAATTAATGTTCATATCAGAAAATCTTCTTTTTATACAAACCTTTAAAAGATCATTTTATAAACTTAAACAAATTAATGTTCATATCAGAAAATCTTCTTTTTATACAAACCTTTAAAAGATCATTTTATAAACTTAAACAAATTAATGTTCATATCAGAAAATCTTCTTTTTATACAAACCTTTAAAAGATCATTTTATAAACTTAAACAAATTAATGTTCATATCAGAAAATCTTCTTTTTATACAAACCTTTAAAAGATCATTTTATAAACTTAAACAAATTAATGTTCATATCAGAAAATCTTCTTTTTATACAAACCTTTAAAAGATCATTTTATAAACTTAAACAAATTAATGTTCATATCAGAAAATCTTCTTTTTATACAAACCTTTAAAAGATCATTTTATAAACTTAAACAAATTAATGTTCATATCAGAAAATCTTCTTTTTATACAAACCTTTAAAAGATCATTTTATAAACTTAAACAAATTAATGTTCATATCAGAAAATCTTCTTTTTATACAAACCTTTAAAAGATCATTTTATAAACTTAAACAAATTAATGTTCATATCAGAAAATCTTCTTTTTATACAAACCTTTAAAAGATCATTTTATAAACTTAAACAAATTAATGTTCATATCAGAAAATTTTCTTTATTCTTCGGTACTTTGTTTTAGCCAATCGAGATCATGATGGTTTTAATAGTTGCTTTAGAAGCTAAAACCCATTTTGTTCTGTTTAGATTGACATACACGAATGCATGCGAATCCCCCCTATGGTTTACAAACACATCCAATCTCAAACCAAATGCTAAATCTTTCTTAAGTATTAAGGATGGCAAATCAATTCACGAGGAAGAGTCCATATTCAAAGCCATATGCTGACGTGTTACCCACAAATACGGTTATTGAACAGTTAATATTCAGGGAAACCTTCGGTACTTTGTTTTAGCCAATCGAGATCATGATGGTTTTAATAGTTGCTTTAGAAGCTAAAACCCATTTTGTTCTGTTTAGATTGACATACACGAATGCATGCGAATCCCCCCTATGGTTTACAAACACATCCAATCTCAAACCAAATGCTAAATCTTTCTTAAGTATTAAGGATGGCAAATCAATTCACGAGGAAGAGTCCATATTCAAAGCCATATGCTGACGTGTTACCCACAAATACGGTTATTGAACAGTTAATATTCAGGGAAACCTTCGGTACTTTGTTTTAGCCAATCGAGATCATGATGGTTTTAATAGTTGCTTTAGAAGCTAAAACCCATTTTGTTCTGTTTAGATTGACATACACGAATGCATGCGAATCCCCCCTATGGTTTACAAACACATCCAATCTCAAACCAAATGCTAAATCTTTCTTAAGTATTAAGGATGGCAAATCAATTCACGAGGAAGAGTCCATATTCAAAGCCATATGCTGACGTGTTACCCACAAATACGGTTATTGAACAGTTAATATTCAGGGAAACCTTCGGTACTTTGTTTTAGCCAATCGAGATCATGATGGTTTTAATAGTTGCTTTAGAAGCTAAAACCCATTTTGTTCTGTTTAGATTGACATACACGAATGCATGCGAATCCCCCCTATGGTTTACAAACACATCCAATCTCAAACCAAATGCTAAATCTTTCTTAAGTATTAAGGATGGCAAATCAATTCACGAGGAAGAGTCCATATTCAAAGCCATATGCTGACGTGTTACCCACAAATACGGTTATTGAACAGTTAATATTCAGGGAAACCTTCGGTACTTTGTTTTAGCCAATCGAGATCATGATGGTTTTAATAGTTGCTTTAGAAGCTAAAACCCATTTTGTTCTGTTTAGATTGACATACACGAATGCATGCGAATCCCCCCTATGGTTTACAAACACATCCAATCTCAAACCAAATGCTAAATCTTTCTTAAGTATTAAGGATGGCAAATCAATTCACGAGGAAGAGTCCATATTCAAAGCCATATGCTGACGTGTTACCCACAAATACGGTTATTGAACAGTTAATATTCAGGGAAACCTTCGGTACTTTGTTTTAGCCAATCGAGATCATGATGGTTTTAATAGTTGCTTTAGAAGCTAAAACCCATTTTGTTCTGTTTAGATTGACATACACGAATGCATGCGAATCCCCCCTATGGTTTACAAACACATCCAATCTCAAACCAAATGCTAAATCTTTCTTAAGTATTAAGGATGGCAAATCAATTCACGAGGAAGAGTCCATATTCAAAGCCATAAGCTTTTTCTCAAAACAGTCACGTATGAAATGATGCTTTATGTCAATGTGCTTGGTGACTTTAAAGTTTTTCGGATTCTTGGTAATATCAATGGCAGATTTATTATCAATACAAATAGGAGAGTTTGAAATATTCATACCATAATCGCGCAGTTGTTGCTGTATCCAAAGTACCTGAGAACAGCAATATCCAGCAGCTATGTATTCCGCTTCACAGGAAGACTGTGCAACAGATGTCTGCTTTTTGCACTGCCACGATATAATTCTCCCCCCTAAAAGCTGACATCCACCCGATGTAGATTTCCTATCCGAATTGTCACCGCCATAATCCGAATCAGTATAAGCCTTGAATTCAAAGGAACCATGCATGGGATACCAAAGCCCTAGTCGAGGCTTGGCCTTCACATAACGAAGAATCCTTTTCGCAGCTTTCAAATGAGATTCTTTCGGATTAGCCTGATATCGAGCACACATACACACAGCGAACATAATGTCTGGACGGGAAGCCGTGAGATACATCAAAGATCCAATGATTGCCCGATATTGAGTTGCATCTACGAATGGATCATTGGGCTTATCAGGACATAGCCCATGATTAGTCTTGATGGGAGTAACGGCATCTTTAGAATCTGTCATCCGAAACCTAGTAAGAAGATCTTTAACATACTTGGTCTGATGAATAAAGAACCCATCCTTCAATTGATCCACCTGTAGTCCAAGGAAGAAGGTTAATTCCCCCATAGCACTCATTTCGAACTTTGCCTTCATGCTCTGTTCAAACTCCTTGCACATATTCTCATCAGAAGAACCAAAAATGATATCATCGACGTAAACCTGTACAAGCAAGTAGTCCTTCCCTTTCCATTTGACAAATAACGTGCTGTCGATAGAACCTCTTGTAAAACCGTTTTCAATCAGATGAGAAGATAATTTTTCATACCAAGATCGAGGAGCCTGATGTAAACCATATAGAGCCTTATCGAGACGATATACTCTATGAGGAAAGTCTGGATCCTCAAACCCGGCAGGTTGTTCTACATAAACTTCTTCTTTAATTTCTCCATACAAAAAGGCACTCTTTACGTCAAGCTGATACACCTTAATTCCTTTATAACTAGCATATGCCAGGAATAATCGAATAGCTTCAAGTCTAGCTACCGGTGCAAAAGTCTCATCGTAATCAAAGCCTTCTTGTTGCTCAAATCCTCGAACCACCAATCGAGCCTTATTGCGAGTGACTACACCTTTGTCATCCCTTTTACAACGAAAAACCCAACGTGTTGTTAAAGGAGATTCACCTTCAGGTAAGTCAACTAACTTCCGACACAATCAATGTTGTTTTATAAATTCAAATACAACAAAAATAAAGACATAAGATTGAATAACATGATAAACAATCTCTCCATCTATATCTTCGTCTCCGTTTGAATTTTGCTGAGTTGTTGACGTGTAAGTATATTCTGCTTCCATTTTAAGCTTGAGTTTTCTCCATTCCGGACTGGATAGACCCAATTTTCATATACTTTGGAGATCCTTTATCTTCATGGTTGACACACTCCCAATTTAGATAAATAATTCTGCGACCACATCAGCAAACTCATGAGATCTATACAACACATGTATCCATCTCAATGGTAAATAATTGAATTTGAGAATACTTAAACAGAAATATAACTGATAAACAATGGCTGAGTCTCCCAATTAAGATTAGACTCAAAGCCTTTATCCTGTTAGCTCACACATTAAGTATCTTTGACTCAATTATTTGAGATAAATTGCAAATCAAAATATCTGTCAAATACGTCAACTTAGTGACTCCGTTTGACCTATTTTGACCGAAACCTTAAGTATTTCACTTAATCTTTCGAGCAATTTATATACAAGACCTAATTCGAGGTGTACTAAACACACTCAAATTTGTCTTTATTTACACTATACCCTTATCATGATACACATTTATTCAGTGTTCACACAGAACACAGCTAACTCCCCCTGGAAACCAGATACCCTAAATAACATTATCTCTCGTGCAATAGAACCCTTTTATTATATTTTTGTGTTGCATTTTCTGAATAAAATAATAAAATAAAATAAAATAAAATAATAATAAAATAAAATAAAATAAGTTCTTGAGAGATAGTGACTAAGGGTTTCTATCCCAGTCAACTGGACTAAATAAAATAAAATAAAATAAAATAAAATAAAATAAAATAAAATAAAATAAAATAAAATAAAATAAAATAAAATAAAATAAAATAAAATAAAATAAAATAAAATAAAATAAAATAAAATAAAATAAAATAAAATAAAATAAAATAAAATAAAATAAAATAAAATAAAATAAAATAAAATAAAATAAAATAAAATAAAATAAAATAAAATAAAATAAAATAAAATAAAATAAAATAAAATAAAATAAAATAAAATAAAATAAAATAAAATAAAATAAAATAAAATAAAATAAAATAAAATAAAATAAAATAAAATAAAATAAAATAAAATAAAATAAAATAAAATAAAATAAAATAAAATAAAATAAAATAAAATAAAATAAAATAAAATAAAATAAAATAAAATAAAATAAAATAAAATAAAATAAAATAAAATAAAATAAAATAAAATAAAATAAAATAAAATAAAATAAAATAAAATAAAATAAAATAAAATAAAATAAAATAAAATAAAATAAAATAAAATAAAATAAAATAAAATAAAATAAAATAAAATAAAATAAAATAAAATAAAATAAAATAAAATAAAATAAAATAAAATAAAATAAAATAAAATAAAATAAAATAAAATAAAATAAAATAAAATAAAATAAAATAAAATAAAATAAAATAAAATAAAATAAAATAAAATAAAATAAAATAAAATAAAATAAAATAAAATAAAATAAAATAAAATAAAATAAAATAAAATAAAATAAAATAAAATAAAATAAAATAAAATAAAATAAAATAAAATAAAATAAAATAAAATAAAATAAAATAAAATAAAATAAAATAAAATAAAATAAAATAAAATAAAATAAAATAAAATAAAATAAAATAAAATAAAATAAAATAAAATAAAATAAAATAAAATAAAATAAAATAAAATAAAATAAAATAAAATAAAATAAAATAAAATAAAATAAAATAAAATAAAATAAAATAAAATAAAATAAAATAAAATAAAATAAAATAAAATAAAATAAAATAAAATAAAATAAAATAAAATAAAATAAAATAAAATAAAATAAAATAAAATAAAATAAAATAAAATAAAATAAAATAAAATAAAATAAAATAAAATAAAATAAAATAAAATAAAATAAAATAAAATAAAATAAAATAAAATAAAATAAAATAAAATAAAATAAAATAAAATAAAATAAAATAAAATAAAATAAAATAAAATAAAATAAAATAAAATAAAATAAAATAAAATAAAATAAAATAAAATAAAATAAAATAAAATAAAATAAAATAAAATAAAATAAAATAAAATAAAATAAAATAAAATAAAATAAAATAAAATAAAATAAAATAAAATAAAATAAAATAAAATAAAATAAAATAAAATAAAATAAAATAAAATAAAATAAAATAAAATAAAATAAAATAAAATAAAATAAAATAAAATAAAATAAAATAAAATAAAATAAAATAAAATAAAATAAAATAAAATAAAATAAAATAAAATAAAATAAAATAAAATAAAATAAAATAAAATAAAATAAAATAAAATAAAATAAAATAAAATAAAATAAAATAAAATAAAATAAAATAAAATAAAATAAAATAAAATAAAATAAAATAAAATAAAATAAAATAAAATAACCGATATAATCAACATCTTGATCTGAACTGTTGACAACTCCCAACAAGTGATTTACTTGTATTGGAGTCCCTATGGGTGAAGCATCATCCATACCAAATTTTTTAAGTATGTCATGGACATATTTGGTTTGATGAATAAAAATTCCTTCCTTTCTTTGCTCAACTTGCAGACCAAGAAAGAAATTCATTTCACCCATTGTGCTCATTTCAAATTTGCTTTTCATGATTTCTTCAAACTCTTTGCACATGTTCTCGTCCGATGCACCAAAAATAATGTCATCTACGTAAACTTGTACCAGTAAGAAATCATTACCTTTCCATTTTGTGAACAATGTGCTATCAATCTGACCTCTTACGAACCCATTTTCCACTAGATGTGTGGATAATGTATCGTACCAGGCTCTGGGTGCTTGATGAAGACCATATAGAGCCTTATCCAATTTATATGCTCTATCAGGATAGTCAGGATCAGTAAACCCAGGAGGCTGAGACACATAGACCAACTCCTGTACCTTACCGTAGAGAAATGCACTCTTTACATCCAATTGGTATACCTTAAAACCTTTAAAGGATGCAAATGCTAGAAAAAGCCTGATTGCTTCTATTCTGGCAACTGGTGCAAATACTTCGGTGTAGTCCAATCCATCTTGTTGTGCAAATCCTTGAACAACTAGCCGAGCCTTGTTCCTAGTAACAATCCCTTTATCATCCCTTTTGCATCTGAACACCCATCTTGTTCCAAAAGGATTGATATCAGCAGGCACATCTACCAATTCCCAAACCTTTAATTTTCTGAATTGGTCTAATTCTTCTTGCATTGCATCCACCCAAGATGGCTCCTTCAGTGCCATTTGCACATTCTTGGGTTCCACTTGAGAGATAAAGCAACTGTACTTACATGTTTCCAGTATACCCGTATCTTTGATGCTAGCAAAAAGACTTGTGCTCTCCTGAAGACTGCTCCTAGTTCTAACACCAACGTTAGGATCTCCCAAGATGTTTTCTACGGGATGAGCCTTCGTAATGTGTTTTTGTGTGACACGATCAACATCAAGATTTCCTCCCAAATTGGTGGAAATCTCTTCCTCAATATGAACTGAGGGATGCTCCTCTGTCACAACATGTCCAGAAGTATTCTCAATCGAAGTATCTGTACCCATTGGTTCATCAGATCTTCTTGAGATAACTTCTTGTTCAGAATCCTGTTGTCCTCTTCTATCCTCAGAGATTGCATTAGATATAGGTCCTCCGTAAGATGGTGATGCAAAGATATCATCATCACGGACCACCACAATATCATCTGAGTTATGCAACTCTATCATAGATGGATTAAGAGAATTGAAAATATCTTCATAATTGAACATTTTCTCAGGACCTGAATGAATGCCGGGTGAGCAACTTGTAATCTCAACATTGTATGCAATGTCAACTTTACCGGTTACTTTGTTATAAACACGACGATTTGGTGTTCCTGGAACATATCCAAGAAAATACCCCTCAAATACTTTTTCATCAAACTTCGCTAAGTTTGGCTGAACCTTTAAGAAGGTACATGGTACACCAAATGGTTGCAAGTGACTCAAGTTTGGTTTTCTATTGTGTAACAGCTCATAACACGTTTTGTTAAACCGTTTCACCGTGAGAACCCTGTTGAGTACATAACAAGCAGTGTTTATAGCTTCACCCCAGAATAAGGTGGGAAGCTTAGAGTCAGCCAACATTGTTCGTGCAGCTTCAATTAGTGTTCTATTCTTCCGCTCAGCAACTCCATTTTGCTGAGGTTGATACGGAGCACTAAATTGCTGTTCAATGCCCTTGCTGAGGCAATAAAACTCCATCATCCTATTCTTGAACTCTGTTCCATTGTCACTACGAATTTTCTTGATTCTAGTGTTGTAGACATTTTCCACTTTTGCAAAGAAATGCACAAGTATTTGATATGTCTCATCCTTAGAGGTAAGAAAGAACACCCATGAGAATCTTGAAAAATCATCCGTGACAACTAAACAGTAATACATTCCTCCGATACTTCTCACACTTACTGGACCAAATAAGTCCATGTGTAGAAGTTCAAAAGGACCGGCAGTAGAATTTCGAGACTTGGACTTGTGGTTAATCTTGTGTTGTTTGCCCTTTTTGCATGGAACACATTTATCCTCACTACCATATCTCTTTAATGGAACACCTTCCACCAACCCATTTTTGGTGATGAAATTCATTTTTCGAAAATGAAGATGTGCCATTTTTCTATGCCAAAGCAAAGAGTCTGATTCAGAGGCTTGAGACAAAAGACATGTAGTCTCAATCTCAGGATTAGAGATACCCAATGCCATTGCATATATATCTCTTTTCCTTGGAGCCCTCAACAGAATCCACTCTTCAGGAATCACATATCCAGGTTTTAGGATAAGTGCTTCCTCCTTGGTGAAATGAACAGGATTCCCTTTATCACAAATTTGAGATACACTCATCAAGTTGTGATTTAACTGCTCAACATAATTCACCTTCTCAAGCTTGATTTTCCCATTTGTGACATCACCAACTCCGGTAATTGAGCCACCCTTGGGACCAGCAAAGCTTACATAAGCTCCCAATATTTCAACAAAGTTTGACAGTAATGATTTATCTCCTGTCATATGTCTTGAACAACCACTATCAACATACCATATACTAATGGCTCTTTTTAATAGATCATGTTGTTCATCAGGAATATTCATCTTTGCCATGAAGTTAGCCAAACCATCTATGTCTATATCCGCTGAGACTTCAGATGTCTTCACTTCAACTTTATTGACACACTCTGCAACCTCACTATCAGAGCTATCAACAAAAGACCCCACACTATTTGTCTCTGCCAAGAAGGCATTAGACACATGTGTCTGACCATTGTTTTCCTTTAGATGACGAACTATCAACCCTTTTGAACCTTCATCATGTGTAGTCTGATAGTTTCTTTGTTGCCATGTGTTGGAAGCATTTTGTGCCACTCCACCGTTGTAGAAATCTTGATAAGTCACACTAGCCTTATCACCATTTCTAGGTCTCTGGCATTCCCTTGCAAAGTGTCCGAAACCATCGCAGTTATAACACTTTACTTTTGACTTATCAAAGCCAAGCTTGGAACCCACGACCTTTCGCCCTGTTCTTGATAGGAACCGTTTAGCCCGAAGAGTTAGCATAGCCATTTGCCATTGCAAATCCATCTCTTCTAAGTCCAAAGGATCAATCTGCTCATAGTCTTCCTCTATAAGACTAGGATCTTGAACCTTTCCTTGGATAAACTGTTCATATGATGTCACAAATGACGCAAGAACGGATAAGTGACTTTCCGCACATTTGACACTTATAGGCACGGTGGAACTAGCACTGGAGGTAGGATATCCACGATTGCCTACATTGTCGCTCTGACTTGAAACAAGACATATGTTCCCCTCAGAGTCAAACGAGATCTTTTGTAAGTCAACATCTTCACTCAGGAATGCCCTTGTGCTTCCTTCAGGGGAACCTGGACTTACATTGATCGTAGGCCTACCGTAATAAAGCTCGGGAATCTGAGCATTATTATATCCTGCTTCCCTCCTTTTTAGTTTCATTTCTTGTCCCCTAAACTTAGCAACTATCTGAGTCAAAGACATATCAGAGAAATCTGCTTTTTCCTGCAAAGTGGTAATGTAATTACTCCACTTTTCCGGCAAGGAACTCAAAAATTTCTCGACTTTTTCTTCCTCAGAGTAGGTAACTTCAAATGCTTGCAATTCTGCTAACAAATGATAATACCTTGTAATTAGTTGATCTAAGTTTTCACTCCTTAACCCATTAAATACATTATACTGATGCTTTAGAAGGTCTCTACGATTCTTTTTAAGTGTTTCATCCCCTTCACAATGATTTTTTAATGCTAACCAAAGTTCTTTTGATGTATTGAATCCATTAAATAAATGTAATATTTCTTGTGGCAATGACATTTTTAAACATGATAGTGCCTTTTTCTCTGCCTCATACAATTTTTTATTAGATTCAGTCATATCTTGGTAAGCATAAACTTTGTTAACACCACTGTCCTCATATGTTGGGGCACTATATCCTTCAGTCATACAAGTCCACATTCTAATGTCCGTGAATTGCATAAAGGATTCGAATCGACCTTTCCAAGAAAAGTATTGGTCAATGATCATTAGCTTGGGTGGTGAATTACCCTTACCAGTCTCATGGTCCATAAGTATTAATTGGTTAAGATAGTTTGCGGCCATTGTGTATTATGTTCAAGATAGAAACACGCAAAGGTAGGAACACGCAAAACCTCAAGAACTCTCAAAACCTCAAGAACTCTCAAATCCACAAGAACTCTCAAAGCCTCAAGAACTCTCAAATCCACAAGAACTCTCAAAGCCTCAAGAACTCTCAAATAAACAAGAACTCTCAAATCCACAAGAACTCTCAAATCCTCAAGAACTCTCAAACCACAAGAACTCTCAAATCCACAAGAACTCTCAAACCACAAGAACTCTCAAACCACAAGAACACGCAAACACCTAATTTCTCACAATTTCTTAGATCCCGAACCCGATATTGTTCCTTGATCAATGAAATCTTGAGAAAATGATCTTAGGAATGAGATATGTCTTATTTTGGCGTCAAGTTTGAACCTTTATTCCAAAACGCGCCCGAAAACACTTCTCCACCTAAGAACACGCAAAAACGGGATACCCAAACCGTGATCAATCTCGAACCAAGGTTGATAATAACCTGCGGCTCTTGATACCAGTTGTAAGTCCCCCGGGTCTTACCGAACCGAGATTGACTTAAGGATATGTCGAGGTGCGGAATTCCTCGAGATAACCCACGGTTTCTATATCTACCTTTTATGATATATATATATATATATATATATATATATATATTATATATATATATATTGTGTATATATATATATATATATATATATATATATATATATATATATATATATATCATTTTGTTATTAGATGAAGTTTTAAATGCATTAATTTATATATATATATATATATATATATATATATATATATATATATATATATATATATATATATATATATATATATATATATATATATATATATATATATATATATATATATATATATATATATATATATATATATATATATATATATATATATATATATATATATATATATATATATATATATATATATATATATATATATATATATATATATATATATATATATATATATATATATATATATATATATATATATATATATATATATATATATATATATATATATATATATATATATATATATATATATATATATATATATATATATATATATATATATATATATATATATATATATATATATATATATATATATATATATATATATATATATATATATATATATATATATATATATATATATATATATATATATATATATATATATATATATATATATATATATATATATATATATATATATATATATATATATATATATATATATATATATATATATATATATATATATATATATATATATATATATATATATATATATATATATATATATATATATATATATATATATATATATATATATATATATATATATATATATATATATATATATATATATATATATATATATATATATATATATATATATATATATATATATATATATATATATATATATATATATATATATATATATATATATATATATATATATATATATATATATATATATATATATATATATATATATATATATATATATATATATATATATATATATATATATATATATATATATATATATATATATATATATATATATATATATATATATATATATATATATATATATATATATATATATATATATATATATATATATATATATATATATATATATATATATATATATATATATATATATATATATATATATATATATATATATATATATATATATATATATATATATATATATATATATATATATATATATATATATATATATATATATATATATATATATATATATATATATATATATATATATATATATATATATTTATTTAAAGTTATATATATATATATATTATAAGTAAACGACAATGCAATAATATAAATACTTGTAAAGTAAATTGGTGAGACAATATGTATTTTTCAAGTGTAATTTATTTATTGATATTAAACAAATTACAAGATAATACACAAGTGTAAATATCCTAACAACCTATGAAATACAATTGATCTATACTTGGAAATTCTCTTTAACAATCGAAACACTTAGAGTTGTGAAATGTTCCTTTTTGTGATTGAGAGAATGTTGCACAAGTTCACCAAGAAAATTGCAGGCTTGCAAAGTTAAGTTTCTTGGTTGTGCAACGACTCATATTTATAGTCGAAGTTGGTATTGGGAATACAACTTCGACGTATAAAATATGTAGATGCAGATTCGTTGTGACAATCGCAACATAGATTTGATTATCGTTTATGTTTTAGGAACTATGTTTGTAATCATTTAAATAAGAACTTGTGTTGGTATTTAATGATAACGTTTGAACTTCAATATTATATCTATACTGGGTTTGTGTATTGTATATTGTTTTGCAGGTACAAGGACGTGGAACCAAGGTTATAAGTGTCTTAGCATACTTAAACGGTGGTTGAACGTTATGTACGGGCGAAATAAAGCATCCAAGAGAACGCACCTCGTGCTGACGTCAGCAGCACGTTGAGTGGTCCTCGTGCTGACGTCAGCACGACCACAAGGTAGTTTTGGTGGATCGGGCTTAAGCCACTTCGTGTGAAGCCCATCTATACACGAACCCTAATCCTTATAGTATAAATACACACTTAAATCACGAATTTAGGTGTTGGTCGTGAATGAACATTTAACGAATTTACGAATCAAAGCTTCATAGTTGTTCGTGTGATCTCCAACACGAATTACAAGCTTCGTGCGTCTCCTTAGGTTGATTAATCACTCATTAATTAACAAAAGGCAATAGCAATCTAGTTATCTCGAGAGGATTCCGCACTCTTGACATAACGAATCGCGTCTTATTACGATCCATACAACGATAGGGCACCTACAAGTGGTATCAGAGCCCTAAGGTTAATTACCAGAAGGTGTAAGATCGTTTGATTTGCTATTGATTGCAAATTCGATTCGAAATTCGTGTTAAAAGGCATTTTCGTGCTCTTCTTCGTGTTACTTCGTGGCTCGCGTCAGTTCGTGTCACGTGTACTTCGTGTGATCTCGTGTCAGTTCGTGTCACGTGGACTTCGTGTGACCTCGTGTCAGTTCGTGTCACGTGGATTTCGTGTGACCTCGTGTCAGTTCGTGTCACGTGGACTTCGTGTGACCTCGTGTCAGTTCGTGTCACGTGCATCTCGTGTGAACTCGTGTGACTTTGTGTCATAGTTATTTCGTTGTTCTACTTTGAAAAGATTCGAAATGACTACTGTACCAGCTGCTGCAAATTCACCGAATGCCTTACTCATTAGCCAAATGATCATGCACGATCATGAGGTTGGTCGTGGAAATACACCTCCAAAGCTTTTCCGTATGGAAAATTATTGGATGTGGAAAAGACGTTTTGAAGACTACATCCGTCTTAATGACATGGACATGTGGCTTGTGATAACTCAAGGTTTTGATTGGCCAACTTATGAAAAGAATGGAGTAATCGGTAAGTATACATACTTAGATATGCCGATTGAAGAAAGGAAGAGATACGCTGTTGAGGGAAAGGCCTTGTCTACTCTTACAATGGCTTTACCTCAAGATAGTGTACATTTGTTCAAAAAGTACACTACTTCAAAGGACTTATGGGATGCTCTCGAAAGATACTGTGAGGGTGACTCAACTTTGAAGAAGAATCGTATCAAACTTCTTAAGCGCCAATATGAAGCATTCAATGGACTGAAAGGAGAATCTCTTGATGAGATTATTACTCGATTTAGTCATTTGACTAATGAGTTGTCATATTTTGAGGTTGTTTATCCTCAAACTGAGCTAGTTGATAAGTTTTTGGACTCACTACCTAAAACATGGACTGATTATGTTCATCAACTACAAGATGATCAAGAATATAGCTCATGGGATTTTGAAAAGGTGGTTTCCAAACTTAAGAACAGAGATATGAAAAGAAGAATTAAGGATACTCACTCGGATTTTACCCAAGATCCGTCATTGTATCATGCCAATACTGTTCATTTGGCAAGTTCTAGCTCGGGAAACAATGCATTTCTAAGTGGTGCTGAAGCTACACCAATAGTAGATGCTGAAGGTCTAGTTGGATATGTTGCTTATGACAATACAAATACGAATGTCAAGAGCAATGCACAATCTTTCCATTCTATGCCGATGAGTATGAATTCTGCAGAAGGTAGAATGAGTGTTTACTCAGCCTTTTGTAATGCTCATGAAGCGTTTATCGGAGGAAAGGTTACTGATCCTGCTTTGATTGATGAGGATTACAATCAGATAGATCCTGATGATTTGGAAGAAATGGATCTACAATGGCAGCTAGCTATGCTTACTATTAAGGTCAGAAGATTCACTCAGAGAACTGGGAGACCTATAGGTAATGGCACCAAAGGTTTTGACAAATCCAAGGTGAAATGTTTCAATTGCGATGGATTTGGTCACTTTGCAAGAGAGTGTCAAAGACCTAAAAGGATTGATAATACCGTTGCTGGTCGTCAAAATTACAATCAAGGCGGTATTACTCCAAGTAATCAGAAAACTCAAGCAATGATTACGTTTCCTGCTACTCACCGCATCAGCCAGTTTCTTTGCCATTTTCGGAGTCAAAGGCTGTTGTTGTTCAAAATCCAGATGGTACTTATCAATGGGATACACAATCTGATGATACCTCAAATCATGCCTACATGGTAGAAGTCTATGATGAGGTAGCTGCAACGATTGATTATGCTGTATACTCAAGTGAAGAAAGTGCATCTGAGATAGTGAAGCAGAATGTACGAAATGTAGCTGAGACTGTGAGATCTGAGAGTGAACCGATGACAGCAGTAAAAGCATCTGAAGAAAAGGAAGGGTCATCTATTCCAAATGATGACATTTCTACGAAGAGCATTGAAGATCAGATGAAGAACTTTGAGATACCTGAAGGTATGACAACTGAAGACTTTGTTGCATACATGGCAGATTGCAAGGCTGCAGATCAAAAGGTATCCTGTTCTTTATTTTCTATCATTGATGTTTGTAAAATGGTGTCAGATTGTTGATGCACGTTGATGTGACAACAGCAACTTAGATTTGATTAGTCTTTAGGATTAAGACAATTGTGTTTGTTATGTCTTATTCATGTTTATGTAATTGATAGATTATGGACATTATGTTTTGGTAATGATCAATTACGTATATTGGTGTGTTATATATGTTTATATGATGTTTGTTATGTGTTATACAGGTACAAACATAATATAGGTTAGGATTCCAAGTATATGAAAGAATACTTGGAATATAACTAAGTCTTACATCTAACGAAGTTAGACAGAAAACGAAGTTAATCTTCGTTTGGGACAAACGAAGTTAATCTTCGTTGGGCTGGGCCGCTAAGTTCGTAAGAACAAAAGCCCAGAAAAGCCCAGTCCGACCGAAAACATATATATACGAGTGAATACCCTAAAATTGATATATCCACTTCGTCTACAACACACCAACCGATCCTAAGTTCGTTTTGTATCCATACAAAACGAAGATAGCATTCAATACGACTGATTATTCACATATAATTAGTTATATACGATAACTATACAAACTAGTTATCTCGTGAGGATTCCGCACTCACGACATAACGATTGACGATCTCGAGAGCGATCCAGAGCTATCGAGGGATTCACAAGTGGTATCAGAGCCTATCGATATCTAATCGAGGGTTCGTGATCGTCACGTTTGTTAGTTTTTCCGAAAATCCTTCCGAAACCCTTTCTGCCCGTAAGTTCGTTTCTTACGAACTTAGCCTACGAAGATAGAAAACGAATTTACAACTTCGTTTTGAATCTTCATCAAACGAATTTAGCTACGAACTTAGTTCATCTTCGTTCAGCCACCTTCTTACGAACCTAAGTCCATCTTCGTTGCATCTCACTTCACGAAGTTAACTTATCTTCGTTTCACATACCTAACGAACATAAACTTCATCTTTGTTCAGAAATACCTTACGAAGTTAGTCGTTAACTTCGTACAGACTCAACTTACGAATTTAATCTTTAAATTCGTTCCAAATGGCTTCCTCATCTGGTGTCAACAGTGCCGCTACACAATACTTAAATTCTCTGGTTTTTCATGATCATCTAGTCGGAAGGACCAATTCTCCACCAAAGTTGGTTTCATTAGCTGACTTCTGGGCATGGAGAGGTCGATTCGAAGATTTTATACAAAGAGAAGATTTAAATATGTGGATTATGATTACTGAAGGATATGAGTGGCCTACCCTTACTGTTAATGGTGTTACTTCGAATTACAGGATGGCAGAATTAAAGGGTGATGAAAAGGCCCTCTATGCAGTCGAAGTAAAGGCTCTTTCGACTCTTCGGATGTGCATTCCACAAGAATTGGTGCATCTGTTTCCCAAACAAGAATACAAAACTTCAAAGCAGTTATTCAACGCTATTGAAGCTCATTGTGAAGGAGATCCACTACTGAAGAAGAACAGAATTAAAATGCTTAAGAGACAATTTGACTGTTTCAACGCTACCAAGAACGAACAAGTTGAAGATCTTATTCTGAGATATCAACATCTTCTTGCCGAGTTAGCGTACTTTGATCTTAAGTACACTCCTACTGAGATAGTGGATAAATTCCTGGATGGTTTACCAAAAGCTTACAAAGAGTTTCGACATGGATTGCAAGAAAGAGCTGATTATGCAACTCTTCGTATAGATGGAGTTATATCCACGCTAAGAAACAGAGAAATGAAGGATAAAGCTAAGGATCTTCAAGACAACTTCACTCAAGATCCTTCTCTGTATCATGCTACCATGAAGAATCCAACCGCTGATGTAAACGCATTCTTCTCTGGAGATAGTAGTTCTGGCGTAACAAAGACTACTGATGAAGATAAGTTTGTTGGTTTCATGGCTTCTGATACTGGGAACAAGGGCAAGAGGAATGCTGAAGGTTTAAAGCCTGGAAGTTTAAAGATCGGTAACATTACATCTTCGTCAGCTGGTTACAAGTCCATGCCAATGGATATGAAATCAGCTGAGGGGAGGATGAATGTCTTTGCTGCTATGTGTGCTGCACATGAAGCATTTGTTACGGGAAGAATCACAGATCCTGCTCTCATAGAGGAGGATTATGATCAGATTGATCCCGATGATGTGGAGGAAATGGATATCAAATGGCAACTAGCCATGATTACAAGGAGAGCTGAAAAGTTTATGCGACGAACGGGAAGACAACTTACTGGCGGTACTACGGGTTTTGACAAGTCTAAAGTAAAGTGCTACAACTGTGATGGATTTGGACATTTCGCTCGAGAATGTCAAAGACCCAAGAGAAATGTCAATGCCACACCTACTCGTCAGGATAATCGTCCATTCAACAATAATGCGAATAGAGCTCTTCTATTGACAAATGATCCAAATGTGAATGTCAATGAAAATGACAAGGCTATTGTGGCAGTTCAAACTGATGGTTCATATGTCTGGAATCTTCCACAAGATGAAACTAATAATGCTTATCTAGCTGAAATCATTGATGATGTGGCTCAGATCGTGGATACTCCTGAAGATTTCTTGGACACCACACATTATCACAGTGATGAGCAATTATATGAGAAGTTTCAGAGTTTGTCATTGGAATCTTCTAAGGCTGCTGAATATGATACTGATTCTGAGTCTGAGGATGAGATAGAGGTGAAAGATTCAGAAGAAGCAAACGTTGCTGAGATTAAGGAAGATTCTGCTGCTGAAAAGGTCGAGAAGACGATTGAAGAGCAGATGAAAGACTTTGAGATTCCTGAAGGGATGACTGTAGATGATTTTGTTGCCTACATGGCCGATTGTAAAGAAGCTGACCAACAGGTATCTTATTCCTTACATACTATTGTTCATGTTTGTAAAATTGTGAATAAAATGTATGATGAAATTGAATTGAAAAATGATCAAATTAGGAATTTAGAATCTGTTGTTAATGCTGCACAATCAGAGAGAGATAGGCTAATTAAAAAGGATTTAACAGTAAATGATAAAGAAAGATTTTTCAAGGAAAAGATTAAGTCCTTAGAGTCTGATCTAAGTGCAATGAAGGACAAAGTCAAACAGTCGGTAGCTGTAGAAAGAGTAGGCGGTGAAGCTTACTCGTTGTTAGCAAAGAAGTGTGCAACTATCGAAAAAGAACTAGCTGATGCTAAGATAGAGATTTTGGATTTAAATGCTAAATTAGATTCTGCTAGGCATTCTGAACTGTTAATGCACATGAAAAAATTTGAGGATTCACCTTCTAAGAGTGCTGACAACGCTAAGATTTCCTATAACGATGTTCCTCCACCTTTCAACAACAATTATACCTCTGTTGAACCTAACATTCCTGAAGTTTTACTTCAATCTAGTACTGAGGCTAGTAAACCAAAAGACTCAATTCCTGAAGCCAAAGTGCCTGAGGAAACAAAAGAGTCTGAAAGAGGTTCTTCTCAACCTAAAAAGGAAGAGAAATTGAAAGGTGTTGCACCAAATCAGTCTACTTCTTATGGTCAGAAATATAGCATTACTCACTTTACACTTCGTAAGGGTAGTAGAGTTTATACTGAATTAGAATTTCCTTTAGATTCTATTGACCCTAAGCGGATTGACAAAGTTTGGGATGTAGATATTGAAGACTTTAAGAGATTAAGTCAGTCGCGTCTCACTCCATTGCCTAAGCAGACTCAACTTAGGAAATCTGAGGATGACTTAGTTATTAATGAAGAAGCAACTAAGACTTTGAAGCATATCTTGATGCCTGCACTTAAGAAACCCCCAAGTAAAGGTAAAAATGAGATAGATGATGCTAGAAAGTCTAGGAAATCACCAATCAAAAGAAACCTTGAGGATACTAGAAAACCAGCTAAGTTAGTGGACTCTAGTAATGAATTTGTAGGTACCGATAAAAAGGTAGATACAAAGAAAAATACTAAGGTTCTTTCTTGTTTTGCTTGTCATGAAAAAGGTCACGTTTACAGTGTTTGTCCAAATCGACCTCGGCGATCAGGTTCTCCTTCGAAGGTTTCTTCCTCGGAAGGAAAACAAGGGTTGGGTAATGATAAAACGGTTAATGATGTTAAAGTTCAAAATACTCCAAAACCGTTTACTATACCACAAAGACGTGAATCTCCACCTAAAAGTGTATCAGGTAATGTTCATAAGAAGTCACAACAATCTAGGAGTGTATCACCTAGAGAGGTTAGATTCACAAAACCCAGTGGAAGTCCGAGTCGATCTCAAATAACCCCAAGTCGTGATTCTTTTTATGACCGAATTCATCCAAATGTTCGTCCTTCTTTTGGCCCTCATTCTCCTAGAACTTCTCCAACGAGAGGTTCGAAGTCTTCTCCAGTAAGAAGACAAGCTGAGAATCATGTTCCATCCAAGGCTTCTAGCAATGGATATTGGACTGAACTACTTCTCAAGGATGAGAAGGGTCGACCCAAACCAATGAAGGTTTGGGTCCCACACGAAAACTAACTTATCTCATTTTATGTGCAGGGAGTTCCTAGGAAACCAATTCATTTGTGGTACCTTGACAGTGGATGCTCCAGGCACATGACAGGGGACAAGAAGCTCTTGTCCAATTATGTTGGTATACATGGGTCATATGTTAGTTTTGCTGGATCCAAGGGCGGTAACATCACCGGTCAAGGAGATGTCGTCAATGGACAACTTACTCTAGAACGAGTAAACTATGTGGAACAACTTACTCATAATCTTATGAGTGTCTCACAGATCTGTGACAAGGGCAACAATGTTCATTTCACAGAAAAGGAGGCATTCATCTTGAAGCCGGGTTTTGTTATTCCTGAAGAATGGATTATGCTCAGAGCTCCTAGGAAGAGAGACATCTATGGTTTAGTTTTAGGTGTTGATAATCCAAAGGAGCCCCTTTGTTTGTTGAGCAAGGCCAATGAGTCGGAATCTCTCTTATGGCATCGAAGAATGGGACATATCAACTTTCGGAAGATGAATGAACTTGTCAGTCTTGAATTAGTTGAAGGTGTTCCGGTAAAGAAGTTTGGGATGGAAGATAAATGTGTACCGTGTTTGAAAGGGAAGCAACATAAGAATCCCCATAAATCAAAGGTGCAAAATTCTATATCCAAACCATTCGAGTTACTTCATATGGATCTCTTTGGTCCTGTGAACATAAGAAGCATTGGAGGGATGTCTTACTGTTTGGTGATCACTGATGATTACTCAAGATTCTCATGGGTATTCTTTTTGAAGACCAAGGATGAGACTGCTACTCGATTTATGGATTTCATTAAACAAGTCGAGAATGTCCATGAGATTAAAGTGAAGAGAATCAGGAGTGACAATGGCACTGAGTTCAAGAATAATACTATTACTGCATTTTGCTTGACCAAAGGAATTCAACATCAATTCAGTGCACCTTATGAGCCACAACAGAATGGAGTAGCTGAAAGGAAGAACAGGACATTGATAGAAACAGCCAGGACGATGCTTGCTGATTCAGGGCTTCCTATTACCTTCTGGGGAGAGGCGGTGAATACAGCTTGCCACATTTTGAATCGGGTTTTAACAGTTAAACGGTTTAAGAAGACTTGTTATGAGCTGTTGCACAACAAAAAGCCCAATTTGCAAAAGTTCTTCCTCAAGGGAAATTTGATCCTAAATCTGAGGAGGGATTCTTTTTAGGTTATGTGCCAAGTACACCGATTCGGCGTGTGTACAATCAGAAAACTGGCAAAGTCGATTTTGGTACAAATGTCGTAATTGTCAGTCATAAACCTGCTGTGCACATTGGTCCTGCTAATGACTTCGATTATGATGGTGTTTTCACTTCTTTTCGTGGTCCTGTTTCTTTT
>CM067172.1:64542073-64567558 GCA_034093135.1 Erigeron breviscapus | reverse complement strand
GCTTATGGTGTATATGTTTAAAAGATGGATTTTCTAATTAATACATAAGTTGTTTAATTAATTAAGAAAATGAAATGATTTTGAAAATTGAAAAGTCAAAATATGATTTGAATTTGTTTCAGTATAATTTTTGATATTTCAATTGTTTTTGGTTGATAAGTATGCTTGACAAAGATTAGATTTGCCTTAGATTTTTGATCAACAGGTTAAGATTTTTGTTGTTTTGCATATTTATGTTATATGTATTGATTATGATGCATTGATGAAGTTTGTTAAGTGTGCAGGTTTTTAACTATCAAATTTCATTGTGACCAATTCGACTATGAAAGTGCGGAATGCATCAAATCATGAAGATTATAGCCTAAGACTTAGTGTGATAGGTTATTATTGTATTATCAAGATCACAACTTAAGATGTAATGTGATAGGTTGTTGATGTGATAATTTGATGTGTTTGATATGCATTATACATTAAATATGTTTTGATGTAAGTTTGCATTTGTTTGAGTTAAACATCAATGAAGAAATGATCGATTTTTAGGTCAAGATTATAATGTAAGATTCATTTGGTACATTATATTGATGACATGTTAGTACAGATGATTTCCGATTGCATATTCGAGCAGATACAAGGTTCAGGTAACAAGTATCGTCAGGTTTATGTTTTCTGGAAATTTTGTAATTTTTCCTTGATAATTTTTTGGAAAAATGGACAAAATCTGAAGTGTGCAGATCGTGTGTAATTTTCTTCGAAGTTCGTCCGTACTGACGTCAGCATGTCTCGCGCTGACGTCATCACGAAGCCCTCGAAGGACTCCTTCGGCCCGGCCCACGAGTTTGGTTATATAAATATGGGTTTTACTGTTACTAATTACATTTTTTCGTATATTAACCCTAAAAATTAACCACACGAACTTGCAACCTCGCGCGAACTATTCATCCGACCCTCTTTCGATCGATTTCATTCTCTATTCGTGTTTTTAATCCAGATTTGTTGGTAAATTCATGATCTAGGATAGATTATTGATGTTTTGGCTTCGAAAATCATCAAATTTAAGCCGTTATAATGCCCGAATTTTGTTTTTCCTTCGCGTGAACAGTAACTCGGACGAAGTGATTTTTAGATCTTTGATTTCTGATGATTTGGACTAACAATTGGACTTAAAATTGGATTCAGTAATGTTTATACAACTTAAATCTAACAGAAATTTGTCTTAACATGTTCTAAATCAAGTTAATTAAAGGTTCTGTGGTTCGGTCACTATTCACACGAAGTGAATGAAGAACACGAAGAACATTAATTCGTGTTCATCGAAATTGAATATTAGTTATTTTCTGGGCATCTTTTGATGAAAAACAAGTCCAAGTTGATAATCAACAGTTGATTTTGATCGATTTGATTGTCAAATGGAGATGTTTTTGGTTCGTTTCTCATTTACACGGGGGTCAGGTCGTGCTGACGTCACACGAACAGGATTCTAACCTCGTGATGACGTCACCACGAAGACAGTCGTGTTACTTAGAAATTTTTTTTTATTCTAACTTTTGTTTTCTTGTCGTTTTTGTCTGTTTTGTGCAGGTATGGCAGGACAAGGTGCTAATGCTCGCGTGTTCATCAAAGAGCACAATGCTGCACTCGATCTCAGTATTACTCAGACGGGGTGCACATCAGAGTTTCACGGTGTCCTACAGTTTCTTGCACGTTCTCGCATTAGATTTGCTTTGACCGAGAACCCTCCGTTAGTAATAAGTCTCATTCGGGAGTTTTGGAACTCAGCCCGAGCTGTGCAGTTGGGTGATTATATGTACATTCGCACTACTGTTGGAGGACGTACCTTCACGTTCTCAGCTGGAGACTTACGAACTATTTTGGATTTAGGAGAGATTGATATGGAGCAAGGTCTGACAGAGTTTTCAGAGGAATTCTATGACGATACTCTACGTCGTATGGGTTATACTGGTGATATTACCCACCCATACTATAAGAATCATCTCAGAGGCAAATGGAAGTTGCTTGCCTACTATCTTTTGAGGTCCATTAGTCATCGGAGTACAGGACATGACCAGATGAACATTTTTACTGCTTCTCAGATGGTTGCTTTAGTGCTGAACAAGCCATATAGCTTCTCTCAGTATATTTTTGATAATTTTGTTAAGCAGTTGAGGTCATTTGGAAGCGACAAGAAGTTCTTTTTGTTTCCAAGATTTGTGATGATTATTATTCAGCACTTTGCAGCTGATTTGCCACATTCCGGTTCAGTTGAGTCAGATAGTTTCACAGAATAGATTGTTGGAATTGCGGGTTACAGCTTTGGAGTCACAGCTAAAGCTTCAAGCTGCCAAGCATCAAGAAGAGATGGACTTAATGACAGCTCTTGTTCATTCTCTTGGTTCTAGACTTGACCAATTCTTGGCTCAAGGGGGAGATAAAAGTGGTTGTAAGGATAATGAGCTTGCAAAGAAGACAAGAGATGATGATCATGAAGATCAAGATCCAGCTCAAGGTCCAAACCAAGGACAACCAGATATTGGTGAGCCAGAGAATCAAGGTCAAATTCAAGATGCTGCTGGTGATGCTATGGATACAGAGACTGCAAACATTCAGGGGGAGTCGCCAAGACAAATAGAGTCAGAGATTGCTGGTACAGCTGGTGCTAGTACTTCTGGGACTCAAGATAAAGGTAAAGCTGTGATGGCTGCTCCAGATGCAGATCCTGATGATCCAAATGATAATGATGATGAGGAAGATTCCAATTCAGGTAACTCCAATTATAAGTCTAATAGAATAGAAAGGGAGATTCGAGAAAAGTTAGTGAATGATCCTCATAATCATGGTGAAAGAGAAAATCATAGTAATAACTCTTCAGAGTCACCTTTGCATTCAGTGATTGTGCATAGACTAGAGAAGAGATTGGGTTATGATCCACAGGCTCATATGAGAGCTAGAGCAGAGATCTGGGATGTTAATGATTATTATGATCCAGGATCTTATAAGGATCAAATGAAAGAACTGTTAGGATTGACTCATACTCCTTCAGAGTCAGAGACAGATACGTCGGAGTCAGATCCTAATTATGAACCTTAGTGTTAATGATTTTCTGTATCTAACAAAGATTATAAGATAAATATTAATGTACTTAAGTAGTTACATTATATTTATGATATAATATTATTGTTGTAAGTTAAAATAGATAAAGATTATAAGATAAATATTAATGTAATTGTTACATTATATTTATGATATAGTATTATTTATTTTAATTTCTTTTATGTATTTATACTATCTTTTATGTCTTGACTTATGTTTTATGTTCTTTGTCTTTGCATATTTGAATTGTTAAATTGCAGATAAGCTTCAAAGGATAGGTGCATTGGACGATCTTGAGTATCAATGATGAAATCAGGAAGAAGGAGAGTTTGTTATTTCAGCTGATGATAGAAAAAGGTTACTTGATATACCTTATGACTTTGATCGAGTCTTTAATGAAGAATTTCAAGTTGAACCGATAGCTGTAGAAGAACATCTCAATCTTAATCCGATCAGAAACAGTCCAGATGATCCAAGAAATACTGCAGAGTTAATATTCATGGTTGTTGCAAAGATAATTGATAATGAAGGACATGAAAACTTTGTTGAACTATTCTGGAATATAGATGCTACACGAGAGGTTGATATTAGAAGATTTAATATACCTCCGGTGCAGCAAGACCCTGAGTTTGTTATTGATCGATGGGTTCCAGAAGATTTAACACATGCTGGTTTTCATATGGGTGGATATTTGAAACCATCAATGTATTGGGAATTTATCTCAGACAAGGATGCACCCAAGTACTTCTCAGTGATACAAAGTTGGTTCTATGATCATAGAATCAAATTGTTTATTATCAAGAGAAAAAAAGGATGCCAGTACATGTTGATGAGTCAGAGACACTTCCACTCTCTCAGTGATTCCGATTTGTTAGATTTGGGAAGACGATGGTTCGTTAATCTTCAGAGTAATGGACTTGCAGATTTCTACTGGAATAGATTCCGAGATGAAAGAATTAGGAATTTCAGTGATAGAGGTTTGAAACCAGAAGATAGGTTGATTAAGCCTACACCGAAGAAGAAGATTAAGAATCCAGATGGCACATTTAGGTTTGTCCAGAGAAGGATTAAATGTGTTAAGAAGGTTCCTGCAATCAAATGGGATCAAGATATGCTGACAACGATGACATATTGGCAGATAGATATCAAGTCAGGCGAAGCACAAATGTTTGTTGATAATTCAAAGAAACAGATGTTGCTACGCATGTATGATCCAATCCAAGTAGTCAATTTGTCAAGAGGTGATCAGAGAAGACTTTTGGATACACCTTGCTCAGCAGTGGAATTTTGGAGAGTTGAAGAAAGGCGCTATCGCAACATTCTTGCTTTTTGTTTAGCTGAAAGAATCCATGCGAATAGCACAAGACTATTGTTTAATGGATAGCTTTGAAGTTCAAGTTTTTGAAGACTTTAAAGAAATATAGTTGCAACCGTCAAGGGGGAGTCTGGAGATGCAGATTCGTTGTGACAATCGCAACATAGATTTGATTATCGTTTATGTTTTAGGAACTATGTTTGTAATCATTTAAATAAGAACTTGTGTTGGTATTTAATGATAACGTTTGAACTTCAATATTATATCTATACTGGGTTTGTGTATTGTATATTGTTTTGCAGGTACAAGGACGTGGAACCAAGGTTATAAGTGTCTTAGCATACTTAAACGGTGGTTGAACGTTATGTACGGGCGAAATAAAGCATCCAAGAGAACGCACCTCGTGCTGACGTCAGCAGCACGTTGAGTGGTCCTCGTGCTGACGTCAGCACGACCACAAGGTAGTTTTGGTGGATCGGGCTTAAGCCACTTCGTGTGAAGCCCATCTATACACGAACCCTAATCCTTATAGTATAAATACACACTTAAATCACGAATTTAGGTGTTGGTCGTGAATGAACATTTAACGAATTTACGAATCAAAGCTTCATAGTTGTTCGTGTGATCTCCAACACGAATTACAAGCTTGTGCGTCTCCTTAGGTTGATTAATCACTCATTAATTAACAAAAGGCAATAGCAATCTAGTTATCTCGAGAGGATTCCGCACTCTTGACATAACGAATCGCGTCTTATTACGATCCATACAACGATAGGGCACCTACAAAATATAGTTGAAAGTATATAAGGAATTATATTTAATTCCTTATTATACTTGATAAGGTATGGGAGAACCAATACTTTATTTAATCAACCATTTAGTCTTTTGTATTATATACTTGGATAAATGCTTTTATCCGTATACAAACACATAGGACAAAAGTCTTCCTCGAGATCGGTGTAGAGCTTTGTAAGTGCGTCTACACTGATGGTCTCTAGTTCTCCATCTGGTTAGAATGACAACTGGGCTTCGCTGCCATTGTCATTCTCTTTCTTCCACTTGACGTCTTTGACTTCAACTGGAACGGTTCTTCATCTGGTCAGATCTCAACTGAAGGAAGTCTTCAGTTGCGTAAAATGTATTGTGCAACTGGACTTCTATATTTCTGGACATTTTCTACAGGTCTCCAGATGCAACTGGAAACTCTCCAGATGCAACTGGAGACTGGCCAGTTTATCAGTAAACTGGTCCTAACAAATTCCCCCTAAATGTCCTGAAATATTGCTAAGTCTTTTCGAACTTGTTTCTATACAAGTATTAGTTCGAAAGACTTGAGTTGGCGAAATCTATCTAATTTTCCAAGGCATTTTTATAGATCATCAAATGTGTAACACCCGTCGATTAAAATTATGGGTTTTCAAAAACTTTTCACCTAACGGTGTTAAATTGCGGAAGTAAAGACTTTAAAAGTCAAAACCGATAAAAACATTTCGGTTTCTGCATTTATTTGGTGTTACATGCCATATCAAACAATAGTTCAAATGAAAACCCAACGGTTGCCCAACATAAAACAACCGTTCACACATCACTACATAAATTCGACATTAAATACGAAATGTAATGAATGTCTAAAGAAAGCATCGACTAAGGGTAGCTAAGGTGTCACACCCCGTTGTAGCGGAAATACAGGGTTAACAAGAAATTGCATACTAATCAGAAGGTAAATAGAGATTACATCCATTAATGTCAAAACAAGTTTATTACAAGCATAATCGTTCAGACGTGGACCCCAAAACTCGGATATAAACTATCCACAGTTGGAAATGGGCCCACTTAATACAAGTTCGATAAATTGGACAGCCAAGTACAATTAAAGCCAAAAACATGAAAGTCCTCAATGTCTGATGCTAATTGTACGTCCAAAGTCAAAAGATTGGCCCTATAATGCCAAACACGATTCCAAGACTTACTGATGGTCACCTGAAAAGCATGAAATTTGAGAGGATCAACTATCGAAATAGTTGGTGAGTTTACAGTGTGTTTGACTAAAAGATCAATCGTCGTTTGTTGTAGTTATTTAAGACAAGACAAATTTCCCTCACACAGGATTTCCCGTCTAAAGTGGGGTGCGGACCAGTCTACCTCGCACAGGTCTCCCGTCTATAATGGGGTGCGGACCAGTATACCTCGCACAGGTCTCCCGTCTATAATGGGGTGCGGACCAGAACAAGACAGTCAGGAACAAAATCTGACAAGACAACCATTAGGATCTCATAATGGTGATAACTACATGAAGGGGGGATCATTTTAGTTCGTCAAACACAAAGAACAGTCTAGTCAGCCGACAACATGGCCAATCAAAGTCATTTAGTTCAATATTTCATAAGACAGGTATACACATTTTCAGACAGCCGTTAACAGGGCAAGACATAAGACAAATGATTTAATTTACCAAATCTCATGGCATAGACAAAGACAAATCATTTATAAAGTAGTCGTGTATACAGTACATGCTTTTCAGGCCCAAAGTAAAAGGAAAAAGGGCGCCATAAACTCACCTTAGCGATCAAAGAGCTAAAAGTATGAGTAGTCCAAGAATATGAGCAGTCTAGTCTCCAACGTCTATCCACAACCTAGGATATGAGCACGAATGGTGAGGATCAAATCTCACGACGACAAGTATCCTACGTACAACTACTTAGCTATCAATCCTAGAATGCCCTAGCCGAGAATGTGATTTAAACGTCCGTTTCATTTGACTCAAAAATACTAATGTCAATGACATTGTCATTATAAAGTAGTCTAAAGTATCAATTCGTATAAACAAAGTTCAAGTTCATAAGTCGTCAAAAATCTGAAATGACAAACAGTACCAAAACTCGCGGCGCGACCTGGGCAGCTCCTCGCGGCGCGACCTGGAGGTCTCGCGGCGCGAGTCGCAAACAAAAGGGGCAGGTCCTGTTCGATTATAACACACCTCGCGGCGCGAGACCCGAAGGGTCGCGGCGCGAGGTTCACCTGAACGAGTGCAGAAATCTGTTTTTGACCATTTTTTTTTCCGTAACCAAAACGTTTCTAAATCAGTTCTTTTCATTAAAATGACTATATACATGCTCAAAGAAACTGGTAACAACTCTTTTCGCCAACCATTTCACCAATTTAAACATTTTGATTTCAAATACCAAATTCTAAATCAACATTTCCTTTAATCGCCAAAACCCTAATTTCATACCACTTTCATAGGCTTCTAATTCGAATTATATAACTGAAATAAACCCTTTAATGAATTTAAATAAAATCAAAGTTTGAGAAAGTTACTTACCAATTGGTGTTCTTGAGAAAAATGAAGAAAAGGATAAATGATGATTATGATCCTTGCCAAAACCCTAATTATTATTGAAAGATGTTTGATTTCTTTGATTTTCTCTTTAATTTCACCTTGTAAATGGATTTAGAGTATAAAGATCTTTGTGTGTGTATGTCTTGCGTGTGTGGTGTTGACAGAGAAAGAAGGAAAGGAGGAGGGAAAAGTTTTGTTGTTTTAATTCCCACCACAAACAAAGGGGCCGGCCTACGTGGCTCCTTTTTAGTCATTTAAATACCCCAAATTTGGTAAAATGCTTACGATTTAATACCGTTTGACCCAAAGGTTAAAATGTAAAGTGAAGGTATTTTCCCTCGTGTCATTTTAATTAAGACAAGTCAATAAAGTTTCGTCCAAGTGAACTTTATAATATTAAGTCTAGACAGTCAAATTATTTTGTTCAAGACATAACCTTTAAATATCAATTTAAAGTTATTTTTAAAGACTCGGCATTCATCTAGATAGCTAATAGTCTACGTCAACAAGATACGTCTAATTTGACTAAGTCAAAAGTCCAAAAGTCTAATAAGTTCCACGTCAAATGACCGTCTAATTGAGATTAGGACTAACCCGATGTAAATTAATTACGAGTTGTCACAGCATCCCCGACTTCTAAGGATTTCGTCCCGAAATCAAGTCTTGCTCAGTAAAAAGATGAGGATAGTTATTCCTCATAAAGTCTTCACGTTCCCAAGTCAAGTCGGGACCATGTTTTGAGTTCCAACGAACTTTGACCAATTTGATACGACTACGTCTAAGTTGTTTGAGCCGTTGGTCTAAAATTTCAACAGGTTCTTCAACGAATTGAAGAGAGTCAGTCACTTGCAGTTCTTTGACAGGTACGACTAAAGTCTCATCAGTCAGACATTTCTTAAGATTCGAAATGTGAAATGTGTGATGAACGTGCTCTAGCTCCTTAGGTAAATCGAGCTTGTAAGCCACGGAACCAATTCTTTGAACAATTTCGAACGGTCCGATATAACGAGGACTAAGTTTCCCTCGTACGCCAAAACGTGCAGTGCCTTTCCAAGGCGACACTTTCAACATGACTTTGTCTCCCACTTGAAACTCAAGTGGTTTCCGTCTACGGTCGGCATAGTTCTTTTGGCGATCTTGAGCCGCCTTCAGCCGTGCCCTAATTTCAACAATTTGATCAGTAGTCTTCTGAACTAGTCCATATTTGAATAATTGACGTTCTCCAGCATCAAGCCAACAGACAGGAGATCTACATTTTCGTCCATATAAAGCCTCATAAGGCGCACATTTGATGCTAGTGTGATAGCTGTTGTTATATGAAAATTCAGCTAACGGCAAAAAGGTATCCCAACTACCTTTGAAGTCAATGACACAAGCACGAAGCATGTCTTCCAGCGTCTGAATGGTACGTTCACTTTGCCCGTCAGTCTGTGGATGGTAAGCCGTACTCAAATGCAATTGAGTGCCTAGGGCGTCTTGAAAGTATCGCCATGATTGTGAAGTGAAACGACCGTCACGGTCAGAGATAATAGACAATGGGACACCATGAAGCGATACGATCTTTTCAATATATAATTGAGACAATTTCTTTATTTTCCAACTCTCTCGGATCGGAATGAAATGAGCAGACTTCGTCAAGCGGTCGACAATGACCCAAATAGTATCGTATCCTTTCAGGGTTCGAGGCAGTTTAGTAATAAAGTCCATAGTAATCTGTTCCCATTTCCAGTCAGGGATTTTGGGTTGTTGGAGCAGCCCAGAAGGCTTTTGGTGCTCCGCCTTGACCATTGAACAATTTAGACACTTTGAGACATAAGTGGCGATATCTCTTTTCATACCAGGCCACCAATAAAAGTCCTTTAGTCCATGGTACATTTTGTCAGTGCCAGGATGGATTGAATACCTAGATCGATGACTTTCGTTCATTAAAAGTTCTGTAAGTCCATTATACTTGGGAATCCACACTCTGCCCTTAACATGTCGGATTCCATCGCCATCCAATTCAAACAAACGTTCAGCATTCCACAATGCTTCCTCCTCGATACGCCCTGGCTGAAGGGCATCGTTTTGATCGTCTAAAACTCTATCCCTTAATGACGAGCCAAGATAAGAACTTGCTCTTGCCATGACAGATAGTGAAATTCTATCTTTTCGACTTAGCGCGTCAGCCACAACATTTGCTTTACCGGGATGATATTTAAGATCACAGTCGTAGTCACTGAGTAATTCTACCCATCGTCGTTGTCGCATATTCAACATTTTCTGATCGAAGATATGCTGAAGGCTTTTGTGGTCCGTGAATACAGTACACTTGGTACCATACAGATAATGTCTCCAAATTTTTAATGCAAAGACAACCGCTCCGAGTTCTAGATCGTGGGTTGTATAGTTCTTTTCGTGGATTTTGAGCTGTCTTGAAGCGTAAGCAATGACCTTACCTTCCTGCATAAGTACACATCCCATGCCCTGATGTGAGGCGTCACAGTATACCACGAAATTTTCAATGCCATTCGGTAAGGCTAGAATAGGAGCATTACACAGTCTGTCCTTTAACGTCTGAAATGCCTTTTCTTGGGCATCCTGCCAAATAAACTCCTTAGTCTTCTGAGTTAATAAAGTCAAAGGTTGAGCAACCTTAGAGAAATTCTCAATGAATCTCCTGTAATAGCCAGCCAGTCCAAGAAATTGACGGATTTCTGTCGGAGTCTTAGGGGCTTCCCACTTCTTTATCGCCTCGACCTTAGATGGATCTACATGGATTCCATCTGCATTTACTACATGACCCAAGAAGTGTACTTCCCTAATCCAGAATTCACATTTTGAAAATTTTGCGTACAACTTTTGATCCTTGAGCAAATGTAGAATGGTTCTCAGATGACCTTCATGTTCGTCTTTAGTTCTCGAGTAGATCAGTATGTCGTCAATGAACACGATGACAAACTTGTCTAGATACGGTCGACATACTCGATTCATTAAGTCCATAAACACGGCTGGTGCATTGGTTAAACCAAACGGCATAACCAAAAACTCATAATGTCCGTAACGAGTTCTGAAGGCTGTTTTAGGAATGTCCGTCTCTCTGACTCTGAGTTGATGATACCCAGATCTGAGATCGATCTTGGAAAAGTGTGATGCACCTTCCAATTGATCAAACAAGTCGTCAATACGAGGCAAAGGGTACCTGTTCTTGACAGTCAACTTGTTCAATTCTCTATAATCTATACACATGCGCATAGAGCCGTCTTTCTTTTTGACAAATAGAATCGGAGCTCCCCAAGGTGATGAACTTGGGCGAATTAGTCCTTTAGCTAACAACTCTTGAAGTTGTTCGGATAATTCTTGCATTTCTGACGGCGCAAGGCGATAGGGTGCCTTGGCCACAGGTGCAGCTCCAGGGACTAAGTCTATTCCAAACTCAACTGGTCTGTGAGGTGGAAGTCCCGTCAAATCTTCAGGAAAAACTTCCGGAAAATCTTTAACTACAGGAATGTCTTGAATGTCTTTACCCTTTGGCTTCCTCTCGACAACTAGTGCCAAGAAGGCAGGGTATTCTTTCTGTAAGTATCTATTCGCCTTTATCGCCGATACTAAAATCAATTCTTTTCCTGACTTGTCTCCTTGCACTATTAGGGTTTCGTCATTCTGGAGGGGTATTCTAACAATCTTCTCGTAACACATTATTTCGGCTCTAACCTTAGATAACCAGTCCATACCAACAATTACATCAAAACTACTGAGTTCTATGGGAATTAGATCAATTTTAAAGGTTTCGCCAGACAATGTCAAATTGCAATCTACTAAATGGTCTCTAGCAATATACTTTTGACCGTTTGCATATTCGACAATATAAGTGTCTTTCATGGGGATAACTACTATACCAAATCGAGACTTAAATTCTAAGGATATAAAGCTTTTATCAGCACCAGAGTCGAATAACACAAAGACATAATGATTATTGAGTATGAATGTACCTATCACAACGTTGGGATCACGTCGTGCATCAGCAGCATCCAAAGCAAAAACTCGGCCTCTACCTCGTCCACCTTGATTCCTTGCTTGATTATTCCCCGCATTGTTCCTTACTGGAACTATTGCATTGTTGTTTGGGTTCAGATTGAGTCTTGGACATGCAGGTCGCAGATGGGTTTCGCTCCCACATTCGTAGCATTGACTCGGTGCCTTGTCCCTACAAAACTTTTCCAGATGTCCCGTTCTTTTACAACGGCGACAAGTAGGACAATTTCCCCTGTGATGGAGATTACACCTATTACACTTAGGATCTGTGCCAGTGTACCTCGTGACGTCCTGAGTAACCACCGCAAAGTTTCTGGCAGTCCTAAACCTCTTGCCATTTCCACTGCCACCATATTCACTACCAGAGGCATGATCACTCCTTCTCTTGACCACTTCAGTTCCAACAGAAGAACCAGTGGTTCTTTTCAAGTCTATCACCATCCGGTTGGTTGCACTAACTGCCGCTTGAAGAGTCATTGGATTAAAAGCGGCTACCAACCTTCGGACATCAGGTGACAAGCCATAACAGTACCTCTCGATCAATTTCTCCTCCGTATCTACCATACGAGGAACTAGTCTAGCCAACTCATGAAAACGAGTTGTGTATTTCTCATTGTCTAGTCCAATCATACTATGATTCCAGAATTCGCCTTCCATTTTCTGTACTTCCTCACGAGGACAGTATTTTTCCATGAGCATCCTTTTAAAGTTCAACCAAGGTATGCTATATGCCGGCTCTCGGCCACGAGTCCTAATCTGCTCGTTCCACCATGACAGTGCGTGCTTTTGAAATTGAGTGGAAGCATATTCCACTTTGTGCTCTTCGGCACAACGGCTGATATGGAGCACTGCCTCAATGCTTTCCAGCCAGTTGATTAGACCTACCGGACCCTCGGTACCATTAAATTCTTTTGGTTTACAATAAGCGAAGGTCTTGTAGTCAGTCCCGTGCAGATGCACTCGAGGAATAACTTGTTCAGCAGTAGGCTCGACATTGTTACTGTTGTCAGCATGATGGTTATTATTTGCGTTCAGGCTTGCCGTAATCTGTGCGACTAAAGTAGGCATAGCAGCCAACAACTGTTGTGTTACAAATGCTGCCATATTATTATCCCCGCCAGTATTTGGGGTAGGTCCAGGGCCAGTGTTCACCTGGACAGTAGCAGCTTCCGGTCTTTGCTGTATGACAGGTTCTTCTTGTTCAGCTTCAGTATTCAAAGGAGTTGATCGAGTAACTCTCTTTGGTGCAGTTTTCTTGACTGGAGCCTTTTTCTGAACTTTGCTTTTCGTCTTAGGAGCCATAAGTCTAAGATATGAACAAAATGTCATTTAGAGATTTCCTTGATAGGTTAAACAGAAAGTAGCTTTGCAAGACAGATGGCAGTACAATGCAAGTCACAAATGGTCAACTTGTATGAATTCATGTACTAGACAAGACAAGAAAATATGGAAAATCATATTTCTAGAGCTAAGAATAAGCAGTTGACATAGTCTGAACAAGTATGTAAGCCAAAAGACAATCGTATTTCATTGATGTTCAAAATTTTACATAGTCTGGTATGTACAATCCAAAAACATGTGGGAAAATTTCATCCACAACGATAGACTACATAGTCGGAGCAATACGATTTAAAGACACGTGGGAAATACATCCACCAAAAAGATTACAACTCAAAGTACAGAAGTACGAGTTGTTATAAGTTCTAGGCTTACGATACAGAAAGATTATTACAAGATTACATCTTGCAAATAACGACGATTAGCAAAGCCACAACCAAAACCACCACAACCGACAGTATCCAGATCAACCTCCCAATAGTTTCCTTCCCTTCTCTAGCCACAGTCATAGCCTCCGCCGCCTGATGATAAGCTTCAGTCAACGCCTGAGCTTGATTCTCTACATTCTTCCATTTACAGATGAGGGAATTGTTCATCCTTGACAATTGTCGGCGATAATATTCCGACTTATCAGCTGCAGATGCAACTGGCATAACGGCACTTGGATTGTAGACAGGCACTCTGGAGGGACCCGCAACATACGGATCTCCCTGAAAGAATGAAAGACCAGGTCCACAGTTGCCCTGAACTGGTGCAGAAGGACCAGGAGCATAAGGGTCTCTAGGAGCATAAGGCAGACTAGCTCCCTCGGTAATCCTCCTCTGATATGGAGATACCGGTGTTACAGATGATTGAACATGGATAGACACATGTTCGCCTCCAGATTCGCTGGATGTTGATATCAAATTGATAGGGCGAGATTCATTGCCCGATTCCTCCATTGGTTCCTCCTCATAAGAGTCAGGAACATAAGGAATGGAGTTTTCCAAGACAGGAACTGGAGGTGTACAAGGTACAACAGCATTAGAGCTAACTCCATCCGACATGACTAGTCTGAAAAGATAGTCAAATAATCCATATAAGTCAAATGGATAAGGCAGTACGTCTCAGATGGATGATACAGTATGCAACACATGAGTTTTGAAGAGATCTTTGATTAGTGTACACACATACGATTTGGGCTTCTATTTCTGACATACCTTCAATGTTTATGTATAGGGTGTACCATTGGCGTACCCACCACACCTACAGCATGTCGTCCATATAACACAAACCATTCACGTATCTACACAATTTAGGAGATCTTGGTCTAGGCTATACACATAACATTTGGGTTTCTATTAACAATATACCTTCCATGCTTATATATAGGGTCATCCGCAGCCTTCCCACCACATTTTCAGTATATTGTTAATATAATCCAAGTATCACGTATATAAACCTTATGCATACACATACGAATTGAGTTTCTATTCCTAACATACTTTCAATGCTTATATATAGGGTCACCCGCAGCCTTCCCACCACATTTACAGCATGTTGTGAATATAATTCAACTAACACGTATATACACAATTTAAGATATTTATTTCGAGTCTTATACTATTTTACATAATCGGGACGTAGTTGATCGGGTTAGGTCTAATTATTGACAAATAGTATAACTCTCGAGATAAGTATCCTAAACCTTAAAGACTTAGATTTCCTATATGAAGCGATCATGGCTATAGATTGAGTTATTCACAAGGAATAGCTCTGTATTCACTATAAACTTGGCTTTGATACCAATTTTGTCACACCCCGTTGTAGCGGAAATACAGGGTTAACAAGAAATTGCATACTAATCAGAAGGTAAATAGAGATTACATCCATTAATGTCAAAACAAGTTTATTACAAGCATAATCGTTCAGACGTGGACCCCAAAACTCGGATATAAACTATCCACAGTTGGAAATGGGCCCACTTAATACAAGTTCGATAAATTGGACAGCCAAGTACAATTAAAGCCAAAAACATGAAAGTCCTCAATGTCTGATGCTAATTGTACGTCCAAAGTCAAAAGATTGGCCCTATAATGCCAAACACGATTCCAAGACTTACTGATGGTCACCTGAAAAGCATGAAATTTGAGAGGATCAACTATCGAAATAGTTGGTGAGTTTACAGTGTGTTTGACTAAAAGATCAATCGTCGTTTGTTGTAGTTATTTAAGACAAGACAAATTTCCCTCACACAGGATTTCCCGTCTAAAGTGGGGTGCGGACCAGTCTACCTCGCACAGGTCTCCCGTCTATAATGGGGTGCGGACCAGTATACCTCGCACAGGTCTCCCGTCTATAATGGGGTGCGGACCAGAACAAGACAGTCAGGAACAAAATCTGACAAGACAACCATTAGGATCTCATAATGGTGATAACTACATGAAGGGGGGATCATTTTAGTTCGTCAAACACAAAGAACAGTCTAGTCAGCCGACAACATGGCCAATCAAAGTCATTTAGTTCAATATTTCATAAGACAGGTATACACATTTTCAGACAGCCGTTAACAGGGCAAGACATAAGACAAATGATTTAATTTACCAAATCTCATGGCATAGACAAAGACAAATCATTTATAAAGTAGTCGTGTATACAGTACATGCTTTTCAGGCCCAAAGTAAAAGGAAAAAGGGCGCCATAAACTCACCTTAGCGATCAAAGAGCTAAAAGTATGAGTAGTCCAAGAATATGAGCAGTCTAGTCTCCAACGTCTATCCACAACCTAGGATATGAGCACGAATGGTGAGGATCAAATCTCACGACGACAAGTATCCTACGTACAACTACTTAGCTATCAATCCTAGAATGCCCTAGCCGAGAATGTGATTTAAACGTCCGTTTCATTTGACTCAAAAATACTAATGTCAATGACATTGTCATTATAAAGTAGTCTAAAGTATCAATTCGTATAAACAAAGTTCAAGTTCATAAGTCGTCAAAAATCTGAAATGACAAACAGTACCAAAACTCGCGGCGCGACCTGGGCAGCTCCTCGCGGCGCGACCTGGAGGTCTCGCGGCGCGAGTCGCAAACAAAAGGGGCAGGTCCTGTTCGATTATAACACACCTCGCGGCGCGAGACCCGAAGGGTCGCGGCGCGAGGTTCACCTGAACGAGTGCAGAAATCTGTTTTTGACCATTTTTTTTTCCGTAACCAAAACGTTTCTAAATCAGTTCTTTTCATTAAAATGACTATATACATGCTCAAAGAAACTGGTAACAACTCTTTTCGCCAACCATTTCACCAATTTAAACATTTTGATTTCAAATACCAAATTCTAAATCAACATTTCCTTTAATCGCCAAAACCCTAATTTCATACCACTTTCATAGGCTTCTAATTCGAATTATATAACTGAAATAAACCCTTTAATGAATTTAAATAAAATCAAAGTTTGAGAAAGTTACTTACCAATTGGTGTTCTTGAGAAAAATGAAGAAAAGGATAAATGATGATTATGATCCTTGCCAAAACCCTAATTATTATTGAAAGATGTTTGATTTCTTTGATTTTCTCTTTAATTTCACCTTGTAAATGGATTTAGAGTATAAAGATCTTTGTGTGTGTATGTCTTGCGTGTGTGGTGTTGACAGAGAAAGAAGGAAAGGAGGAGGGAAAAGTTTTGTTGTTTTAATTCCCACCACAAACAAAGGGGCCGGCCTACGTGGCTCCTTTTTAGTCATTTAAATACCCCAAATTTGGTAAAATGCTTACGATTTAATACCGTTTGACCCAAAGGTTAAAATGTAAAGTGAAGGTATTTTCCCTCGTGTCATTTTAATTAAGACAAGTCAATAAAGTTTCGTCCAAGTGAACTTTATAATATTAAGTCTAGACAGTCAAATTATTTTGTTCAAGACATAACCTTTAAATATCAATTTAAAGTTATTTTTAAAGACTCGGCATTCATCTAGATAGCTAATAGTCTACGTCAACAAGATACGTCTAATTTGACTAAGTCAAAAGTCCAAAAGTCTAATAAGTTCCACGTCAAATGACCGTCTAATTGAGATTAGGACTAACCCGATGTAAATTAATTACGAGTTGTCACATAAGGCTCCTGCATTGCATCTACCCAAGCTCACACGTCTTGCATCTAGTTTCCATCAAGCTAAACCTGAGGGAAACAACCACATTAAAGAAACAAGTGTTAGCTATAAGAATAGCTAAGTAAGATCACACTTAATTTAAAAGCATTTGTCCAATTAAAACAATCTTCATTATTAGACAAGTTTTATTAGGCACAACACACATCACACGTTCACACATATACTGCATTTCAACTTCATATCAATTAGGATAATCGTCCTAAATGTGCCTATCCTGCATTAGTTCACACATTGTCACACGTATCTTCGTTAACTGCATAATAGATCACTACATTAAGCAATACTTCATCATACTACATAACTGCATAATAGATCACTACATTAAGCAATACTTCATCATACTACATAACTGCATAATAGATCACTACATTAAGCAATACTTCATCATACTACATAACTGCATAATAGATCACTACATTAAGCAATACTTCATCATACTACATAACTGCATAATAGATCACTACATTAAGCAATACTTCATCATACTACATAACTGCATAATAGATCACTACATTAAGCAATACTTCATCATACTACATAACTGCATAATAGATCACTACATTAAGCAATACTTCATCATACTACATAACTGCATAATAGATCACTACATTAAGCAATACTTCATCATACTACATAACTGCATAATAGATCACTACATTAAGCAATACTTCATCATACTACATAACTGCATAATAGATCACTACATTAAGCAATACTTCATCATACTACATAACTGCATAATAGATCACTACATTAAGCAATACTTCATCATACTACATAACTGCATAATAGATCACTACATTAAGCAATACTTCATCATACTACATAACTGCATAATAGATCACTACATTAAGCAATACTTCATCATACTACATAACTGCATAATAGATCACTACATTAAGCAATACTTCATCATACTACATAACTGCATAATAGATCACTACATTAAGCAATACTTCATCATACTACATAACTGCATAATAGATCACTACATTAAGCAATACTTCATCATACTACATAACTGCATAATAGATCACTACATTAAGCAATACTTCATCATACTACATAACTGCATAATAGATCACTACATTAAGCAATACTTCATCATACTACATAACTGCATAATAGATCACTACATTAAGCAATACTTCATCATACTACATAACTGCATAATAGATCACTACATTAAGCAATACTTCATCATACTACATAACTGCATAATAGATCACTACATTAAGCAATACTTCATCATACTACATAACTGCATAATAGATCACTACATTAAGCAATACTTCATCATACTACATAACTGCATAATAGATCACTACATTAAGCAATACTTCATCATACTACATAACTGCATAATAGATCACTACATTAAGCAATACTTCATCATACTACATAACTGCATAATAGATCACTACATTAAGCAATACTTCATCATACTACATAACTGCATAATAGATCACTACATTAAGCAATACTTCATCATACTACATAACTGCATAATAGATCACTACATTAAGCAATACTTCATCATACTACATAACTGCATAATAGATCACTACATTAAGCAATACTTCATCATACTACATAACTGCATAATAGATCACTACATTAAGCAATACTTCATCATACTACATAACTGCATAATAGATCACTACATTAAGCAATACTTCATCATACTACATAACTGCATAATAGATCACTACATTAAGCAATACTTCATCATACTACATAACTGCATAATAGATCACTACATTAAGCAATACTTCATCATACTACATAACTGCATAATAGATCACTACATTAAGCAATACTTCATCATACTACATAACTGCATAATAGATCACTACATTAAGCAATACTTCATCATACTACATAACTGCATAATAGATCACTACATTAAGCAATACTTCATCATACTACATAACTGCATAATAGATCACTACATTAAGCAATACTTCATCATACTACATAACTGCATAATAGATCACTACATTAAGCAATACTTCATCATACTACATAACTGCATAATAGATCACTACATTAAGCAATACTTCATTACACTACATTAGGGACTGCATTTCAGGTCTCATGGTCAACTGCATAACCCATAATACCTCCCAAGTAACCCGTATGCCCACATGCAATATGAAGATACCGAATGGAAGTATTTATGATTTGAAACCAGCTTTTAGTTGATCCCCCAGCGTGTCAAAGTAGTGTATCTTACCTGATAGTAGTATACGCTCGCAAACAAATAGCTAATAGTGCTTATCAGTAATCCCCGACACCTATCGTACATTAACATATAAAGTATGAGTCATTTGGAACCTTAAACGGGCTCTCGTACGACCTTAAGACGAGCTATGTGAAAATCCAGAATTACACCTTACGAAGATAGCCTTAGCTTACGAAGTTATTCTTCGTACGAAGTTTATCTTCGTTTGGTCTGCTTTACGAATTTAACTTTGAACGAACATATTATAACTAACGAAGATGACACTGAACGAACTTATTTAGCCTTACGAATTTAACTCAAAACGAAGTCTATCTTCGTTCTTACGAACTTAGGCTCAGTTACGAAAAATAATCATAATTTCGTCCAGAATTCCAAAACGACTATCTTCATTAATTTTCCAGGTTTCGGTCTATCAAGGCTTCTTCCCAAACATGTTTTCGACATAATTAAACATATTTTGATCATCAAGATCGACTATAGACTCGTTTAATACCGTTTTGAACATCAATTGACCAAAACACCTCTTTAACCCTAATTTCTTCACAAAACCATTTTCAATCTGTTTTAATTCAATATACACGACCCATAAATCTGAAAATACAAACAATGGATCGATTATTACCTGCAACGACAAATAGGATGCAATTATTCTTGATAATGACCACCGATTCACACACAAAACGACTTTTCGGCTTGAGATTTGATGGAGGATTGCTAAGGGAAGGCTTAGGGTCTGTTTAGAGATTGTTTTGGCTGCATAATATCATCTAATGGCAGCTCCTAAACCCTTAATCCCGTTTTTGACTTTACCCATATGTCAAAACTAGTCCCTAGGCTTCCTAATGCTTCATTATTGGTCACAAACTACTTTATTGACCATATACAACATTAACCCTTCATTAAATGTCACTACATAGACATTAACCTTCATATTAAACACATTTATACTACATTAACATTTAGGCTTTCAAGCCTCACACATAACACACATTAACTACATATAGGCATTAAATCCAAACTAGACTTAACGACACACATAAAGTTGACCTAACGGCGTTAGTCAAATCTTAAAGAAAAGTTTGGGATGTTACAAAATGTCTTTGGTTCTACTTTTAAATTTGTTAGACTTAATCTGTTATCTGGCTTGTGGTTACAATCTGGCAACTTGTATATACATGAAATTGAAATTACATAAGTTACAAGATAGTAAAATAAAAAATACAAGCAGATAATCTGGAAGGAGAACTTATACATTTGGCCCTTCGCCAGTTCTCCTTCTCTTGCAGCTGTAGAAATGGGTTGTTTGTCTTCAGGATCAAAGCTCAATCTTTCTTCAACATTTTCTTTGAACTTGATCAGTTGTTGCAATACATAGATCCAACCGCTTTCTACCTTGTTCTTCTGTTTCCTGACCTCCAACAGATTTAACATTTTCACATGTTCTGTATGCCCAAACTGATGAATGTCAGGGTTCTCAGTTTGGCGCATGGGCCCATTGAAATACTGAACCCCAACAATGAAGTGTTGTGTTCCAGGTCTCATTGATACTTTCACATTAATGACCTTGCCTGGATTAAACCTTCGCTGCATTAGTTCACTCAAGAATGCCCTGGCTTCAGATTCATTTACCAGTCGAATCTGGCCAGTGCTCAGTTTCTGCACAGCAGCTCGAATATCATCAGATGATGGCTCGTTTGGTTCCACCCAAGTCCTCAGATCTGCATCTCTTGGCAATGGTTTTGTTTTTCTTTTGGACTTAGGTGGATTCATAACTTCCCTGGCCACCTTCTGAACATGTTCCAATCTCTTTTGGATCCCACTGGCACGATTCTCTTGGGCCTTTTGTACTGATATATTTAAATTTTTAGCATCATGTGCGGCTTCATCATCAGGGTAGTTTTTATCCAGTTCTATTTCCAGCATTTCCTTTACCATGCCCACTATCCTCTGATTATGTTTAACCTTCAGATATTGATCCAGTGTAATGCCCAACAGACTGGCATCACTGGCATCAAGTATCTTCATCCTCTCCATTTGACCTCTGGCAACTAATTGGTTAGCTTGTTTTCGTTTCTTCCTTTCTTTAATTTCATCACCAATTCTTGCCAGTTGCTTGCTTTCAGTTTCTGTTACTGGAGGGAGCACATCAATATTACCAGTTTCTAGCACACTGGCATCAGTACCAGTTGCTTTCTCTTTATCAGTGGCCAGTTCTATCTCCTTTCCTTTATCAACATTCCCCCTATCTCCAACATCCTCAAATTCTTCAATAATACCAGCATCATCATCAGTACCAACAACTTGCCTTTCAACAAGAGGTCTTCCACTAACTGGACCTGGTAATCTGGGTGCAAGGATAGTGATAAGAAGAAATTTCAGCTCGATTTGTGCAAAAATGGAGTTAGTGTGTGAAAAGGTGTTTGTGTGTGTATGGAGGTTGAAGATGGAGAGGGAAAGAGAATAATTAGAGTGAAGTGGAATGATTAGGATAAATGTGGGGAAAGGCTTACAAATAATGTGTGGAAGGGGGCTATTTATATCATAAATCTAAGTTTCACTAATGCCCCTTCCACCTCTAAAACATTTACATTTTAACACCATTTTAGATTTCTAACATTCTTCCCCTTGGTGTTGAAATGTAATTCATGCACGATATCATCTATAAATACGAATTTGTTGATGAAGGTCTTCGAAGCTTTCTCATTGTCTTCAAGATCTTCCATCAAACTTGGCTTTACGTCTTTAATCTTCACACTTACCTTAAAGATGTATCTTTAAGTCTTGAACTTCTCAGAGTATGAGCATTGCGGAAACTTGATCTTGGCTCTTTAGATTTGAACATGAAAGCCTCTTCTTGACAAACTTAACTTTGTCACACTTCCCCTTAATTAATGAATCTTTCTCTTGAAGCATTTGGACAAACATCTTTTTCATCACCAATTCTTGCCAGTTGCTTGCTTTCAGTTTCTGTTACTGGAGGGAGCACATCAATATTACCAGTTTCTAGCACACTGGCATCAGTACCAGTTGCTTTCTCTTTATCAGTGGCCAGTTCTATCTCCTTTCCTTTATCAACATTCCCCCTATCTCCAACATCCTCAAATTCTTCAATAATACCAGCATCATCATCAGTACCAACAACTTGCCTTTCAACAAGAGGTCTTCCACTAACTGGACCTGGTAATCTGGGTGCAAGGATAGTGATAAGAAGAAATTTCAGCTCGATTTGTGCAAAAATGGAGTTAGTGTGTGAAAAGGTGTTTGTGTGTGTATGGAGGTTGAAGATGGAGAGGGAAAGAGAATAATTAGAGTGAAGTGGAATGATTAGGATAAATGTGGGGAAAGGCTTACAAATAATGTGTGGAAGGGGGCTATTTATATCATAAATCTAAGTTTCACTAATGCCCCTTCCACCTCTAAAACATTTACATTTTAACACCATTTTTAGATTTCTAACATTCTTCCCCTTGGTGTTGAAATGTAATTCATGCACGATATCATCTATAAATACGAATTTGTTGATGAAGGTCTTCGAAGCTTTCTCATTGTCTTCAAGATCTTCCATCAAACTTGGCTTTACGTCTTTAATCTTCACACTTACCTTAAAGATGTATCTTTAAGTCTTGAACTTCTCAGAGTATGAGCATTGCGGAAACTTGATCTTGGCTCTTTAGATTTGAACATGAAAGCCTCTTCTTGACAATCTTAACTTTGTCACACTTCCCCTTAATTAATGAATCTTTCTCTTGAAGCATTTGGACAAACATCTTTTTCATCACAAACTTCCCCTCGATCAAACAATCATATTTGCGTACCCACCACGTTGGCGATAACTATCTTCAAAGAATAATTTGGGGATCACTTTAGTCAACAATTTATCTTTCTTCCCCTCAACTGATGAATTGTGTTGATTCTCAATGTTCTTTTTGAACAGAGAATAATGAGAAAGTGTGTGTATAGAATCTTCGAGGATTGTTGAAACATGAATCAGAGTTGTCTTTTGAAATGCGGAAGGTATAAACTTGGTTGTGATTCTTCAATCTTTGATTCTTGAAAGAAACAAAACTTCTTGGAATGAAGTTTCATGAACATGTACTCTCCCCCTTGATGTATGCATTGGAGCTTCTTGATAAAAGGTGTGTGTATGACTTGAAGATCTTGAATGAAATGTGTTGATGAAGATTCTTTTGAAGCTTTACTTCTTTGACATGAATCTTCCAATCAATCTTTCAACTTCTTGAGACTTTGATCTTTGTCATATCAACTTGAACACTTTTGGAGAGTAGGCTTTTTGAATGAAGTTTGGATAAATCTCTTTATGACGTAATCATGCTCCCCCTCAATTCATGAGTATAAACATTTTTGAGCATCTTTGAACTTTTGTATCCTCTTGAGTGAAAATCAGTGAACATCCTTTCATCTTTGGTCTTGATCTTCTTATCTTTGAAATCAATTTAGATTTTCTTCTTCAAGTCAAGATCTCAATTTCCATACTTAGAGCATTTTCAACCCAATTCTTAGGATGATCTTCACAAGATCGTTCCTCTTTAAAACATCTGAGCTCAATTGACTGAAATGTAATTGAAAATCTTTGTTATCATGAAGACTTTTCTCCCTCTAGAACCTTTTTAAAACCAAACACAAAAACTTTTGTTGATAATCCTAAAATATCCGTTTAAAACAACCAAACACAAACTTTTCTCCTTGCTTTCCTTATCAAATTTGTATTTCTTCCCCAATCAATATCAATCATAATATTTTCTCCCCCTCATAATGACAAAGTTGGAAACCAATGTCATTATGTAAACATTGATTGATAGAATGTCACAAGAAATGTCATGATCTAAAGCTTAGAATTCATACACATGGAGAAATATCGACATCAACACATCAACCCAACCTATTTAGCCCAACCCAAAGAATCCTAGGGGTGACTAAAATGTAGGATTGAAGTTGTTGGTACAAACATTATATCATGGTGTTGGTGTTTTTTGTGTTTGTGTGAGGAGAAATGAAACCGGATAAGAATGATCCGTTAGCATGTTCACAAATCGAAAGGATTAATGAAATGACCGATAGAAATGTATAACATTTTGCGGATTTCCTATGTATCATTGAGATATGCACAAAACAAATCTCTAACATAGTTCGGTCTGCGGCTTTTCAACCACGAGATTGCTTCAAAGAATATAAATCATGATTAGTACAGCCGAAGCGTTAGATAACCACAATCTATTATCCTTAAAGACTTTTATGTAAATACGAGGTCACGTGTAGACTTCTCGTTAACTCAATAATCACATAAATGTAATTATGAGACCTACGTTCAATGTTGAAAAAGATGTTAGCATTGGTAGGATTTCCATTCGATCATCGTGGAATATCAATGAAGATATCACTACAAATGTTCCGGCTATATCACAAAGATAAGCAATAATATCACAAAGATATATGACTCGAATGTGTCCTAAAGAAGTGAATAATGATCAAATTAATGACCAATCAAAATAGCTCTAGACACAAAGTGATCAAATGAAGTCGGGGACAGGAGCAGAGTGTCGCCCTTTTTCAATATCAACATCTTCCAAATGAAGAGTTAATAGAAATGTGAATATCTCCGTGAGGAATGAAACAAGTATTTGTTAAGAAACACTTGAGTGGTTTTAGGTAAAGATGTGCATCGCTTCACTGGGTCCATGAAGACTTCTTCAATATCGAGATATCAACAAATGACATCCGATAGAACCGTGTTTTACCCGGCGATTTGAGAATTTAGAGAAGGGTATCAATTCTTTTAACCCTTTGCTCTCAACATATCACCTTAACCTCTCACTTTTCGACTTTACTCCCTCCATCCTATTTGCACGAAAACAACATCACTCAAAATACCTTCACTATCTAACGAAAGAAGTGAATACTCCGGGGTTAGAACTCATCGGCGATGATGAAGTTCATGGAGTAAGTTTTGAGAAAAACTTAATCGCTCATGTGCCCA
>CM067172.1:64507755-64541073 GCA_034093135.1 Erigeron breviscapus | reverse complement strand
AGAGAGTGTGCAGGCACACTCAATGAAGGAGATGTTAAACAGTTTCTTGAACTCTGGCCTGACCACTAAAATCAGTGACGGTTGTGATGAGACTGACGATGATGATCTGGTAGCCATGATCGCTAAAACCTTTAATAGGTTAAGCATAAATCTAAAAGATTTAATGGCCCAAACAATGCTTCCAGCTCCAGCTCTCTGGATAAAACCAATCTTACCTGCTATAAATGCGGTAAGAAAGGCCATTTTATGAAGGAATGCAGATCTAGTCAGATGAACAACCAAACTGGTCCCTCTGTCCCTAATTTCAATCGGCCTGATGATAGCTACAAAGCTAAATATAAGAAGCTTAAGGCCCAGATTGCCCTCCTGTCCATGGAAAAAGGAAAGGATCAGTGCTTAATGGCACAAACTGAGGGAAAATGGGAGTACTCTGATGACTCATCAGCTGATGAAGAAGAGGAAAGGGACATGTGTTTCATGGCCTTGGAAGATCAACAGCATGTGGCAAAAGAAGATGTCATCACTGGAAGATGGGTGGACATCATTTTGAAAAAGGTATGTAATTATGACAATCAGGTGGATCCAGAACTGAAACCGGACCTTGCTGAATCATTAAGTGGTGATTTGGCTTTTGTGGAAACTGTTAGAGCAGATAGTGAAAGATATCTGGATACTATAATTGAACTAAACATGTTAAGCCACAACTTAATGATTTACAAAGTGTCCAGTTGACTCTCAAGGAGTCAGTTTTAAAAATTGAGGCTTTGGAATTTGATAATCAAAAATTAATTTCTGATCTTGAAAAAGAACAAATGATTATCAAGTCATGGGTAAAAGCATCTGAAAATATGATGCATTTTCTAGAACTATTGATGCCCAGAAAAATGCATGGAAATCTGGAGATCTGGAAATGGCAGCTCTCATACCAGATCTTCATGCATTGCCTCCTACAGTTTATCTACGTTAACCACACATAACTACATTCAAATATTAAGTCAAGACTTAACGACACCCCAAATTGACTTAACGGCATTAGTCAAACATTAAATAAAAGTTCGGGATGTTACACCTATACTTTTCTTGAAAGGTATAGGATCTTCAATTGTTTGGTGTTTAGTGGCACAAAATAGAATGGAATAGTTGACTTGGATGAAGACATTCGACTCTTTGATTCAAAAGTTCTTGATATCGTTTATTAAACAAATGAATTTTGCCTTAAAATGGAAGAAACTTATAAAGAGTTGTTTAAAATTAGCTACTGGGTCCATTTTAGACGATGGGTCGACTACTTTTTAATTTAATAAATGGTGATATTCACTATCTAATAGTTTGATTCCCTAAGGCCCCTTCTTATAGTATTAATCCCCCGCGTCTGACGGCGTCCGACGCCAAGAGGAGGAAGACGCTAGTAGTAGCACCCGCGTCCTAGTCGGCGTCCGAGCCATTTGTGCCAAGATTGGACGCACTTCCAAGGCTGAAGGTGGGTCTCTTTTCGTGTTTAATGGCTTCCAAGATAAAAAAAAATATAAGGTTTTTATAAGGTGAAAAACAGGGGGTATAAGAAGGGGGTGTTCTTGGAGTGTTTTAAGAGAAAGAAAAACTGTAAAAGAAATAGTGGACAAATAAAGGAAGAATATGAGGAGTTATAAGGAGGTTCTAAACTATCACGAATGGCCGAATGCCTCTTTTGAATATTTGGGCACATCCATAACTTTTGTCTAAATTAAAATAGTTTAGCATGCTAATTAGTGTCGCACGAAAACATTACTTGTCCTAACCTGATCTCTCGTCATTTAGGGATAAGTACCTAGGAATGTAATGAACTATGCACGAATGTTTATGTTGTGTAATGAACTATTTGGATGTTTATTGTATGTAATGAACTTTCAAATCCTGGTTATTGGATGTATCCGGGTATATGTGGCAACCATATAGGCTGTCACTTGTAAGTTTTTGATTGGTCGGATACATCCAATAACCTGGATTTGAAAGTTCATTACATACCATAAACATCCAAGTAGTTCATTATACAACATAAACATTTGTGCATGGTTCATTACATTCTCAGGTCCTTATCCCCATCATTTATGTCAAAGGGAGTTTCTCACCCTGTTGGTGTAAACTTTTGGAAGCATTTCATTGTTTGATCATTTCATTCGCTCTCAATAATTTAAAATTTCAAGTAAATAGAAAGAGCTTCAAAAGAAATCAAATTTGGGAGAAAATGAAGAACTAATTTTGAAATTATGTAAATATAAAGGTAAAGTATTATAGAGTATTATAATTTTTTTTTAAATGAACAACAAAAAACAAAAACAAAACTACAAAAGATCCATCCATCACCCAAATATGTCACAACCAACATGGTGTTCTTTATGACATCATAATCGTTGTTAATCACACACAAAAAAACCTAATGTGGTTGGGAGGATAATGTGAAATATAGGCCCTATGTCATCAAGCTTAATAAAAACGAAATTAAATAAACTATGCATGTTTATAACACAGATAATTTACACCTAAATGTTTTTATTAAATTGTATAGACGTATGTCTGCACGATATGGCAAAATTCACAGTAACGACGACTGGTGATGGTGGCGGCGACGGGTGATAGTGGAGCCGATGGCGGCGGGGTGGCGATCTGATTATTAATGTAAAAATTTTTGATCTAAAAGGGTAGTATGGTTATTCTACGAGTGTGGTGAAAATTGTTTGGGGTATTTTTAGTAGATTAATGGATGAGAAGTAATAAAGGTAAAATGTTTAGGGGCAAATTAATCTTATCAAAAACCGAAAAGTTTCACGAGTAAAAAAAGGATGAAATGCTTTGTTAATAAGTAAGATAAATGAAAAAAAAAAACTCATCCCGTCATAAACGAGATATGGTGGCTGCATGCGTGTGTATGTTGTATGTGTGGCTAAAATATGAATGGAAATCCTTAGCTATAAATTATATATGTCAAAAAATGAAAAGTTTGTAAACATCTAAGCATATAAAACATACAAGTAAAGGAGGATACTATGACCAACCATCTAGATCAGTTAATTATATATGGAAAATGATATATTTTTAAAAAGGTTCATCTAAAATACTTATAAAAATATGATTATGACACTTAATTAAATACTTATAACAATATGATTATGACACTAAATCAAAGAATAAAGTTAATAGGGAAAATTAATAAAGTATAATTATCACATGTTACACCGGCCGTCAAATCACTTTGACGATACGAAGTTTTCAGCGAAATTCACTTTTCAAAAAACAATGTAATGATAATATTAAAAGGATTATTATTAAGAAATTTTTATAAAAAATCTCATTTATATAGTTCGACTGATTTAGTTTTAAAGAACCGATACCCAGTTTTTCTCAAAAACCGGTCCGGTTTAAACAACCATGTGTCCCTTTCTTCTTTCGAGAAAAATATGGTCTCTTTTTCTCTTTTCCATACAATCCAATAGTAATAAATAAATAAAAACACAACAAAAAATATCATAAAATGTAATAAAATATTTGTAAAAAAAACAAGAGAGAAGACCAGTTCTTTGGTTTCATTTCTTTATTATTACTACTACTTCTAGTCTTCTTTCTTTCTTTTTCTTTCACCGTGTTTTCGTCGGCAACTGCAAACTTTCCATAAATTTTCAACACTTTTATATTCACCAAGAAAAAAAAACTGCCTTTTTTGATCATTTGTAAGTAATTTTATTGTTATTTTTGTTGTGGGTGATATATTTATGCTTTTTGTATAGATTGATCATTTTTTAGTATAAAGTTTTAATCTTGATTGTTAAGTATGCACTTAATTTTGAATTTATTTGATTTTGAGGTGTTTTTAGGTTGAAATATAATTTGGGGCTTTATCTATATTGTGATTAAGGATTAGGGTTAGTTGGAAATGATGTTTAGGGAGTAACCCTTGTTTTGTTTTTATCATTAATTGGTTAAAGTTAGAATCTTGCTAATAATAATCTTGGTTTTCAAAATTAATAGTAATTTGGAGATTAAGGATTCAATTTAGTTAGAAATGATGTTTAGGGTCTAACCCATGCTCTTTAATTAGTTAAAGTTTGAATCTTGCTAATGAGTATCTTAGTTTTAAAGAATAATAGTAGTATGGTTTGTTTTCGAACTGTTAAGAGCATTTCGTGCTTCTAAGTTTGCAAAGTGTTAATAAATGGAAACGCTGACTATTCGTGTGAAGGATAATATGTGGAAGGCGATCTTCATACCGACTCTGCATCCGTTTAGGTTGAAATACAATTGCGCGGGTTATTAATTTGTGATTAAAGGTTGGAATTAGTTAGAAATGATGAATGGTGTGTAACCCACTTTTTTGTTTTCATCATTAATGAGTTAAAGTTTGAATCTTGCTAATGACTATCTTAGTTTTTAATGGATTATGCTAGTCTTTGTTTTTAAACCAATACAGCATTTTGTGCTAATATGTGGATGACAATGTTCAACTTAGTGTTCTGTAAGGATTTTTTACTTATTCATGAATTGTTTCTAAAGCAGAAGTTTGTCATTTTGATGTGAATTGGTATCGCATGTGTGATTAATTAAGCGAGTGCTTTGGATGCAGGTATTCGGTTTGTGAGGGGTTTGAGTTTCAGAGCTAACTATCGATGACTGGATAAGTAGAGTTTGAAGTGGTTTTATTAGATTAATTATGTTGGACGGGCCGAAGTTTACTGGTATGATGGGTGTAAATAACGGGAATGATAACTTTGTTGATCTGTCACAAGTGTTTTACCATAAGCTTGGTGAAGGGTCAAACATGTCAATCGACAGTTTCAATAGTTTGCAAATGAGCAATGGTGGTGGGTCAGTTGCAATGTCAGTTGACAATAGTAGTGTCGGGTCAAATGATTCACATACTCGAATCTTAAACCATCAAGGTTTAAAACGTGTAAAAAATAATTATATTGATGCTCACAGTGTGAATAGAGGACGAGTCTCTCAGGGGTTGAGTGATGATGCCCTGGCTCGAGCTCTATTAGATGCTCGTTTTCCAACAGAAGGGCTAGAAAATTTTGATGAGTGGACCATTGATTTGAGGAAACTTAGCATGGGACCCGCGTTTGCACAAGGTGCATTTGGGAAGCTATATAAAGGTACTTATAATGGCGAGGATGTTGCTATCAAGCTTTTGGAAAAACCAGAAAACGACTTAGACAGGGCACAACTTATGGAGCAACAATTTCAGCAGGAGGTTATGATGCTTGCAAGGCTAAAGCATCCGAATATAGTTCGCTTCATTGGTGCATGTCGTAAGCCCATGGTGTGGTGCATTATTACAGAATATGCTAAAGGAGGTTCTGTGAGGCAGTTTTTGACCAAGAGGCAGAACAGATCGGTGCCATTGAAGTTGGCGGTTAAGCAGGCTCTGGATGTTGCTAGGGGAATGGCATATGTGCATGGACTTGGACTGATTCATAGGGACCTGAAGTCAGATAACCTTTTGATATCAGCTGACAAATCAATTAAGATTGCTGATTTTGGGGTTGCTAGAATTGAGGTTCAGACCGAAGGAATGACACCTGAGACTGGGACCTACCGTTGGATGGCTCCGTAAGTTTACTTCCATTTTTGGCCTAGCTCTTGCGTATAGTTTATCTTTTATTTCTTGAAATGTGAACTGTTTACATTATTGTTTGACATGTTTATTATCACTTATTGGCTTCATTTTTTATTATATTTTATTATATGAATATGAATTGGCGGTAAAAATTTATTCTTACTCCTTCCCTTTCGACCTGACAGTTCTAAATCACGGATCTTCCCCGCCATCTTGCATATCTTATCACCTAATTGGTTCTTTATTGTATATATTAGATTAGATATGAACTGTAACATCCGTGAATTTTGACCCGTTGACTTTTTTGTGTAATTTGACTAACAATTTAAGTTAATGAATTAATTGGGTCGTTTTGTGATTTTATGACTATGTGGTATATTAGTCGGGTCGTCGTATGTGTAGTCGGTATGAAATTGTGCAACTAATGGTATTGTGGTTGAGAAGGGGAAACGGGTCGGCCCGTGGGTAGTCCATGACCCACCAGCCCCCCCCAAGACCCACTTCCCCCTTATCCTTTTCTCATTTCTCATCTTTCTCTCCTTCTCTTCTATTCTCTCTAGTAAAAGAAACCCTCCATCTAGTTTCCATTTTATTCCATCTAAATTGTGTTTTGGAATTGCTATAATACAAGAATCGTAATCATCATCTTCTCATTGTCGCCATCTTTGAAGAATCAAAGGCCAAGTTCTAACATTTTACCCATTTTGACCTAATTTCGGATTTGAGCACTAGGAAGAGTTTTGGTAAGTCTAAATCAACCCATTTACTTCTATTTATGTTTGTTCATGTGTTTCTAGTTGATTTGATGTGATTTCGAGTCCTTAAAATGGTAAAATGGAGTTTTGGGTTAGGGTTAGGGTTTGAAGAATTTGTGGATGATTTTGATGTTTTGGTCGAAATTGTGGGTTGGGTTATGTGTATTTATGGTCATTGATGTTTAGTTATGCCTCAAAATGGGTTACAAATCGTTTTGGTGTGGTTTGGGTTGAAATTGGGGTTTGGGTTCGTTTTGCTGCACTTGCAGCTGCTGGTTCTGGTGTGCAGGTTGTCCCACTGCGGCGCAGTGGGAGGGCATAGTCTCCACTGCGGCGCAGTGGATTTCCTCGGCCCTTCTTGCTTCTTAGCCCACTGCGGCGCAGTGGGCATGGTTTTGGCTCACTGCGGCGCAGTGGATTTCCTCGGCCACTCTTGTTCTTTAGCCCACTGCGGCGCAGTGGGCATGGTTTTGGCTCACTGCGGCGCAGTGGATTTCCTCGGCCACTCTTGTTCTTTAGCCCACTGCGGCGCAGTGGGCATAGTTCTGGCCCACTGCGGCGCAGTGGATGGTCATTGTGTTTATGTGTGTTGATAAGAATGTATATGATCCATAATTAGGTGTTGGACGCGAGGTGAACTTCGTTCGGAGATAACTTAACTTTATATCGATCTTATCTTTCATAACCAATCAAGGTGAGTTTCGTATCTCCCTACCCGCTTGGGATTCGGGCTGAAAAGTGTAAACCTGGCGTGTTTACTTGTATTTATTGATGTATTGATTGTTTGACATGATTGTTGGATTGATGTGACGTGTCTTGTCGTTTGTTTGACTTGGATTGTGTTTTCGTTAAGTGTTACTTATACATTAGGATAGACGTACATACATGGAAGTCGGTTATGCATTCATTGGGTTTTAGATGTGGTGGGAAGGCTGCGGGTGACCCTATACATAAGCATCTGGGACTCGAAGGAAGTAAAATCCTCTGAAGTATATGTACGTATAGTTGGTTTATATTGTGATTAGTGATTAATTTTGATTGATGCATATGTTGTGTATATGTCCCACTGTTAGGGGATTTGACTTATGTATATTGAGATACGGCCTTGTCCCTCTGTTGACTAGTGTGCCCCGTTACGATTATTGATTGTTGGTTCATGTTGTCGAATGTTGATTATTGGTTTATGATTGACGGTTATTGATTGTCGGTTTATGATTATGCATTTACATTGTTTGTAAGCATTGCATACATTATTGTTGGACCCTCGGCAGGGGATTGCCGGCATCCTGGTGCATAGATGTATGCACCCATTTTGGATGTAGACCTGACCCCGAGTATATAGACATATATATCTCGATGTTTTTGAGATACAGCCCTGTCCATGGCGATGGCAGAGGGGTATCGTTGCATACGTGATTGAAGGTCACGCTTGGGATAGGCATATTTGCTTATTCATTCATTTGGCACATGCATTGATACATACATCATTTGTGCATCCTCATTACACTCTCATTTCTTTTGTGTAATCTTGTTGTTGGACGATATTGTGTACTTAGAGGCTCGCTGTAAGTCATGTCTAGCCTCTAATCTTATATTGTGATTATTGATGTTGGTTCGTTACGAACCATTACTACGAACTCACCAACCTTGTGTTGACTATGCTTAGTACACTTTTCAGGTAATCAGGTACTCCCCGGACGTGGTGTTTAGTTGCTTGCTTGCTGTCTAACCCGGACTTGGACTCATGGATCAAGGATTCATTGACCCTCCTTTTGCATTATACTTAGGATCGTTTGCCATCTTTGGATGTGTTATGTTAACGTTGATGGCTATTTGCTCCTGTTGTATTTTGTTACTTGTATTGCTATGTTTTGGATTCACCGAATCATTAATTGCATTTAGTTGTTCTATTGTAATTCCACCGGGTGCTGTATGATTTCCGTGACATTTCGAGCTCCGGCTTGGGGTGTTACAGAATGGTGGCCCATGCGTGGTCGTAGAGAATTAGGTGTTGGACGCGAGGTGAACTTCGTTCGGAGATAACTTAACTTTATATCGATCTTATCTTTCATAACCAATCAAGGTGAGTTTCGTATCTCCCTACCCGCTTGGGATTCGGGCTGAAAAGTGTAAACCTGGCGTGTTTACTTGTATTTATTGATGTATTGATTGTTGGCTCATGTTGTCGAATGTTGATTATTGGGTTATGATTGACGGTTATTGATTGTCGGTTTATGATTATGCATTTACATTGTTTGTAAGCATTGCATACATTATTGTTGGACCCTCGGCAGGGGATTGCCGGCATCCTGGTGCATAGATGTATGCACCTATTTTGGATGTAGACCTGACCCCGAGTATATAGACATATATATCTCGATGTTTTTGAGATACAGCCCTGTCCATGGCGATGGCAGAGGGGTATCGTTGCATACGTGATTGAAGGTCACGCTTGGGATAGGCATATTTGCTTATTCATTCATTTGGCACATGCATTGATACATACATCATTTGTGCATCCTCATTACACTCTCATTTCTTTTGTGTAATCTTGTTGTTGGACGATATTGTGTACTTAGAGGCTCGCTGTAAGTCATGTCTAGCCTCTAATCTTATATTGTGATTATTGATGTTGGTTCGTTACGAACCATTACTACGAACTCACCAACCTTGTGTTGACTATGCTTAGTACACTTTTCAGGTAATCAGGTACTCCCCGGACGTGGTGTTTAGTTGCTTGCTTGCTGTCTAACCCGGACTTGGACTCATGGATCAAGGATTCATTGACCCTCCTTTTGCATTATACTTAGGATCGTTTGCCATCTTTGGATGTGTTATGTTAACGTTGATGGCTATTTGCTCCTGTTGTATTTTGTTACTTGTATTGCTATGTTTTGGATTCACCGAATCATTAATTGCATTTAGTTGTTCTATTGTAATTCCACCGGGTGCTGTATGATTTCCGTGACATTTCGAGCTCCGGCTTGGGGTGTTACAGAATGGTGGCCCATGCGTGGTCGTAGAGAATTAGGCGGTTTGACCTAGACTACGGCTTAAGTTAAAACTCTTCATATAGCATGCATGGTTAGGAAATTCGTGTGCAATATGAATTTTGTGAATCCCCGTGTGAGTTCGTAGTCAAGACCATTTGTGTGATAGCTTAAATTCAATGTGATGAATGTGGTTATTATGATTTGTTGTTATTTGTTGAAGCTAATGTGATGATTTAGGGCAAAATGAAGGGATGTCATTAACTTAGTATAATATTGTGGCAACCCTAAAAGAACCCGATCAACTCTTTTATGGTTACCCAACATTATAACAAGTTAATGACATCGTGGATTGCGCACGTGTAGAGGCTAGTAAGGCCGTGTAGAGGCCGTGGTAGAGGCCGTGGTAGAGGCCGTGGTAGAGGCCGTGGTAGGGGCCGTGGTAGGGGTCGTGGTAGAGCTCCTGAGGCTGAGGTAATCGCCGGAAGCTCAACCGGGTAGAGGGTGGTAGAGGCCGTGGTAGAGGCCGTGGTAGAGGCTGTGGTAGGGGCCGTGGTAGGGGTCGTGGTAGAGCCTGGAGAGGCTGGTAAGCCGGAAGTAGAGGGTGGTAGAGGCCGTGGTAGAGGCCGTGGTAGAGGCTGTGGTAGGGGCCGTGGTAGGGGTCGTGGTGGAGCTCCTGGAGCCAAACTTGGCTGAGGTAAGGCCGTGGTAGAGGCCGTGGTAGAGGCCGTGGTAGAGCCGTGGTAGGGCCGTGGTAGAGGCCGTGGTAGAGGCGTGTAGAGGCCTGGTAGGGCCGTGGTAGAGGCGTGGTAGAGCCGTGGTAGAGGCCGTGGTAGAGGCCGTGGTAGAGGCCGTGGTAGAGGCCGTGGTAGAGGCTGGTAGGGGCCGTGGTAGGGGTCGTGGTAGAGCTCCTGGAGCCAAACTTGGCTGAGGTAAGGTGGAGGTAGAGGCCGTGGTAGAGGCCGTGGTAGGGGCCGTGGTAGGGGTCGTGGTAGAGGCCGTGGTAGAGGCCGTGGTAGAGGCCGTGGTAGAGGCCGTGGTAGGGCCGTGGTAGAGGGTCGTGGTAGAGGCCGTGGTAGGGCGTGGTAGAGGCCGTGGTAGAGGGTGGTAGGGGCCGTGGTAGGGGCCGTGGTAGAGGTCGTGGTAGAGGCCGTGGTAGGGGTCGAGGTAGAGAGCTCCTGAGAGGCCGTGGTAGAGGCCGTGGTAGAGGCTGTGGTAGGGGCCGTGGTAGAGGCCGTGGTAGAGGCCGTGGTAGAGGCCTGGTAGGGGCCGTGGTAGGGGTCGTGGTAGAGCTCCTGGAGCCAAACTTGGCTGAGGTAAAGGGGTAGGGGCCGTGGTAGGGGTCGTGGTAGAGGCCGTGGTAGAGGCCGTGGTAGAGGGCCGTGGTAGAGGCCGTGGTAGGGCCGTGGTAGGGGTCGTGGTAGAGGCCGTGGTAGAGGCGTGGTAGAGGCCGTGTAGAGGCCGTGGTAGAGGCCGTGGTAGAGGCCGTGGTAGAGGCGTGGTAGAGGCCGTGGTAGAGGCCGTGTAGGGGCCGTGGTACAGGGTGGTAGAGGCCGTGGTAGAGGCCGTGGTAGAGGCCGTGGTAGTGGCCGTGGTAGGGGTCGTGGTGGAGCTCCTGGAGCCAGGGAGGTAGAGGCCGTGGTAGAGGCCGTGGTAGAGGCCGTGGTAGGGGTCCGTGGTAGAGGCCGTGGTAGAGGTCGTGGTAGAGGTCGTGGTAGAGGCCGTGGTAGGGCCCGTGGTAGGGGTCGTGGTAGAGCTCCTGAGCCAAACTTGGCTGAGGTAATCGCCGTGGTAGAGGCCGTGGTAGAGGCCGTGGTAGAGGCGTGGTAGAGGCCGTGGTAGAGGCCGTGGTAGAGGCCGTGGTAGAGGCCGTGGTAGAGGCCGTGGTAGAGGCCGTGGTAGAGGCCGTGGTAGGGCCGTGGTAGGGCGTGGTAGAGCCTGGAGAGGCTGGTAGAGGCCGTGGTAGAGGCCGTGTTAGAGGCCGTGGTAGGGGCCGTGGTAGGGGTCGTGGTAGAGGCTGGAAGAGCCTCAGAGCCGGAAGCTCAACCGGAAGTACAGGGAGGTAGAGGCCGTGGTAGAGGCCGTGGTAGAGGCCGTGGTAGGGGCCGTGGTAGGGGTCGTGGTAGAGCTCCTGAGCCGAACTTGGCTGAGGTAATCGCTCAAACGGTTGCCGGCATCATGCCAACCATTATTGCTCAAGTCACGGCAAGTCTTGGGCAAAATAATGTGGCTCAAAACAATGAAGCCCCAGAAAATGAAAATAACGAAGATGCTCAACATTATGCCGAAGATAATGAAGAAGAGGAACCCGTGGGAGTTGGTGTCGGTATGCCTATGAATAATCAATATGGTGGGTACCGTCAAGGTTGTATATTCAAAGATTTTAAAAGTTGTGGGGCACCGGAGTTTGATGGGAAAGGTGGTCCCACGGAATGTATAAGATGGTTTGAGGCGATAGAGGCGGTGATTGAAAGGAGTCATTGCACCTATGGTGACCGGATTCCCTATGCATCCGGCATGTTTAGGCATGACGCCTTAAGTTGGTGGAACCAAGAAGTAACTTTGGGGCGGACTCAAAATTTGGAGTGGGTTGACTTCGTAAATAAAGTAAAAGCAAAGTTTTGTCCCCCCTACGAACTACAAAATTTAACCATTGAATTTGCAAATCTAAATATGGAGGGAGCCGACTACAAGGGCTATGTGAGACGATTCCAAGAGTTGTCTACCCTCATTCCTCACTTGGTGGGCACCGAGACACAGGCCATCCAGAAGTTTGTATTAGGCTTGAATCCTCAAGTCCGATCATATGTAAACTCTAACATGCCTACTTCCTTGGCTAATGCGGTTAACCAAGCCGGGAGTGTGACTGAAGATTTGTTGAGGAGTGGTGTTTTGAGCAAGTCCTCAACGAACAAAAGGAAGGAAGTGGGGGAGTCAAGTGGGGTAAGGAAAGCGGGAAGGTTTGATCCCAAGAATGCTTATAGGGGTAGGGTGATGGCGGCGGTAGAACCGGCTAGGAGGCCTTATACCGGGCCTCATCCTTTCTGTGGGAGGTGCAACAGGCACCATCCCGCCACCACTCCATGTGGTGCATGCTACAATTGCCACCAAGTCGGGCACGCATCCAAGAACTGTAGGGCTCCAAGAACGGGCCCAATGAATGCGGCTCCTATTCGGGCCGTTCCTCCTCAAGGAAATCAAAGAAGGGGTGAGTGTTTTGAATGTGGTAGCCGTGACCACTATCGTAATGATTGTCCTCGATGGGTGGGACAACAAGTCCAAGTAGCCGTCCACCCCAATCAACTCCAAATGGTTGGGCCTAATCAAAACCGGGGGCAACAAGGCCACCAAGTGCAACCACGCGGCCGAGCTTTTGCGGCCAATGTAAATGAAGCCCGAAATGATCCTAACGTTGTAGCAGGTACTTTTCTCCTTAATGGTCTCTATGCCACCGTTTTATTTGATTCCGGGGCCGATTATAGCCTCGTGTCTTCTAATTTTGTTCCTTTGATTGATGTGCATCCTTGTGCTCTAAACTATGTGCTTGACATTGAAATGGTGAACGGGTCACTAACTAGAATTAGCCAAATACTCCGTGATTGTGTTTTGACCTTGGAGGACGTTGACTTCTTCATTGACCTTATGCCTCTTGACATTGGTAGTTTTGATATCATAGTGGGTATGGATTGGTTAGCGGCGGTTAATGCGACGATTGATTGTGGTGAGAGAGTTGTTAAGATACCTTTGGCCAACGGTAAAATTCTTAGGGTTCAAGGCGAAATCTCCGATTCCCCTAATTCTAAAGTCTTTAGTGCTACCACCACAAAGGTAGAATTGAAGACCGTTCCTATTGTTTGTGATTTCCCCGATGTTTTTCCGGACGACTTACCGGGATTACCTCCAACTCGTGCGCTTGATTTTCGTATTAGTCTTATTCCTGAAGCCGCGCCCGTAGCAAAAGCTCCTTATAGGCTAGCTCTAACCGAAATGCAAGAGCTACAAACTCAACTCAAGGAACTCCAAGAGAAGGGTTTCATTCGCCCTAGTCAATCTCCTTGGGGTGCTCCTGTTCTCTTCGTTAAAAAGAAAGACGGATCCTTCCGAATGTGTATTGATTATCGGGAATTGAACAAGCTCACCGTGAAGAACCGATATCCTCTCCCTAGAATTGATGACTTGTTTGATCAACTTCAAGGAGCTAAGCACTTCTCAAAGATCGACCTTCGCTCGGGTTATCATCAACTCCGGGTACATGAAGATGACATTCCCAAAACGGCTTTCCGCACAAGGTATGGCCATTTTGAATTCACCGTAATGCCGTTTGGGTTGACCAATGCACCGGCGGTGTTCATGGACTTGATGAACCGGGTGTGTCAACCATATTTAGACAAGTCCGTTATTGTGTTCATTGATGACATACTTGTATACTCGAAGACAAAGGAGGAGCATGTTAAGCACTTGCGCGAAGTGCTTGAATTACTAAGGAAGGAGAAGTTGTACGCGAAATTTTCCAAGTGTGAGTTTTGGTTGGAAGAGGTCCACTTCCTTGGTCACGTAGTGAGCAAGGATGGTATTCATGTGGACCCAAGCAAGATTGAAGCGGTCAAGAACTGGAGAAGACCCGAAACGCCATCCGAGATCCGTCAATTCCTTGGATTGGCGGGTTACTATAGAAGATTTATTGAAAATTTCTCCCGTATCGCACAACCACTCACCCTTTTGACTCAAAAAGATAGAAACTTCGAATGGGGCGAAAGACAAGAGAACGCCTTCCAAACACTTAAGGATATGTTATGTGATGCTCCTATTTTGACGCTACCGGATGGGATAGAAGATTTTGTGGTTTATTGTGATGCTTCGGGGCAAGGGTTGGGTTGCGTTCTTATGCAAAGGGGTAAAGTCATCGCTTATGCCTCTCGGCAATTGAAGGTGCATGAGAAGAACTACCCGACACATGATTTGGAATTGGGAGCGGTTGTGTTTGCTTTGAAGTGTTGGAGGCATTACCTCTATGGCACCAAATGTGTGATTTATACCGATCACAAAAGTCTCCTTAAACTTCAGTTCTGATCAAAGGTTCATATCTCGGAACTCTAATCATAATGGTATGTACCCAGACTTAAATAGAACAGATTAATTGTAACCATTTTTTTTTTTAGGTCAATCAAGAGTTTCATTTATCACCAAAATCAGCTATCTGCTGACATACAAATTATATACACCATATCCACCATAGAAATGCTGAAAAACAAGCCCATGAAAGCTACAAAAAGTGAAAAAACATCAGGATTAATTGTTTCTATTTAAACTATCTAAGATATGAATTATCTTTTAATTAGTTAGAATCAATCATTTCTTGTATATACCTACAAATTGGACTTTTAACAAGCATTTACAAAAATTTTCTCTTTTTCTCTTCCAAAGCATATCATGTCACAGTAGTTTTCATTAACTTCTGGGGGGCTATTGCATATACATCAGTCAATTATATAGGTCTTTCACATTTATTTGAAGCTTGCATGTACATGATTGTGCAACGTCTATTTTATCAATCCAAAATTTAAAACACTTTTAATATGTCCTTTGTATTCAAAGATGTTTGCTATTGATATTATAATATTCATATCAAAACAAGAGAAATGATGCAGACTGATATTCCTTATCCTATACCAATTTATGTATAACATTTTCCATTGTGGTTGTTTCAAAAACCGTATTCTTTTCAGAGAGAGTCATATTGGCCTTAATTAGCAGCAACAACAGTGAATATCTTTGGACATTAAGTTTGCATTTATTTGTAGAAATTGTTTTCTAATTCTCCATTTCCAATTTTCTAGAAATTGGAAGGGGTTTTGAATCTCTAGAAAACAAATGAAAATTCTGAAAACGCGTTCAAAATTAGAATACGCATTGTATTTCCATTTTCCATATTAGAAAGCTATAATACGTGTTGGAGATGTGAGGGGAGGTGGGGAGGGGGAGATGGAAAATGAAAATAAAAAAAATCAATTTGTTGTTTTCCAAATTTATGTTCTAAAATGGAAAATGGTGTTTTCCATTTTCTTGGAAAACTTTTATAGAAAACTCTGATTTGATCACGTTTTCTGCTTTTCATGTTTTCTTGGAAAGTTATTCTAGAATACAAGGGGTGTTTTGTACAACTAAACAAGGCCAAAATCTTTGGTTTCTCTGTGTAACAGGTATGGATGCAACTTCGAACTCAATTTTAGCTGGTGATGTTAGGCATGCTTTCTCTCTTCTGTCAACGAGTTCTTGGCCTTCGAGTTGGCCTGAAGAACCTTCGCCAACCTTTGATCAGTTTGCTCATGGAAACAGTACGATCAGCTTGGCACAGCCAGGAATGCCATTGGAACTGCAGAATACAACCAGCAATACTCAGCTCCAAGACTTTCATTCCTTTAGATCACCTCATGAATTTGAACGCTTTTATTCGAATTAAAGTTGATTGGCTAATAACTTTTCAATAAGCCTTTTTATAGAGAAACATATCTGCACAGTTCATGTAAGCAGGGTCCAGGGCTAGGTAGAAAATTCTTAATGGCACTAGAACAAAACGACACGATTGAAACCCCATTGAATAGCTTCTTTAAAGTGGAATTTCTCTTCATGATCATGAGGGTAATCGTTGAGCTCATATTTAAGGATTAAAGGGAGCTCAACATTAATGGTATATATCGTGGATCCAAAGGATTTCTTAGTGTCCATTCCCGCACTAAAATCCTTAAAGAGGAAACCCGAGAAAGGGAACCAAAAATCACTTGTTGGAATAAAGGTCAGTTCTTTTTATTCAGTTTTGCATCAAGCTTTTAAGCGTTTTCTGATTTCTAGCTTAGAAATGGTGGTAGCAAATTTAATTTATCCACTCTAGATGTTGAGTGTCAGTTGCTGTTCTCTTCAAGATGGACGATATGGTTGTTGTCTTGCTTTAGTTTTTCTTCGATCTTTAGGTTATTTATCATTTTTACTTTTCCCTTATTGTCCTCGAATTCTATTTTGGTGTAGATTTGTTGGTTTTGTTCCATCTTTTTGTGAAGAATTCGATATGTTTGACATATATTTCTTGAAGATGTTTTCTGCACGCTGCACATATCATCTAGTGGTTATTGTCGAGTGTTGGGTGAATGTCTCCATTTTAACCAAGTTATCATTCTCTTGGTTAAGCTTCTTGAATTTTTGGGTCATATACCCAGGGGTTATAATTTGTTTTCAGTGCTTAAACTAATAACAAACTAACTGACATCTAATGGTGGCTAAAAACGAGAAAAACACAAATTGAATATATTGATTCACACGGATGCCAGGAACAATTTTCTTATTAACATAATTTCAACGAACACGGATAATCAGTGTGAGTTTTTTATTCAAACACTATGTGATCTAGGAGGGAAAAATAATGAAATTTCATAATATCCAATACTAGTTGTTTGGGCTTCAACCGCATCACAATGGAACCCTAAAATAAACCAAGAATTTCAGATGGGCCAAAACAAACGGGCCCAAAACTAGTCCACAAACAAAGTCCAGCAAACTAGTAAAAAACATGAAAATACAAACTCATAAAATACAACGTTTTTGGGACCAAAAGGCGACCACCATGCCACAACGTTGTCCTAGTTTCATGTTTCGATTTGACTAGTCTCGAGGTAAACTGGATAATTCATTTGAGGACAAACCCTCATCTATATCCATGTCAATTTTCATATCCATAAAAATTGTGGACCGAGTGAGACGGATATCCAAAGAGTTAGATATTCGCTACTTTCAAGTGATGAGATTTAATCACTTTGTTGAAGAAATAAAAGAAAACGTACTTTGAATTCTAGTAGTGAAACACCATCGGGCCTAGTGTTTTCACTTTTGAGTTTTTAGCTCATCTTTTATTGCTCCAATTCCAAATGAAGAAGAAGAAGCTAATCTCATCGTTTAAGACTATACACGATCTACAAAAATTCTAGCTAATAGACTTGCTAACGTGATTTCATTAGTTTTAGTTTAGGTCCATATCACTTGACTTAAAGGAAGACAAATCAACAATACCCCTTTTTTATATTATCATCTCAAGGGTCAGAATGAAACACGATTACAAAAGTATGAGGTAATGATCCGTGCTCTAAGTGATTATAAGACAAAACCTTCCATTTGACCCCTAAAGTTTATTAAATGTACATATTGAGTCCTCAATATGTGAGAGTAATAACACTTGAATATCGGGTGCCTGCTGAGTACCTATACTTTTCTTGAAAGGTATAGGATCTTCAATTGTTTGGTGTTTAGTGGCACAAAATAGAATGGAATAGTTGACTTGGATGAAGACATTCGACTCTTTGATTCAAAAGTTCTTGATATCGTTTATTAAACAAATGAATTTTGCCTTAAAATGGAAGAAACTTATAAAGAGTTGTTTAAAATTAGCTACTGGGTCCATTTTAGACGATGGGTCGACTACTTTTTAATTTAATAAATGGTGATATTCACTATCTAATAGTTTGATTCCCTAAGGCCCCTTCTTATAGTATTAATCCCCCGCGTCTGACGGCGTCCGACGCCAAGAGGAGGAAGACGCTAGTAGTAGCACCCGCGTCCTAGTCGGCGTCCGAGCCATTTGTGCCAAGATTGGACGCACTTCCAAGGCTGAAGGTGGGTCTCTTTTCGTGTTTAATGGCTTCCAAGATAAAAAAAAATATAAGGTTTTTATAAGGTGAAAAACAGGGGGTATAAGAAGGGGGTGTTCTTGGAGTGTTTTAAGAGAAAGAAAAACTGTAAAAGAAATAGTGGACAAATAAAGGAAGAATATGAGGAGTTATAAGGAGGTTCTAAACTATCACGAATGGCCGAATGCCTCTTTTGAATATTTGGGCACATCCATAACTTTTGTCTAAATTAAAATAGTTTAGCATGCTAATTAGTGTCGCACGAAAACATTACTTGTCCTAACCTGATCTCTCGTCATTTAGGGATAAGTACCTAGGAATGTAATGAACTATGCACGAATGTTTATGTTGTGTAATGAACTATTTGGATGTTTATTGTATGTAATGAACTTTCAAATCCTGGTTATTGGATGTATCCGGGTATATGTGGCAACCATATAGGCTGTCACTTGTAAGTTTTTGATTGGTCGGATACATCCAATAACCTGGATTTGAAAGTTCATTACATACCATAAACATCCAAGTAGTTCATTATACAACATAAACATTTGTGCATGGTTCATTACATTCTCAGGTCCTTATCCCCATCATTTATGTCAAAGGGAGTTTCTCACCCTGTTGGTGTAAACTTTTGGAAGCATTTCATTGTTTGATCATTTCATTCGCTCTCAATAATTTAAAATTTCAAGTAAATAGAAAGAGCTTCAAAAGAAATCAAATTTGGGAGAAAATGAAGAACTAATTTTGAAATTATGTAAATATAAAGGTAAAGTATTATAGAGTATTATAATTTTTTTTTAAATGAACAACAAAAAACAAAAACAAAACTACAAAAGATCCATCCATCACCCAAATATGTCACAACCAACATGGTGTTCTTTATGACATCATAATCGTTGTTAATCACACACAAAAAAACCTAATGTGGTTGGGAGGATAATGTGAAATATAGGCCCTATGTCATCAAGCTTAATAAAAACGAAATTAAATAAACTATGCATGTTTATAACACAGATAATTTACACCTAAATGTTTTTATTAAATTGTATAGACGTATGTCTGCACGATATGGCAAAATTCACAGTAACGACGACTGGTGATGGTGGCGGCGACGGGTGATAGTGGAGCCGATGGCGGCGGGGTGGCGATCTGATTATTAATGTAAAAATTTTTGATCTAAAAGGGTAGTATGGTTATTCTACGAGTGTGGTGAAAATTGTTTGGGGTATTTTTAGTAGATTAATGGATGAGAAGTAATAAAGGTAAAATGTTTAGGGGCAAATTAATCTTATCAAAAACCGAAAAGTTTCACGAGTAAAAAAAGGATGAAATGCTTTGTTAATAAGTAAGATAAATGAAAAAAAAAAACTCATCCCGTCATAAACGAGATATGGTGGCTGCATGCGTGTGTATGTTGTATGTGTGGCTAAAATATGAATGGAAATCCTTAGCTATAAATTATATATGTCAAAAAATGAAAAGTTTGTAAACATCTAAGCATATAAAACATACAAGTAAAGGAGGATACTATGACCAACCATCTAGATCAGTTAATTATATATGGAAAATGATATATTTTTAAAAAGGTTCATCTAAAATACTTATAAAAATATGATTATGACACTTAATTAAATACTTATAACAATATGATTATGACACTAAATCAAAGAATAAAGTTAATAGGGAAAATTAATAAAGTATAATTATCACATGTTACACCGGCCGTCAAATCACTTTGACGATACGAAGTTTTCAGCGAAATTCACTTTTCAAAAAACAATGTAATGATAATATTAAAAGGATTATTATTAAGAAATTTTTATAAAAAATCTCATTTATATAGTTCGACTGATTTAGTTTTAAAGAACCGATACCCAGTTTTTCTCAAAAACCGGTCCGGTTTAAACAACCATGTGTCCCTTTCTTCTTTCGAGAAAAATATGGTCTCTTTTTCTCTTTTCCATACAATCCAATAGTAATAAATAAATAAAAACACAACAAAAAATATCATAAAATGTAATAAAATATTTGTAAAAAAAACAAGAGAGAAGACCAGTTCTTTGGTTTCATTTCTTTATTATTACTACTACTTCTAGTCTTCTTTCTTTCTTTTTCTTTCACCGTGTTTTCGTCGGCAACTGCAAACTTTCCATAAATTTTCAACACTTTTATATTCACCAAGAAAAAAAAACTGCCTTTTTTGATCATTTGTAAGTAATTTTATTGTTATTTTTGTTGTGGGTGATATATTTATGCTTTTTGTATAGATTGATCATTTTTTAGTATAAAGTTTTAATCTTGATTGTTAAGTATGCACTTAATTTTGAATTTATTTGATTTTGAGGTGTTTTTAGGTTGAAATATAATTTGGGGCTTTATCTATATTGTGATTAAGGATTAGGGTTAGTTGGAAATGATGTTTAGGGAGTAACCCTTGTTTTGTTTTTATCATTAATTGGTTAAAGTTAGAATCTTGCTAATAATAATCTTGGTTTTCAAAATTAATAGTAATTTGGAGATTAAGGATTCAATTTAGTTAGAAATGATGTTTAGGGTCTAACCCATGCTCTTTAATTAGTTAAAGTTTGAATCTTGCTAATGAGTATCTTAGTTTTAAAGAATAATAGTAGTATGGTTTGTTTTCGAACTGTTAAGAGCATTTCGTGCTTCTAAGTTTGCAAAGTGTTAATAAATGGAAACGCTGACTATTCGTGTGAAGGATAATATGTGGAAGGCGATCTTCATACCGACTCTGCATCCGTTTAGGTTGAAATACAATTGCGCGGGTTATTAATTTGTGATTAAAGGTTGGAATTAGTTAGAAATGATGAATGGTGTGTAACCCACTTTTTTGTTTTCATCATTAATGAGTTAAAGTTTGAATCTTGCTAATGACTATCTTAGTTTTTAATGGATTATGCTAGTCTTTGTTTTTAAACCAATACAGCATTTTGTGCTAATATGTGGATGACAATGTTCAACTTAGTGTTCTGTAAGGATTTTTTACTTATTCATGAATTGTTTCTAAAGCAGAAGTTTGTCATTTTGATGTGAATTGGTATCGCATGTGTGATTAATTAAGCGAGTGCTTTGGATGCAGGTATTCGGTTTGTGAGGGGTTTGAGTTTCAGAGCTAACTATCGATGACTGGATAAGTAGAGTTTGAAGTGGTTTTATTAGATTAATTATGTTGGACGGGCCGAAGTTTACTGGTATGATGGGTGTAAATAACGGGAATGATAACTTTGTTGATCTGTCACAAGTGTTTTACCATAAGCTTGGTGAAGGGTCAAACATGTCAATCGACAGTTTCAATAGTTTGCAAATGAGCAATGGTGGTGGGTCAGTTGCAATGTCAGTTGACAATAGTAGTGTCGGGTCAAATGATTCACATACTCGAATCTTAAACCATCAAGGTTTAAAACGTGTAAAAAATAATTATATTGATGCTCACAGTGTGAATAGAGGACGAGTCTCTCAGGGGTTGAGTGATGATGCCCTGGCTCGAGCTCTATTAGATGCTCGTTTTCCAACAGAAGGGCTAGAAAATTTTGATGAGTGGACCATTGATTTGAGGAAACTTAGCATGGGACCCGCGTTTGCACAAGGTGCATTTGGGAAGCTATATAAAGGTACTTATAATGGCGAGGATGTTGCTATCAAGCTTTTGGAAAAACCAGAAAACGACTTAGACAGGGCACAACTTATGGAGCAACAATTTCAGCAGGAGGTTATGATGCTTGCAAGGCTAAAGCATCCGAATATAGTTCGCTTCATTGGTGCATGTCGTAAGCCCATGGTGTGGTGCATTATTACAGAATATGCTAAAGGAGGTTCTGTGAGGCAGTTTTTGACCAAGAGGCAGAACAGATCGGTGCCATTGAAGTTGGCGGTTAAGCAGGCTCTGGATGTTGCTAGGGGAATGGCATATGTGCATGGACTTGGACTGATTCATAGGGACCTGAAGTCAGATAACCTTTTGATATCAGCTGACAAATCAATTAAGATTGCTGATTTTGGGGTTGCTAGAATTGAGGTTCAGACCGAAGGAATGACACCTGAGACTGGGACCTACCGTTGGATGGCTCCGTAAGTTTACTTCCATTTTTGGCCTAGCTCTTGCGTATAGTTTATCTTTTATTTCTTGAAATGTGAACTGTTTACATTATTGTTTGACATGTTTATTATCACTTATTGGCTTCATTTTTTATTATATTTTATTATATGAATATGAATTGGCGGTAAAAATTTATTCTTACTCCTTCCCTTTCGACCTGACAGTTCTAAATCACGGATCTTCCCCGCCATCTTGCATATCTTATCACCTAATTGGTTCTTTATTGTATATATTAGATTAGATATGTACATGCACATCCTTTTTATCACGTCTGGTGAAAACTCTAGACATTTACCATCAAACAATTGATTTGTAGAATATTTGGGTTATATCTTCTCTTGTTTCAGACTGCGTGTGGTAGGATCTAATCTTACCTCTAGAGATTCCTTGGATTGTAGGTCTAGTTGTAAACGTGCTGAGCTACTTGTGAACTACATGTGCCTGGCTCATAAAAAGCTCAACTTGAGCTCGTTTTGAATGAGCTCGAGGAGAGCTTGAGTTTAACTTTTAGCTGGTTTGTTAACAATACCAAGCCCGAGCTTTAGAGATGGAGCTTGATTAAGCTCACAAGCATAGACGTGCTTTTATATATCAATATTAACATATATTAAATTCTAAATTTTGTGTTATGTATGTATGGATGCTTTAAATAAGTAAGAAGTGGTTAATCAGTTTGTGTGAAGGAGATTAGAGGAACGTAATCATCACCCTTAAATACGAAACATCATCAGCCATTGTTTTCTAGGTCATCTATATGGGATATGGCAAAGTAAAGAGTTAAAGCTGATTGGGAAGTTGAAAAACTAAACAGAAGGAGTTCATCCCATACCGCTTGGCAAATATATCAAAGCCATTTCTCTTTATATATATAACTAAAGCATTCTGTTCATTAAACATGGCTACATGTATCGCATCAAAATAAAACATAATCAGAGGTTGTTTGGTTCAAGTTTGATTTGATTTTAGGCCTCTCGCCTCTGAAGTGAATGTCGAATGATTTTTGGTAACCAGCTATTTAGTTTAGTAAATTTCTTTTTAATAGCTTATTAGCCGAGCATCTATTTACCTGAAGCCACACTTTGTTTTTCCGAGCTTGCTTTATCATACTACAAGAATAGCTCTAGCTAAGTTTAAGCTCAAAACAAGCTGAGATCGAGCTCTTCTGTTTGAAATGAGCCTAGCTCAAGTACTATCAAACACTGGAGCGACTTGTTTTGTTTACACCCCTAGTTGCAGGTGGTTTGCTGTTTATAAGTTATTTGCGATTGTTTGCATTTAGGGCATGATAGTATTGTGTGCTACGGGTATTGATTTCTGAACAGTTTCACCTACTCATTGAAATTACGAGATGCATTATGTAGGATGGGCGTCTCGTAGTTTAGGAAAAATTTATGGTCAAGCTTTCTGTTTCATCTCATAAATTCATAATGTTCTTTCAGAATTGTTTTGGTACGCTATAATAGAAATCTATCTGTTATGAAGAAATGCTATACTAAGGTCCTCTATTCATCTTTCATTTTATTACCACATCTCAAGACCTTCAATTGAATCTTGCTGATTCCTTTTCATGTGTTTATGATATCATTGGAACTAGCTTGTTAACTGGTTAATGTTGGTTACAACTCAATCTGTAATTACAGATTTAGAATGAATATACTTTTTATTGATATGTGAATCTAACATCATGACAGCTTTTCACATAATAGTTAATATGCTTTTGAAATTTGAACTCTTGAATATGTACAAACTCAAGAAAGTCCTAGACTTATTCTAAGTTTTTATAGTCATCCACCTACTGTTTTACATGCATTTTACTAGTGCCACACTGCTCACATACACACATAGTGCCAACTAGACTGCCAACAAGGATCCTGTAATTGAAAACACACGAAGACTCTTGAATTTACTAGGATGTTTTAAGAGTTCTACATATATTAGTTCCTCCTTGTATCTTGTGTTGCTGTCTAACTCTAACATCATCTAGGATCCACTTTGAGACTGTGTTGGCTTGTTGTCAGCTCGTGATGTGACTCAAAAACCAGATTCTTGAATCCTGATTTCACTTGTAAGAGCCATGACATATTCATAAAATTATATAATATACACGTGAGAACATGACAGAAGCTGGCTTTTTAAGTTCAATTACCCAAATACATGTTTTGGGGTAGGTTCACCCCCTAGACAATGTTTCCTAATTCTACTTAGGATCCATACACACTTGGTGGTAAATGTACCTGTATATCTCATCAAATATAAGCTAGTAATATAGTTATTTATTTTTATAACCGTCGCCAATCTCTGAGGTCGATGAGTATTAACTATGAAAAATGATGGTGGTAGGTATGAATGTATGAGTATGGTGACGTGTGATGTGATAGAGCCAGATGTGGTTGTGAAGCATGGCGAGCTTAGAAGCTCCTAAGTTGTATTCCAGATGTCACATATCTATTCTTTACCATACTTAGTTTGTCTCTTACACTTACCATGTTGTGCATAATGTGCTTTACTTGTAAAGTGTGTTCTTATTCACTATTCTATGATAATAATTAAGTTGTTTTCTAATTGTCTACCAACTTCGACAATAATTTGTGTCTTTGTTAAAACTTTTTAGCTTCACCTCTATAATTTGTTTTAGCTAACTTCTTTCAAGAAGTTGTGTTATATAGGTTGTGCTACATGGAAACAGGATTAAATGTTTTGTATAAGTGACACAGCATTAAATTACATTAAATGTTTTTACTGGTGTCAAAATAGATATTACATTAATCACCTTTGTGCAAATGCGCTTAACAAAATCTTTATCACAAAAGCTGTCATATCTTTGATTTGTCTTCTACCGTTATATATTTCCGGGGTTAATTCGATTCTCATTGCAACTTGCTGAATAGATTACACCCCTGTTTTCTTTCTGATTGTAGCTTAAGTGTTCTTTTATTTTACTTATTATTGTTTTTGAATAGTTATTTTATATAGTATAATTTTATTTTGTCAATTTGGATACGCTGTATATTGGAACATACCATTTCTTTCATTCAAAGTGACTTAATTTTTTTTCTTTGATTCAGCATTGGTATTTGGCATTGGTTATTGGTTATTCTTTCCTTCAATTGAAATAATATATATTCATCTTTTGGTTGTTGATGCTATAGTAAAGCATATTTGATTTAGCATTGCCATTTGGTTGTTGATGTTTGAGTAAACGACATCGCTTATTGCAGGGAGATGATCCAGCATAGGCCCTACACACAAAAGGTAGATGTATATAGTTTCGGGATTGTCCTGTGGGAACTCATAACTGGAATGCTTCCATTCCAGAACATGACAGCCGTGCAAGCTGCATTTGCTGTTGTTAATAAAAGTGTTCGTCCCACCATCCCACATGACTGCCTTCCAGTTCTCGGTGAAATAATGACACGTTGCTGGGATGGAAACTCAGATGTGAGGCCACCATTCACTGAGGTTGTCAGAATGCTTGAACATGCAGAGACTGAGATCCTGACCAATGTCCGCAAGGCTCGGTTCAGGTGCTGCATGAGTCAACCGATGACTACTGATTGAAGTGTGTCGAAGAACAAGATAGTAAAGAAATGGAAAGTTGAAAAGAAAAGAGAAACGACAGCTGCAAAACCATGTGTATCTATGACGGTAATTTCTTTCTTAAAATAGGGTGAAAAGAGGAAGAAAATTATTATATGATATGAACTACTCGTTTTGTTGGAAATTTTTTTCTTTAATTTTTATGGATTGTGTTGCTGAATTAGTAGTTATGGAGGAGATTTGATGTATTTATATACATGATCATCTAAATCTTTCTTTTCTATACCTCAGAAACTGCGTTTCCTAATTCAGTGTGTATCTAATTTTCTAAGTCGTTAACATCTTTAAACACGTATGTCATCCTTGTGCCGAAAACATTAATTTCTAGGGCGTGTATTCATATTTTTCCCAGTTCAAATCGCTACCCAAAGGCGGAATGGCTGTAAAATTACTATTACCTGCTCAAAAGAGATAACTGATCCGAGTACATCTGTCATATTTTTCATGATGATGACAATTGTATGTTTCTAAGTCTTATGTTTTGTATCAGGATCAATGCGAAATCATGGGCGTTAGAGTGTACTACTTGAATATTCTTTTGGGTTTGTTTTTCCCTGTGTAAAACATGTCAACATTTTTTATATTTTAATCAAGTCTCAAAGAAAATCTATAATTTTCTTGCATTTTTTCTGGAGTTGATTCGATTTTTGTTTTCCTGCATTTGGTCGTTGGTTCAAATGGCAAAACGGAAAAGTTGTTTTCCTGGATTTTTAGGCTATTTATTTAGAAGTATTAATCATTTTCCTTTTTCCTTATATTAGTTTAAAAGGGCAAGAATTTTAAAAAGAGACTTTTTTTGTTCGGTACCCATAATATGTTTTTGGGACAAGTTTGATTATTTTCTAATCCTATAAAAAGAATATGCAAGTGGATATAACATTGCTAATACAATTATACCAATACCAATGTCTTGATAGATTAAAACAAACAAGTGCATATAACATTGATATTAATACCAACTAGTCTTTGACAGAAACCAACAAAAGAGTATTATTCTCGGTTGGTCTTAATAGTTTCATACCAATCTTTAGATAGATTACAAAAGCATTGGGGAATTTTAAATTAGCCTGGAGTGTGAGCAAATCGTTTTTGAGAGCAAAAGAGAGGGAGTGAACCCTAGGATTGATGTACTTAGATCGAACTCCAGAAGACGATTTTCAAGTTGATGCCCACCCAACACAATAGATGTTCTTGGCTCGGATCCCCCATCAACAATTGCAAGGCACATCACATTCTTCTTAGCTTCCACCATTAAGTTTGAACCAGACAATGTAAATTTTTCGGATACTGTATTGCCTTCCAAAACTAGATCGATATCTGGGACCGCTGGTCCAGTGATTGACTTTGAAATGGTTTTTAAATCAAAGCATGCCCCAAATGGTGCTACAGATGTTACCCTTTTGATCTTCTTTAATGTAGCTTCCTTAACAAAATCTTTGACAAGAGATTTATAAATGGATGCATGCATAATGGTATAAGGTGCTATAGTACTAATCTTTGTCCCCCCAACTCCATTCTTGTCGAACGATAGCAATGATGGGTTAAAAGATACTTGTTTACCATTTATTTCAATGTGCTTAACACTAATGAAATATTCATCTGAAGGAGATCCTTCTGAAGAAACCGGGGCAGTACTGATAGGATTGACAATGAGTGGAGTCCTTGCAAGGGACAAAGATTTTTCTCCATTGATAGGTGGCATATATGCGCCGCCACCAATATAAATGTCTCCTATGGATTCGGATGATGATGGTATACAAAGAGTAAACTTTGGAGGCAAGTTGAATGAAGATGAGATTTGTGATGCCAATGAAACTTGGGTTCTTGCAAGGCCAACCAACCCTTTAGTATGGTCACCAGGTAACCCTTGTATAATGTCTTCATCCGCACAAGAGAATTGGAATTTAGGTACACATAATCTGCCAAAACATGGCGACCATCTGTTGACGATGCCCTTATGGTATCCTCGCCGAGCTCTTGAGCTATTAAGTATTCGCTATAAGGGTTAAAAGCGTAGACACCACATGCGTTGTTGGAGCAGCCGGGTCTAGGTGTTGAGTTGCAGTCTAAACAAACAGACCCCATGGCTTTCTTACATTCGTTTGAACCACACGGCGCTCTTTTATAAGAAGTTGATAGATATGACCTACAATCAGTCCAAACAGATTGTGCTCCTAGATCAAGTAGTGCATCAACATTTAATTTTGTTTGGTTGCCCATATTAATGGTGGTGTAATACTGGAGGCTAGTTTGGTTCTTTCGAATCGGGAAGTAAATGGCAGTGTTTTTAGTAAGTTTGTTTGGTTCTAAAGCAGCACAAGAGAAGGCTACAATAGTAGAGAAGAAGAAAAAGAGAGTTGCATGGCTTTTAGAAGTTGCCATTGTGTAACTAGAAAATTTGATGTGTGTTTTGTTACGGTTTTATGATGTTTATTTTTTACTAACAATAAATTAACATTTATTTTGGATACATTTTATTAAACATAAGTAAACAAGATGTTTATTTGAAAACTAATATTTATGTAAAAGAAAAAATGAATCTAAATTATTCATTTTTAATCTAGCTTTATTTTCTCTCTCTTTCCTCTGCTCCTCCTCCTCCCTCTCCTTCCTCTCATTCTTGTTTTCCTCCACCACCACCATCATCATCGGAGCTGCCACCACCACCTTCACCATCATCTCCGACCACCACCACCACCATCTCCGACCACCACCACCAAAACACAAACACAAATAGTCGCTCGATCTCTCTGTCTCTCACTCTTTCTCTCTCCTCTTCTAGCCACGGCGCTGGCACCGACGACAGCAAGGGCGAGCCGGTGCTGTATAACAACTACCATCTCTTGGATTGTCACTCATCAAAATCCAAATCATTCCCAAATGCGTCCATTTTTATCCTCTTTATATAATTCCTTAAGGGCGAAGCCTATACGGTATCCACCGGAAAAAGAAACGGCGATGGTGGTGGTAGTGGTGGCGGCTAATCTAAAAAGATGATAGAGACAGCGGATGGTGGTGGATGAGATGGAAAAAAGGATTAGAGGATGGAGGGAGGGAAAAAAGTAGATCTAGATTTTGAAAATCATTCGGCTGAGTTTGTTTTTTAGTTCTCACCATTTTCCTTGTTTCTAAATGATTACACCCCTACAAGTAAACAATAGTTGATATGTATTATTATTGTTTTAGAACATCTAATTAATTACTATTTTTCAAACATTAATTTTTGATAAAATATAAACTTGTAAGAAAATGGGTAATAAGAGGAACTCTAGCATCGATACCACAATTTAATACCCATCGACTCATCTCATATGAGCCATATGATGCATGTATAATATTTTACAAAAATAGGTCACTTTTATCAAACTTTAGCAAAAATAGGTTGCAAATATGGGTTATTTTTGACAAGAGATAAAAATAGGGGCCCATTAAATTTTACAGATTATTCATTTCCACCCCATTCTTTTTTTTTATTTTACACTACACCTCATTTTTTTTCTTTTACAAAATATTTTGTATTTAAAACTTTTAACTTCCATCTATCGTCTATCTATACTTCTATATCTATATTTCTCTATCTATATCTATACTATATTATAAAAAGAATAGTCCCATGTTGAAAGTTACATGGGAAAAAATGTTTAAAATACCTGCCTTAATGATTATTTTACACTATCAGTTCTTTATCTTTTAAATTTGGTCATTATATTTCTAATCAAGTATTTTTTTTCAATTGGGTCATTATATTTTTAGTTCTGAAAAACATATAATATTTCTATACAAAGTTTTATGAATTTTAATACAGTTCAAATACTAAATTAAAAATAATAAAATGATTCAAATAAATGATTTTAAAAAATAAAGATGAAATTTTAACACTAATTGATAGTAAAGTGATCCAAATGGATAAAGAAAAATACATGATTATAATAAGATAATTTGAATAAATATTTAACAGTTTGATAAATTTAACCCATTAATCAATCTGATATTGTTATTTTTTTTATATTGTTAATATATTTATCCATCTTTTCTTATTATCCAATAAAGTTAAAACTTAATTTTTACTTTCCAACATGCTTTTTAGCTCATTTATGATTTCGTTCTTATGCGTTATTGTTAAAGTTTAGAATGATACCCAAACGGCCGCTTAAATAACCAAGCTAGCGAAACTATTATTTTTGTTTTTAAAAATATAATTGAGTGTAAATTTTATATTAATAGTATCAAAATTCTTGTATGAATTGTAAAAGATGCTACATTAAACTTCCTTTATATAAATTACTCCGTATTAGATTAAGTAGGTAGTAGATAGATTTTAAAAGTTCATTTGTTTTGCAAACTTATAAAATGGGTGTACAGTAAAAAGGAAAGAAAGAATGGGGTTAAAGTGTTAAATCTGTAAAGTCTAGTGGCCCTTAATTTTTATCAGAAATAGCCTATATTTGCTAACACAATTGAAAGTAACCCGTTTTTACTAAAAGTCAGTAAAAATGACCCATTTTTGCAAAAAAACTCACCTCTATCCTTTATATATCACTAAATAATTTCATCAAGAAAACCTACGTATAAACATCTATTATTATCTAACACAAATCATAATATATATAGCTACCATAACATATAAAAGTAGCCGATGCCATTCAACTTGTGATATTAATATGACCATAAAGACGTCTTTAATTACATAAGTGTGACCCTGTGTGGCTCAAAAATAATGAAACGAATCACACCATAACAACTACAATAAAATAACAACGTATAAAAGTATCTGTTATGGTCGTCAAATCACACTCTCTCCTTCTATGACAAATGATAGGATAAATAGTACGAAACAACAATACCTACCACCAAAACGACTCCCCTTTTATTAAACATCATACACAACGAAAATATCTGTCACCGAAACAACACTCTTTCTATGCCAAATAATACGGAACGACAATATGTGTCGCCGAAACGACGCTCCTTCTATGAAAAATGATAGAATATATGTAACATAAAACAATAACTACGTTTTAGATATACAATTGTGTCATCGGGGTAACTTTTTAACAAAAAAATTTTTGTTGCGTAATTGATATAAATGTGATTTATACATCAGGATGAGTATGTCTAGCCCCGCTTTACTTGAAGTCATTACATAGTTGGTCAATGTGGTATGCACAAAATTCATTAGTCATCCCTATTTTATAAAAAAAACAGCATGGATGATCGTCGTGGTCTAGGGGGTCTAAACATGGGTCTGTTGATGTAGGCGTGGAGGCGGGGAATGGAAATGTGGGATGGATTTCATAGTTGAAAGAAGAAGGGGGGTGAATCTGGAGTGAGATGTTTGAAATGGAAAATGGTTTCATTGACGATTACATCTTCTGTTTGTATGGGTTTTGTGGGTCAGAGGGTCATAACCCTTTTGGGTATGACATTAGGAGCAAACTTGTCAAGGGTTGACCATAAAAATTAGGGAAATTAATGATATCCTTACAACAAATTTTAGCCATCTACAACAATACCTGCATCATGCAGTTGTATTCTGTGCATAAAAATTTGTATTTTTGTTGTGGATGGCTAAATTTTATTGTATACATATCACTACCCTAAAAATTAAGGATCTCATATGGGCTTTTGTGGTTTAAGACAGTTGATGATAATATATTGACGAGATGGGTTAAGGCTAAAATGCAATCACCCCAAGTGTTTTGGAAATTAAATTAGCTTAAAAGTGTAAGGATTTGAGATTTCATGGAGATGTCTATGTTTTATTTCCATCCTTACATTTTGTTTTGATGCATGTGTAGGTCTACGATTTTGATGGAGAGTTCTATTTGTATCGAAAAAGTTTGAGGTTTTTATTCATAAATCTTTTGCCAATGTCTGTCTTTACAGTTTTGATTGAACTTTAAAAGAGATTTTGGACATAATTTTACGAGAAGTGATATATCTATAACAGATTTTGGTCATCTACAACAAATGTACATATTATACTGCGCAGTGTACAACTGTATAAAACATGCATTGTTGTAGATGTCCAAATAATGTTGTAGATTTATCACTCCCCTAATTTTATTGACAACTTTGTGCATTTATTTACATAAATTACAACAGTATACTAAATTTCTATTTTGGAAAATTTAAATTTATTTTAGCTTAAATTGATTATTATTAAAATATTAAATACATATTTAAGGGTTCAAATTCTAAAACACAAAATGCTTATAATATACTCCCTCCGTCCCATTTTAAGTGTCCTAGTTTGACTTTCAAAGTCTTTTTCTTTTAACTTTGACCGTAAATATCTTTGTATGTATTTTATAATAGTTGACGAAACTTATATCATTGAAAAATACATCAAAAACTCAATCCATTCACATATTTTATATCAAGTGTTGTATAGCACAACAAAAGATAATTATGGTCAAAGTTTAAAGAAAAAGACTTTGAAAGTCAAACTATGACACTTAAAATGGGACGAAGGGAGTAGTATATATAAGTTTAAAATTTCGTTGTTGTGGTTTTTTCTTATGTCTGGTACTGTAATTGCATAAGTTTTTTTTAACCATTTTGCAACTTTAGCAGTTAAAGTTCTGAAATAGGTCTAGATGTGTATATTTTTTGTATTTTCTAGAATTTTTACTTAGTACTTCGATCACTAGCATCTTGCTAGTCGATGCTTTACTCTATTAATAATATTTTTTATTGACGTTAAAAAAAAAGTTTAAAACAACCTAGGTCTAGATCTTATCCTCTAGCAAAAATGAATCACACATTACGATTACTAAATATTCTAAGGAAAATGATAAATTTTACTAAATAATCATTTCCCTTATTCTAATATGGTTAATATAACTATTAACTACAACTTACAAATAAAATAATAACATTTCTTTACAATAAAATGTGGACTTCGCGGTAATATATTGTATTCTAGTCATTAGTATATTGTTTAAAATTTAAAACAAGATGTGTCCAAGATGTGTCTTGCTAGTCCTTATTTGCTTACAATATGCCGTTAAAAAATAAAATAAAAAATTTTGCTTTACAATATAGAACATAAAGACAATGATTATCACGGGTCGATTTAAAGGAACCCAAAGAGTAAAGAAATCCAAGGTTCTAGTTTTGGGGCGTAATTAATTAGAAAAAATATATGTACAAACGTATAATACCACCATCTTTTCTCTGCTAGCTATCATTTAAATGAAAGTGAAACTTTATCTATCCTTCTAAATAAAAAAACTGTAAGGTCTTATGTTAAAAAATTAAAATTTTCAAATGACCAATACGTCTCTCTTATCTATTTATATTATTTATTTTTTAGCTTTTAAAATATATACACTACCTTCTTTACAACAATTACCTAATGTACTCGTTGGCCATCATAATACTGTCGTCGCATTGTGCGAATATCCTTTTATTTTCTACAAAGATTCCACTTGTTATTTTGAAACATCATCTTCTCTATTACTCGTAAGTGTCATGGAAAAACAATAGTGAAGTTTTAAAGCTTTTCCTTTTGACAAAAAAGTTTGGATTTTTTGTTATTTTAAATACAAACCATTAAAGTTTTTATTATGTCATTTTGGACACCCAAAATGAA
>CM067172.1:64142970-64506755 GCA_034093135.1 Erigeron breviscapus | reverse complement strand
GACGATGATGAAGAATTGGTGATGGTGTGGTGGTAGTGTATAAGTTAATTGTTTTTAAAAGATACGAATTTTGAAGATTGATAATTTTGATGGTGGTGTATTGTGTATAGATGATAGATGGTTGTTTATAGGTTTGCAGGTAATAGGAAAAAAAAAAGGAAAATGTCACTATTAGTTTTAAAATGACATAAGTACCCTCATGTGTACAGCACATGAAAGGGCTAACGGATTGGAGCAAACGTCCGTTTGCATAAAGGACTGGATGTGATCTTTATCCTTCCCAAAAGGACTGCAATGTCATTTCAGATAGTTAAGGACGAAACTTGATTATTAGGGCAAACCACAAGGACGATTTCGGCCGTTTACTCATTACAAATAGAATAATTCAATCAAACTATATTTCAGATCAAACTCAAAAAGCAAACGAAAAATCATACGAGTAAAAGATAAGATAAGAAGAAAAATAACAACTCAGAAATAAACTACTGCTTTACTGAATGTAAAAGTAGTAAACTTTCCACCATAGTTTCTAAGTAAATTTAGAAAAACGCAAAAGGGTACCATTTTGAAGAGTGGAAATAGAAGAAACCAAACTTTGAACCGGGGGTCTTGTCATAGTGAACCGGCGGCGGCTGAACCAGGGGTGGATCAGGTGAAGTTTTAGGGGTAACAAAGACGGTGTAATAGCCGATCTTTCCGATAACCGGCGGAGGCTTTTCAATCGGTGGCATTGTTTCTTTTTTTTTTTCTTTTTTAGATGAAAGAATGAGAGAGTGGGAAAAGAAAGGGATTGAGAATGAGAAATCTTTGGTTTATGGGTTTTGATTGAATCGAGAATGTTTGATTGGAAAGGAAAAGAAAGGAAAAGGAGTGTTTGTTGGGGTGTTTGGTTGGTGTGGTGCAAATGCAAACAAAGATGCTAGCTTGGGGTGTGGGCTGCTTTTCGATTTCAAGGATACACACGAATGTTTGGCTCATTTATTATTATTATTATTACTTTTGATTTTATGAAGTACTTTATATATGATTAATTAATGATAATTAATGATAATGATTGAGAAATGATATCTTTTTTTTTGACAAGTGAATTTTACCTCAGACGCGTATGATGTGTGCTAATCGCACAACGAAAGGGTCCCGCACTAAGCGGATCTTAAATAGCATTTCTCACCATACCACCTCCTTAATTGGAAAATACCGTCGAGAGAACCTACCAAGGCTCGAACTCAAGACCTTGGAGTAAACTCCCCCGGGGCCCCGCATAGCAGGTTTAGTGAAACACCCCTGGCCACTGGGGTTTAACCTAGTGGTTTGAGAGAAATGATATCTAACTACTCTTTGAGCATAAAATGACAAGCTCGATGATAATAATGGGTTTCATGTGACGTCACTTTATCTAACCCAAGTTATTTTGAAGTGAGAACCCTAGAAGAACATGACTAGTGGTAGAGCTGGCATATCGTGTCCGACAAGACACGACACGACACGAACCCTATAACAAACGAATTTGTTAAGTCTAAACACGAACACGACACGATAATTAATCGTGTCGATTTTTTCAAACACAACACGAAATTTTATAGGGTACACGATCAGATACCTATTAGTAAAAATCCTAAATTTAAACCATCAAACCTGTTAAGAACCTGCTAACGAAGTTGTTAAAGACACGAAATTTGTTTAGACACGATAAGAAACCTGGTAAGAGACATGTTTTAACAGGTCTTGTCGTGTCTTAAGAGGTACCTTATCAGGTTTCATTTAGTACGTATGTATATTACATGTCTTAACAGGCTTTTTCGTCCTGTTAAGACACGAAACCAGTCAAGGTCAAATACGAAACCTGTTAATTAGATCAGATCGTGTCGTGTTAACATGTCCGTGTCATGAATTGCCATTTCTAAATGTTTATATATTTCTTTGGTTCAATTTTGGTGTAATTTGGTGTAACTTGTATTCTTTTACCTAAATTTTTAATAAAAAGTTTTATGTCCCCCTTTCAAAAAGAGAAATAAGTGAGCATGATTCACTTGTCGTGTCTTGTAAGAACGTTCATTTGTTTTGTATGTGAATTGAATAGATGTAATATGTAGTAAATGTAACTCACTCTTTATCAACTATTTGTGTTAGGTAATGTAGTGAAGTGATTCTGGTTCTCTTGTGAGATGCATTGTTTGTCACCTTGTCGGTATATGTCAAATGAGCGAATGTCTGAATAGTAATTGTTACCTATTTCGTTGTAGCAATTTATTATATAACAAATTTAGATGTGAGGAGAAGCTCATCCAATGATGGGCTTACACGTATGCCATTTTTTTTTTTTTCGTTTTTACTCTCGATTTGTTCTCCGCTCTTTCTTCTTCTTCATCTACTCCATCTCTTTTCTTCCTCTTTATCTACTACTCATCAACAAAAACTCATCTCCTTCTTTAATGTCTTCTGTCAATTTCACCACAAGATTCACACCAAATCCAAAACCCTAATTCTTTATTTCATCGATCAATATGGCTAAGGCGCTATAAATCTGAATAATCATTATCAAATTGGAGAAGATGATGAAGAAGAACTTACCGCCCAATGTTGAAGATGGTGAGGTTGAGGTTTATATGTTTTCTAGGCTTTGTTTAAACTAAAAAGGGTATTTTGTTGAATTGAAGTAGTTTTTTTTTGTTGTTGTTTTTCTTGAAAAAGCTGGATTTTTTTCAAAACTTTTTCCAATTGGCTCTATGTAGATTGAAATTCAAGTATTATGGCAAATTGTTGCATCAACTTTAAGGTATTTGGTTAGGCCTCTAATATATTAACCCTAGCCAAATTTAAGCACATATGATAATGTTAGTCTTGGTTTCCTTTAAAAAGAATATGTTTATTTATTTTTTTGCATTCCACCTACTTCTTGCAATATGCTTGAAAAGTAAATTAACTTTTCCCCTCTACGGTTTTAACGTGTGTTGTTGTTGATTTTTCTTTCGTATTTTCTTGAAGCATGGTGTAAGTGTGAGAATATAAAATATAGCATGAACCAAAGGGGTTGTCTTATCATGCTTTTGGTCTTGTGATGCATATAATTCTTGTTAACATATATGTAACTAAATACGTGCGCGATCAACCAAGATTGATACTAGATTCTAGGTGGGACTAAAATTGCAGATCTAGAAATGTTGCGGTCTCAAATATACACGATTAAAAAAAATTAAAAACATTATAATATCCAAAATTGTTTGTGTGTAACGTTTTTCGGCACATGCATTTTAATTTCTTTAATTTAAAAGGTTTAATCTATATTTATAATCAAATTAGATTAAACTACCTTGTTGGATGGTAACATTATATTATCGTTAATATTATACTCTGGTAAGTAGATAATGGGAGAATTAACAACAAAATGTCACATAAAAAAAAAAAATCTTACTTGGCAAAGAAAGAAAAATAACACATAAATCTTAAAATATCCTCAATTATTTACATATATGTTGAGAAAAATATGTTATATTTTATATGACTTTAAAATAGGATCATAAGTTATGAAGAATAAGAATATAAATTTGTTGTGAAAACAAAATATATTTTGTATAATTTTATTTGATGACATAAAAGCAATAACACATGATACAAAGTCTCAAAAATCAAAGTATTTGTTCACAATTGCCAAGTCATGCGAAGTCTCAAAAATCAAAATACATAGAGTTTGTCGTAATTAACTTCTTTTTAAGAGATCTGATAAAAACTAAATTTTTTGTAGGAAAAAAAAACTCAAACAATGATACAAATAAATTAAAGTTTAAACATCTAAAATAATAGGTAAAAATTGATATTTTTTCACTTAAAGGATCAAAAGTGAAAAACGTGTCAAGGACGAAAAAAGTAATTTACTCTATTAAAAATATAAATATGATTGAGCAATCCATCTAAACGGTTAAAAAAATATAAAATTACAGGCAAGGTTGCGGAAGTCGTTATGCGTTCCCAGGTCGGTCGACTAGTGAGTTGTGAGTACTCGGGTCTATGCGGTGAGTAATCGGGGGGTCAAAGTGGTCAAGTCGGTGAGTACTCGGAGTAATCGGCCGAATCGGGTCGACTCGGCACCCTACCTTGTAGCGAGTACTCAGAGAGTACTCGGCTCGACTCGGTGAGTTTTACAACAGTGATTACAGGTCATGTTACATAAATTTTGTGTTAATTGTTGCAAGGAGAGGGGAATATCGACATATAAATTTAAAATAGATTAATTAAAGGTGATAATCTTATTTCTTAAAATAAAATTTAAATGTGGTAACAAATTTTAGTAATTATTCATTTATTAAATAAAGAATGTTGACTCATTATTATTTATTCTATAAAAATAAAATTTGAATAATATAGATGACATGACAAAAAAAACATCAAATTTAGGAGAAAATGACAACTAAGCAAAAAGCTTACTTGTCAATTAAATATGTAGCCACATAAGAAAAACTATTCTTTCTTAGTTATACAGAGAGAAGAGAAGTAAGTTTGTCTTGTGTATTAAAATAAATACAAACATATATAAAAATAGTAATTATATATGCATATTATGTTGGTAAAAAAAAATAGATAAATAGAAACATCTTTTTTTCGAACAAGAATAGAAACACCTTTAACCTCATGTTTCTTTTACACTGCGTTCTTGAATTTAAATTAAAAGAAAAGAAATGAGAAGATTGGATATGGGAGGGAAAGAATTATATATATATATATATATAATAAATAAGGTTTGGCTTAGGTACAATAAGCCGACCCATGAACAGTAACCGGCTCGGCTCGTGAACAATACCGGCTCAGGATGACGTCAGCTATTTTGTCTTATTCCTATTTTGTCTTTTTCCGGTTTTTTTTTTGTTTTTTAAATTTATTTATTTTAAATAACTTTTATATAAAAAAAATAATTATACTTTTTACCCCGGTCATTAGACACGTAACTAAAACAATTATGCTTTTTACCCTATACAACGCCCTCAAATCATACCCAGTACTGTAGCAGTACTGTTACTGGAGGTTTATTTTTTTTTGTTTTAGTAGTTTGAATAAGCTTAATGTTTTCTAACTTTTATCACAATTTTTAATGATTTTAGGTTTTCTATATAAGAAAAATAATTATACTTTTTACCCCGGTCATTAGACACGTAACTAAAACAATTATACTTTTTACCCTATACAACCCCCTCAAAGCATACCCAGTAATGTAGCAGTACTGTTACTGGAGGTTTATTTAAGCTTAATGTTTTCTAACTTTTATCACGAGAGTTTTATTTTTTGCCCGGGGCAACGCCCGGGTAAAAATGCTAGTTATATATAAAAAAGGCATTCTCGAGTAGGAAAGAAACTTAAAGAAAAGAAAAGAAAATTAAGAGTTAATAACATTCTTGAGTTAATAAGAAAAGAAAAGAAAAGAAAATAAGAAAAAATAAAATTTTACAATAATGTCCATATAATCCATAGATATGTAATAAGAAAGGGTAGATTATTAATTTTGTAATATGCTATGGACTTTTCCTTCACAATTATGCCATATTTGGCCAGAAACTTTGGCTTAAAAAGGGGCTCACTTTTCCTCCCCTCCCCTTTCTTTTCTTTTCATAAAATATCTCAAGAATGCTTTTTTTCTATTTTTTCTTTTCCTTTCATTCCCTTTCTTTTAGAAAAAAACTCTGTTAGGTCGAAAATCGACCAAGTATAATTTGTTCAGAAATAGTTGAAGTTCTGAGAACAATACTTGTACATAATTCTGAAGTCATTCAGAATTGGTTCTCAGAAGCTTCACTTCAGTTCAGATCAACATATCAGAATACCGTTCAGAATGAAGTCAAAGACTGAAGTCTGAAGAAAGAGAATCAAGCTCAGATGTGGAGCTCAGAAGTTGACTCTACCTGATCGAAGACTGAAGCATCTCAGTGTAAAGTACTTACAACACTTTACACTGATTACGAGGAAGACTTTTTACTTTACACACCTTTACCCAGTTAATAGATTTATCTATTAATAAAAGTACAAGGTGAAGTAAATGGTTGGGAACAAAGTATGATAAGTCACATCAACTGACTTTTATACTTTACCTTAAAGTATGCATGTAAGGAATTAGGTTTAATTCCTTAAATGCTCCCAACCACATTTGTACGATCTGGTCCACGTCATCATGGACTTGGTCTATAAATATGAAGTCTTCTCACAACTTGCAAAATGCTTGAAACTTTGGCATTGCAACTTGTGAGATATACTCTAAGTAAACTTACGAGTATTTCCAAGTTATTTAGATCACTTGTATTTCGGGATTGTTTAGATATTTACACTTGGGTGTTTATCTTTGTTCCGCAACAATCCTTGTATTTGTTTATAAATCAATAAATCAAATACATTGAAAAGTACAACGTGTTTCAATGCTACATACTTGATTATACATATATATCTTTCTATAGTTTCTGCCATTTTGTTCTTGCATTTACTTTAAGTCATTTATTTCTTGTTATCCATAATCTGGATCGTAAAACTGAACTTGTCCTTCAAGATCAGTTGTACTTGCCAGTAGGGTTCTTGTTAGCTATCTTACATTTGGGACTCACAATTGGTATCAGAGCAGCAAGGTTGAATTAATATTAATTCTTTAACCTTTGATCTGCAAAGATGGTTGACACTAAACAACAAGAAAATCCTAACCCTAATGTCAATGCTAATACTCCACCTCAACCACCTCCAATCATCAACAACAATATACCATTGCACAATGTGCATGTACACTTTCCAAATAATCATGTTCCCAAGTTTGATGGGAACAGTGAAAACTTTCAAACATGGAAAGCATGCATGCTCAAATATATTGCTGGTGTTGAAAGACATTTGACCGATATTTTAAAGAAGGACCCTTTGTCCCCATGAATGCTTCTACTGTTGTCAGAAATGCCGATGGGACTCCTAGGTTATCACCAAAGGAGAAGGATCATTGGTCAGAAGAAGATCATAGACTTGTAGACCTGGACACAAAATTACAAAATATGATTTTATATGCAGTTCCTGAAACCCTCATGCCCACTCTTGTTTTACTTGAAAATTCAAAATTAATGTGGGAGGAACTAATGACACAGTTTGAAGGCAGTTCTGAGACAATTGTCACAAGAAAAGTTGCCTTAAATAAAAGATATGAGTCTTTCTTTGCTATCCCTGGTGAAACTTTAACCCAAACATACATCAGATTCACTAATCTGGTAAATCAACTGAAAGCCTTGGGAGTAACTAAAGACAAAGAAATTTTGTTAGAAAAGTTTTGTGACATCTTACCTTCTAAATGGGAAAACTTGATCTTGGTTTTAAGACAAGAAAAACCTTGCACAGTCACACTCTTGCTTCCCTATATGGAGCCTTCAGATACACTGAAGAGAACAAAGCTGAGAGAGTTGTGGCTGAGCAAGATGCCAAAAATCATGTTTCTACCAGTTCAGGTATGGTTCAGTATTCTGAACCACATAGTACAGCCCTACTATCTTATGAGAGTGATCAAACTGACTCGATGAAGAAGATGGTTTCTGAAATGTTAAAAACTGGTATTTCTGGTAATGTTACTCATGATTGTGATGAGGATGACGATGATGATCTGGTTGCCATGCTGGCTAAAACGTTCAATCGTTTTAAGGCCAAATCAAATCGATCTGGCAAACCATTTGCTTCCAGCGCTTCTATTGACAAGTCTAATCTTGAATGCTTTAAGTGTGGCAAGAAAGGACATTTCATGAAGGAATGCAGATCTAGTCAACCTTCATCATCACAATCTGCCCCTAACCATTCTATTTTTCAGAAATCTGATGATAGCTATAAGGCCAAATACAAGAAGCTGAAGGCTCATATGGCACTCTTGGCACAAGACAACTCAAGCAATAATAGTTGTATGGTTGCCAAAACTGAAAAATGGGAAGAATCTGATGAATCATCTGATGATGAGGAAGAAGTTAGGGACATGTGTTTCATGGCAGAAGATCAAGGTCATTTGGTCAAGTCTGATGTTGAATCTGGTCGTTGGGTGGATATAGTCATGAAAAAGGTTAGTGATTTTGGTTTTGAAAGTAATGAGGAACACAAATTGGACCTTTTAGTTCTTTTAGAGGCTGACATATCATTTGTTGAAACTGTGCGTTCAGAAAGCCTAAAAATGTTTGAAAACAATACTTCTGAACTGAACGCCAGTCAGGCCAGATTGAAAGAACTGAAAGATGTTCATTGCCCTAAAAGTTACCAATCTATGGTTGCCACTTTAGAGTTGGAAAAAAAGAAGAATTAAAAACCATCCTTGAACAAAAGATAATTAAATCATGGATGAAAGCACCAAAACCAGATGCTGCAATTAAAAATACTTTTGCAAATCAAAAAGCAGCATATGAATCTGGTGATCTTCACTTAGCATCTATAATCACTGATTTAGATGCTCTTCCAAAACAAATGAAACCAGAAATTATTTTTCCTAAAGTTGGCAATCTGAAAATTGTAACTGAAGTGGCCCAGGAACAATCTGAGGGAAATTCTGAAGCAGCTCAGACAACTGCTTCAGAAAAGAAAGCTAAAACCAAAAAGCCTTCTCCTCAGTCTTCATCTAAGGTTCCAAAAGGCCAAAAGAAGAAGAAAAATATCTCCCCCACTGAGCCTTCTACCTCAGATTCAGGTAAGGCTCAGGTGTCTAATGAAGAATCAATTTTGTTGAGGTTAGAAAGTCAATTTCAACTATTGGCTAGACAAGTGCAGAGTTGTAATGCACGTTTAAAAAATGTTGAAACCACTCCACTTCAACCTAAACAAAATGCAAAACCTTTTTCAAAGCAAATCAAGCAAAAATCTGAGAAGAAAAAGGTTGATACCATCAAACCAATCACTTTTGTGTCATCTGAGATTATGACTGAGATCCCCTTTGATCCTTCACTTCCTTATGAACCAAAGAAATCTGAGACTGCTAAGGGAGAGTCTAGTGAACCCATCAAGAGATGGGTTCCCAAAAAGAACTAATCTTTGTGTTTGTGCAGGGAGACCGAAAGAAGAATATATGGTTTCTGGACAGTGCTGCTGGCAGAACCATGACTGGTTATCAGACCCTGCTGGAGGAATATAGGGTGCAAGAGGGGCCCTCAATAGTTTTTGGTAATGATGAAAATGGAAAAACTGAGGGATATGGTGTTGTGAATAATGGTCAAGTCAAATTTCACACGTGTTGCATATGTGAATGGTTTGAAATATAACCTGATCAGTGTCAGTCAACTGTGTGATGATGGCTTTAAGGTTTTATTTGATATTTGTCAAGGCACCATATTCAACAGGGATTGGAAGGTAGTGTTGATTGCACCAAGGAAAGGAAACATTTATATCATTGATATGAATAGTTCACCCACTGAACAATGTTTCTACACAAAGGCTGATGAAGACACAAACTGGTTGTGGCACAAGAGATTATCCCATCTGAACTTCAAGAACATTAATAAGTTGTCAAGAAAACAACTTGTTGATGGGATACCTCAGATATCTTTCAATAATGATAAGTCATGTCCAGGATGTAAAATGGGTAAGCAGAAAAGAGCTTCATTCAAGATCAAACAAAGCTTCAGTATAACTGAACCTCTTCACATGCTTCACATGGACCTATTTGGACCAGTGAATGTTCAGACAAGAGCAGGAAAGAAGTATACCCTTGTTGTCGTTGATGAATATTCAAGATATTGCTGGGTAATTTTCCTCAGATCTAAGAGTGAAGATGCTGCTGAAATCATTGCTCTCATCAAACAAATTGAACTCAAGCACAAGCGAAAAGTTTGTCAGCTCAGAAGTGACAATGGCACTGAATTCAGAAATGCCACTCTGGAGTCATTCTGCACTGAAACTGGCATATCTCAGAACTTCTCCTCAGCCCACACACCAGAGCAGAATGGAGTTGTAGAAAGAAAGAACAGAACGCTGATTGAAGCTGCTAGAAGTATGCTAAATGAATCTGGTCTTCCCAAGAATTTCTGGGCTGAAGCTGTTGCAACTGCTTGCTACACTCAGAACAGATCTGTCTATGTCAAAAGACACAAGAAGACAGCCTATGAAGTACTCAGAGGCAGAAAGCCCAATATTGGATATTTTCATGTTTTTGGATGTCCAGTATACATTCTGAATGACTCTAATCAGCTGGGTAAATTGATGCAAAAGCTGATGAAGGATACTTCCTAGGATATTCATCAAATCGCAAAGCCTTTAGAGTCTATAACAAGAGACTTGAAAAGGTTGATGAGTCAATTCATGTTACCTTTGATGAATCTAATTCTGCAATCTTCAATAAACCAACTCCTGTACCACCCTCAGAAAATCCAATCAGTTTTGGTGATTCTGATCCTATTGTCCAATCTGATCAGTCACCTGAACCAGTTTCTGAACATCTCAGTTCAGAACCAGCTAAAATTCAGAAAAGCAACATTCCATTCTATCCTTCAGTCAGTTTTAAACTACCTTCTGAACTGACTATTGGATCAGATGTACGTGCTGCTTCACCTCAGATATCAGCCTCCACTGAAATACCCCAATCTGAAGAGTTTCATGATGCAAGTCATGAGCTGCAGGAGGAAGATGATGAGACTGAAATAGTCTTTTTTGAACCTCCTCCTGAAGTAAATCAGAGGAGTTATTGCACTGTTATCATTGTACATCCTGGTCATTACACTAAGTGGACTAAGGCACATCCAATCGATCAAATCATTGGAAATTCCACTAGTGGGGTTCAGACCAGAAGAGCCACAAGCGATCAATGCTTAAATGTCAGCTTCTTATCACTGATAGAGCCGAAGAAGATTGACCAGGCTATGAATGACCCAAGCTGGATTGAAGCCATGCAAGATGAGCTTAATCAGTTTAAAAGGAACGATGTTTGGGAACTTGTTCCTTGTCCTAGTAATCTTGAAAGAAGGAGCCAATTGGGACAAGATGGGTCTTCAGAAACAAGATGGACGAAGATGGTCATGTAATTCGAAACAAGGCAAGACTTGTCGCAAAGGGTTACTCTCAAGAAGAAGGTGTAGACTTTGATGAAACTTTTGCACCAGTTGCTAGACTTGAAGCTATCAGAATTTTCTTAGCTTTTGCAGCCATCATCAATTTAAAGTCTATCAAATGGATGTCAAAGTGCATTCTGAATGGAGAACTAGAAGAAGTCGTTTATGTGTGTCAACCACCAGGGTTCATCAATGAAGAAAAACCACATTGGGTGTACAGACTGAACAAAGCTTATATGGTCTGAGACAAGCACCTAGAGCCTGGTATGATACTCTTACTAAACATCTTATGAATAATGGTTTTAAAAGGGGTGCAATTGATAACACTTTGTTCATATTGCATGATAAAAGTGATATCTTACTTGTACAAATTTATGTTGATGATATTGTGTTTGGGTCTACAAATAACAAAATGTGTGAACAGTTTTCTAAAATTATGTCATCTGAGTATGATGGGTGAACTGACATATTTTCTGGGTCTTCAAGTAAAACAAACCAGTGATGGTATTTTCATAAACCAAGAAAAATATGTCAGAGATTTATTAAAGAAATATCAATTTGATTCAGTCTCATCAAAAGATACTCCAATTTCTGCACCATTAATTTGGACTCAGATCCAAATGGAAAACCAGTGGATCCCACAAAATATCGTGGTATGGTGGGATCCCTCATGTACTTAACTGCTAGTAGACCTGACATAATGTTTGCAACATGTCTTTGTGCAAGATTTCAGTCTGATCCCAGAGAAGCACATGCAAATGCTGTTAAAAGGATCTTCAGATACCTAAAGGGTGTCCCCAGATTGGGTCTTTGGTATCCCAAAGGCTCCAGTCTAGATCTAATGGGTTATTCAGATTCTGATCATGCAGGTTGTAAAATAGATAGGAAAAGTACCACAGGTGGTTGTCATTTCCTAGGTGGCAAATTGGTTAGTTGGACAAGCAAGAAGCAAACTGCAGTGTCACTCTCCACAGCTGAAGCTGAATACATTTCTGCAGCAAGTTGTTGCGCTCAGATTTTGTGGATGAAGAACCAACTAACTGATTATGGTGTTAAGTATACAAGAACTCCAATATTTTGTGATAACACAAGTGCCATTGTAATCTCCCACAATCCTGTCATGCACTCCAAAACCAAGCATATCGACCTCAGGTATCATTTTATTAGAGATCACATTATTAAAGGTGATATTGAACTTCATTTCATTCCCACTGATAAACAACTCGCTGATGTTTTTTTACAAAACCCTTGGATGTCAAAACGTTTAAACATCTCATCAGTGAGTTAGGTATGCTAAATCCTGTATAGCATCACCTCAGGGGGAAGTGTCAAATATTTTTATGTTAAAAGAATTTTTCTCTAACGGGGAACTTTGCTTTCTGAAAAATATTTTGTCTGAAATGCCTCAGAATTTCTGAAAGGACTTCAGAATGTTTGTATAAACTGAGATGGTTCAGATCCATTAGTTCTGACCATCCTCAGATTTTGTGTGTAAATTCTGAGGTCAATCAGCCCTTTATAATGTCTTTTAGATACATGGTCGTTGTGTGTACACGTGAAGGTTACTGTACAACGTCAGGAAAAGGTACCTTTTTGCCTACGTGACACACAAGTGGCGCCGTAAATGTAAAAGTAATCATCACTTTTTCTTAATGAAAGTTGAATTGTTTTACAAAAGTGGGGTATAGAACCGTCTTGCATTAAATGCGGACTTTTACCCAAAATTATTTCGGATTTCAAACCCGATCAAAATCAATGTCAAATTAAATAATTTTTTTTTCTGGGTTTGAATTTCAAAATCCTTTTATTTTCTATTTATTTTGGAAAATCCTTCGTATTCCAACATAAATATAAATCCTTTTTCCCAAATCAATTCCTTCATTTACTTCATTTTACATTTACTCCCAATCATTCATTCTCTCTCACCTTTTCTTCTTCCAAATTCCAAAACCCTAAATTCATTCTTCTTTTTCAGTTTTCCCTTGTAGAAATTATGGCTAAACAATCTCAAGCCAAATCTGTTATCACTTTCGAATACAACCCTCCATCTCCAGCAGTCAAGCCTAGTTCACAATGGCCGAAGGGGTTTGAGCCATCAACCCTAAGGTGAAATATGAACAATTTTGTGGCAGCTCTAAATGCAAAATCCAAAACACTCATGGGGAGGATAAATAAATACTTAGAAGAGTGTACTCTCCATTATGCATTGACTGCTGATCCCCAAGTAATGTATCATCGATACTTACTTGAATTCTGGTACACCGCTGAGATAAGCAAGGATGAAAAGTCCACTGCTTTCACATTAAAAGAAGGCACAAAGCGGTGTGTCATTTCTCTTGATGGGTTCCGGGAGGCCCTTCAATTGAACTATCTCAGATCTCCATCAGTCTATGCAAAAAGACTGAAAGGTATCAATTTCAGGGAGGTTCTGAGAGACATGGGTCATGATAATATGATCGATGAAGAAGGCAATCTGAAAACCTCTGGGCATATATTTTTGTCTGGATTTGGAAACTGCTGGAGGTATTTCTGGACGCAGATTGTCGAGTGCCTTGGGGGAAATTATGGTGGTTTAGACCAAATTTCCCTGCCACAAGTTGAAATGGGCTATTATATGTGGCATGGAATTGAGGCAGACTTCGCTGAGATACTCTTCTCTCAGTTATTGGTAAAGTTAAAAGGAAAAAGAAGTCTGCATATCTCTTTTCCAAGATTTCTGAGCATCTGCTTCATGCAAATTCTGGGCGATGCGTATTCTGAAGGGGGACCTGAGATTTCAACCACGGAGTTCTGCAAGGATTTATCAAAGATATCCACTTCAGAACCTGAACCAGAACTCTCTGCTGAAATGATTCAGGTAATTAATAAAACTGAAACAGCACGACCGGCTGGCTCAGAAAGGTCACCGAGCGGGTCGCAAAAGAATGCGAGACCCATTGGTGCACCTAGTGGCAAAATGTTGAAGTTGTTCAAACCCCAAACAACTTCTTCTACCCAGCCACCTCCCCCATCCGATGACCAACCTGAGGATCTCCCAAAAGATCCCTCAGGATCACCAAAGGGCTTATTAAAACGTCGCAAACTTAAGAAGCAGTCCTCACAGCCCAAGGACATAGATACCGAAGCTAACCCTTCTGGTTCTTCCCAACAAGAACCAGAAGAATCGAGTCTAAAGGGAAACCCACAAGCAAGCATCTCCAAAACTTCTTTAGGAGGAGATGGTAAAGATATTACAAGTGAGCCCGCCCAACTCACAGTAGAGTCCGTGTCTGCACGTGCACCCCCTGTAACTTCACCAATCTTACACACTTCTGCAGCACAAACTGATGATGTTTCTGAGGTGACACCCTTAGAAACTGAAGTTTCACACTCTACGGCCGATGAAGTAATTCTTGACGATGGCACAAGAGTTATTAAGGCAACCCCCGTGTCTACTGTCACTGGCGATGAGACTTTGGTTGAGCCAACACAAAATCAATCTGGTAACGATGCATCTGCAGCAGCAGTTGTTGAACCAGAAGCAGGTTCAGACACCAGTGGTCTGAACCTGGGCATATCTGATCAGACTGCAGTTTCGACTGACCTCTGGGATGAAAATGAGACAACTCAAGGGGATCTTGATTCCTTTGCTGAATTTGAGTTTGATGAGGACTTATTAAGGGAGAATCAGGCTTCTGATTCTGAGCCAACCCTTAACCTCGCAAACGCCCCTCCTCCCCCAGAAATCCAAAACATAATTGTTGAACAACCATATCGTCCACCACCAACATCTCATCAACATCCATTCTTTCCAACAGGCTCAACACCTGCTTATGTTACTTCACCTGTTTTTCAACCACAACTACAACACCTTCACCCCCAAATTCACAATGTGCCTAAGCCCAGAAATTATGATGATCCTTCTGAGAAGGAGTTGGACTCTGAAACTGAATCTGAGAGTCCAACTGAGATGCAGTTAGATAAAGCATTGGATGGGCTTGGCAGCATTCCCTTTGTGGCTTCTGCTTCTACACAACCACCTCCTCCTTTGAGTGTGGAAGCACAGTTAGAGAAACAAAATGCCGAAGTCCAAAGCCTACTCATCAAGGTTGAGGACTTAACCAAATCTCTAACTGCCAATAGTAGTTCCATAGCTGATATGAAAGGTGCTCAGATGTTCATTGGCACTGAGTTGACCAAGGTTGTTGGAAATGAGGGACTAGTAGGTGGGAAGCTTAATGAGCTAGTACTTTCATGTAACAAAATTAGTATAGCCATCAGGGAAGCCTTCAGACTGGCCAAAAGAGATGTGCAAGCTTCAGTTGTTGCGAACTTGACATCTGGTATTGAAATAATCAAACAAGAGTTTATGGCAGTCGTGAAAGAGGTGAATGAGTTGGGTAAGAAGCCAAGTGTTAATGAAAAAGAACTTGGGGCTTCTGTTAGTATTGGATTGGTTGATAAACTAAAGGCTGAGCTCTCCCAGGATTGGATTGCTCAGATTTCTGCTTCAGTTTCTGAAAAGGTCGAGCAGAAGATCAGAATGATGGTTGATGAAGCTGATAAAGCAACAAACAAGAAGGTTGATAAGGTAGTTGAAGAAATTCATACCTCAATTTCAACTCTTGATACTTCAGTAAAGCACCAAACAAAACAGTTAGAAGAAATTCTGAATCTTCTGAAGAAAGAACAAGTTGTTGCTCCTCCTCCCCCTGCTTCATTTACTGAAGAAGATAGAAAGATGTTAAAGGATTTAAAGATCAAGAGGCACTGAACCTTAATTCTTCCTTCAGATTAAGGGCTCAGTTTGCTTCTATGGCTAAAGGCATTTCTGACAGCCTAGAGCAGCAGAGTTGGGAACCTCTGAAGGCAATGAAAACAGCCATTGACTTATATTCAAAGATGCCTTCTGAGATTCCCAAAGGGGGAAAAGATGTGCCAATTGGTTTGCTTGCAAGTACACAAGAATTAATAGAAGCAACCAAGAAGCAAGCTGAAGTACAAGCTGGTAGTGCTTCAGTTCAGGGGGAACAACAAGTAAAGCAGGCAGAACCTGCTAAGAAAGATAAAGGAAAAGCCCCAATTGTTGATGAACCTAAGAAGAAAAATGCCAAGGGTTCTGGGCTAGTTGTTGGTGAAAATGTTGATGAGCATGGATACACCTTGCATGATCTTGATGCTGATGAAGATAAATTGAAGGCTCTGCAGAGGCAAGTCTCCAATCAATACATCATGTGGAGGGAAAATAAAGAAAGATAAAGGGCACAACACTCCTCAATGGGCACCTTGGATCTGGTTGATGCTGGAACTCTGAATCTTCCCTTGGAAAGATATCAGAAAATAAAGAATGATCCAAGAGTGCAGAAAGCCCTTGAAGAAATGAGTGCTTATGAATATGGGGTGCAATATTCTCCCTTGGAACAAAAGCTGGACCATCTCACCTTTAAAATGTCCATTGAGGACTTGGTGAAAAATAGAGAAAAAGATATGGGTATTAAAAGGAAGGAAATTCTGGCCAATGTTCTGAAGATTGAAAGAGAATTGTCCAAGCCACCCCCAAAGCCCAAAGTGACTGGACCTCGATCATCAAGGAAAAACATTCGTGATGTTGATCTATCAACCTTCAAACCAATTTCTGAAGATGCTGCTGAAATTAAAAGAAAGCATGAAAAAGATCAGTATGATCATTACTTGCAGCATCGAGCAAATCCTGCCAAGATTCTTGATATTGAAATTACAAAGGAGGATGGGCTGAAATTGTTTGACATGGTTATCAAAAGAGAAGGAAGAGCAGCAGAAGAATATTCTCAGGTCTCAGTACAAGAATTTGGCATTTCAGAACATAGAGAGATGATCCAGATCTTAAAGTCAAAGCCTAAGTCTCATCTCATTGGTGCATGGTTGTCAAGAATTCAACAAAAGATGAAGGCTAAGGTGGAGATTGAAGAAAGATTATTTGGAAAGAAGGATCCCTCTCCTCAGAAAAGGAAGGCTATTGAAGCTCCCTCAGGTTCAAGGCAGCCAAGAAGTAGTTCCTTTCTGATTATCATTTACTTGTAATTTATTTTACATTTTGTAACAAACATTTCAGTTTGTATATATATGTTGCAATTTGTAATCGATAAGTAGATGGTAAGTTTAAGTTAGAAAAACAACTAGAAAAAATCTGAGGCATCAATGATCTATAAAATGTCCTTAGAAAATTTTTACAACTTAAACAAAAACTTGTATCTCAGACTTACAAACATGTATAGATAGAAGTCTGAAATGCATGCACTATTTCAGAACAAATAGGGGGAATTTGTTAGATCGAAAATCGACCAAGTATAATTTGTTCAGAAATAGTTGAAGTTCTGAGAACAATACTTGTACATAATTCTGAAGTCATTCAGAATTGGTTCTCAGAAGCTCCACTTCAGTTCATATCAACATATCAGAATACCGTTCAGAATGAAGTCAAAGACTGAAGTCTGAAGAAAGAGAATCAAGCTCAGATGTGGAGCTCAGAAGTTGACTCTACCTGATCGAATACTGAAGCATCTCTTTACCCAGTTAATAGATTTATCTATTAATAAAAGTACAAGGTGAAGTAAATGGTTGGGAACAAAGTATGATAAGTCACATCAACTGACTTTTATACTTTACCTTAAAGTATGCATGTAAGGAATTAGGTTTAATTCCTTAAATGCTCCCAACCACATTTGTACGATCTGGTCCACGTCATCATGGACTTGGTCTATAAATATGAAGTCTTCTCACAACTTGCAAAATGCTTGAAACTTTGGCATTGCAACTTGTGAGATATACTCTAAGTAAACTTACGAGTATTTCCAAGTTATTTAGATCACTTGTATTTCGGGATTGTTTAGATATTTACACTTGGGTGTTTATCTTTGTTCCGCAACAATCCTTGTAATTTGTTTATAAATCAATAAATCAAATACATTGAAAAGTACAACGTGTCTCAATGCTACATACTTGATTATACATATATATCTTTATATAGTTTCTGCCATTTTGTTCTTGCATTTACTTTAAGTCATTTATTTCTTGTTATCCATAATCTGGATCGTAAAACTGAACTTGTCCTTCAAGATCAGTTGTACTTGCCAGTCGGGTTCTTGTTAGCTATCTTACATTTGGGACTCACAAACTCAAGAATAGAGTGTAAACATACATCTTTTGAATTTACGTATAAAAATTGCTTTTTGTATTTTTTTTTAAACGATAGATAGTAACCGCGTGTTGCGGCAATGAGATGGTGGGGTGATAGGTTATAGAGTGTAATAGGTCATAGGATGTGATATGTCATAGAGTGTGATAACCAAATTCCTTAGTCGTACGGGCTCCGTAACTCGGATTTAAAAATTCGTCTAAAATATATCGAATGACATCTCTAATTAAAGAGCATGAAATTTTAAGAACACCCATATAACTTTTATAATTTATCGATGTACGGTTTTGAGATAAAAGATTTTGAATGAATTAGAGGAATAAAATGATTTATGTAGCAGAGAGAAAAAATAAGTGGTTGAGATTTGAGGAGAGAGAAGAAAATGAGTGGTTAAGATTTTAAGGGTATTGTATATTAAGTGATGATATTCAAACTAGAGGATAAAAGAGGGGCAAATTAGGTATATCAAATTCTTTTTTGAGAAAAAAAAAAGTGTAAATGCTTTATAAAGTAATAAAGATAAAGATAAAGATGTGTTAAGCCAAACCAATCTATTTTAAAGTTATCGTCATAACTTAAAATATTAAAAACTAGTAAGTTACCCCGCGCTTTGCCGCGGGACAATTTAAAAGTTACATTAAAAGTGTTGAACCATTCCTTACATCCAAGCCTATCGAGTCTTCGCTGTTTTCCATGAAAGATGTATCGTCCTTAAGTTCTAGAAAATAAAGAAGATGTAGAGTGTTAGGGAATTTGGACTTATGTGTCTGATAAATCAGGTGGGTGGGCCAAGTGATGCCAATTTCAGGATTAATGAAGGAAACAAATGTTAAGGAACATACATTTAATCAATAAGCTTTTTCTAGCATGAGTGGAACTATAGGGCCATGGTGTTGTCATACACCTCACACCATATGGTATGAAGTGATCCATGCCATTTTTTATCCCTTCTTCCAAAAAAAAAAAAAAAAAGTTTTGATTCCATATTTATTTATTTGTATAAACTTTGCAATAAAAGTTTGCAGAATGTGAATCACATGGTCAATAAGAAAAGTATTTAGCAAAATTGTGAGAATATAAGAATGAGTGAGCATACATTTGCCTACTATAACATTTACATGGTGGTAAATTAAAGGAGACAGCTTCAAGTTGGTAAAGTAGATTACAGTTTGGATAGCAACTTGTTACCTATACATCAATCACAGCATGCTTCCGTGAATGATATGAGAAATGATTCACATATATCACCTGAAAAATGGGCACATAATGAAAATCCAAATTAAATGGAATAAAGTAGATAAATTTCAGTAGCCCTAGGTTTCTTTAACACAATTTGTCAAACACCTTAGCAATAATCAAATATTTAATAATTGGTATAGGAAAGAGGTCTGCAAAGTGGATCCTTTAAGCCAATTTCCAAACAAAAACTGAAACTAATGTCAATTCTTTTGTTAAGGAACCACATCAAAAACGTAAATGCAGAAAATCATTAATCCATCAAACACAGTTTCAACATCCCAAAACCTAAAGCAATAGCAGTATTGCTTACTGATGTAGGAAAGTGATATGGTGGTAACTGAATGACCCTTGGATAATTACGAACATATATTTATTGAAAGAAATTTGGATCTGCAAGATGTATCATGACCCAAGACCATAGTTGACGAAAACCGCATTAGTAGTAAATAGTGACCAAACAACACTCCCATTATAAGCTTCATGAACCCCAAAATCACATCAGTAACCCGAGCTCTGAAACAAACATTAGCGAATATCTCAGACCCTAACATTATGCTCTTTGTAGAACACTAACCACAACCAAGTATTGTATAACCATAACGATTAATAAACAAAAAATTGGAAGCACAAACCTTTGATAACTTTTTCTTTCTTTCAACATAGACACATTAACATATCTATTTCCAAAAAAAAAAAAAAAACGTCAAGTTATTCCTAAGTTGAACAATGATACACGTAAAATGAAAACATACCTTTTGTTTTAGCAAAGACATTATATCCAAGAGATAAATATGTATTCTAAATCACAAAGAAATAGATTAAACATAATCGACTCGGATAACCAATACTGTAGTAGTAAGTGTTACAGATGTAATAACTCAAAACTTACAGACAAAGAACCATGAACAAATTCAACAGCTAACAATCCTTGTTCTTACCATGCCTTAGTGCTGTAAAGTTACAATCACATAAGAAAGATTAGTCTTTCAAAGTATAATCAATCACACACAGTAAAGAAAGAATGAAAGATTAAAAAAAAAAAGAAGATCAATATTATAAATTGACCATTTAAAAGAGATCAATTACCTCCCGGTCATTCCAATTTGTGCAGTCATTATCTCTGTTGATGATTCTTCCGTGGTGAGCAAGTGTTACAATCTTGTTCCCGTATGAGTGTACGTATCCATTGCACGAGCTTTATGAATGTGCAAAACTGATAGCACACTATACCACCAGTAACAACTTAAGTTACTATGAACATGTTAAAAACAAAAAAACTGGGCTTTATTATAAGAAAGTTGACTTAGTTGCCCATGTAGGACCAACCGGGTTCCGGTCTCGGGTTACCAGTTTGGAATGGAAATGAGTTTCGTTCAGCATTTTACTACAGTCTATATTATAAAGTTAGTCCTACCCTGCTGTTACTTGGTTTAAACAAAAGCAGCCCAGTAGAGCTTGCTGCTCTATTTCATGAATTTGTATACTTGAATCGTCATTGATAAAACTGATATAACTTAGAGTACTTTAAATTTAACACTTAATATTGTTGCAAGTCATGGAACTGTAATTTCCTACTTTTGATTTAAAAATATTCTTGTGTAAAAGCAATAGTTGTTCTTTGGTTTGAGCATATAAGAAGGATAATATGTTCACAGCAAAGAGAATACTTTACCCCATGATCATACATTTATTAAGTAGAAGCACATAAAAAATTAAAAATGATTCAAGATTGCATCAAGATGACGAAGAACCCACATTAGGAACTGTTGGGAATTACATTCTTCCATCGTAATCTTAAATCACAGACTTTAAGTGTGTTATATAAATCAAGACTAAGGTTTTGCCGGGCTCACATGATTTATCCAGACCAGTCCGAAACCAAAATCATGGTATATATGCAACCCGGGTATATCATGCTTATTAGCTATAAAAAGCACACCAAATTTTGAACCAAGCTACAAACCTCTATAGACCCAAACAATATTTTTGATAGACAACAATAAGCACCGAGTAGGTTTATTAACTGATCACCCCATGATCACAATATTAAAAGCCTTAAAATTAAGCTGATGGTAAGCAAATTTGGACATCCCTCCAACGGAGTAATCGGCCAATATTCCATGCACCTACACAAAAACAGATGCACATACATACACACACACATATATTTTGAGTTTTTGACAAAACCTTCATTTCTATTCATTTAGGCATTTTCAACAAAACTTAATGTACACCATAAAAACAGAAGACTTACCGCAAGAGCCGCTTAAAAAATACACTTCTTCCATCACAAGTCATCCGTTTTTCCCATACTCCCTCCATACATAAGTCGACTTAGCGTTAATATTATGTGCATATCTCGTTGTATATGCAAATAGCCTTATCAAACTCACCAAGGTTGTCATTTCCCTCTCCAATTCTCTTACACCTACAAAAACCGATGTAGTCTTATCCCCATTGTAGTCGTCAATTTCTAAAGTGAAGCATGAAGAAAATAAATACTCCGTAGATAAATAACTCCCTAGAGACTTAAAAAGAGTATTGAAGTACATACCTATATTTGTTTAACACGATTAATCAAACACATAGGGTGCAGTTTAACAACTCCCTTTGAATTTCACAGAAAACAAAAACAAAAAAACTCATGGGATGTAAAATACAACATATTAAATAAGATTACAAACAATTTGGCTAGAAGCATTTCATCTAACACCATTTTTCTTTCAACAAACTATAAAACAAAGATCATTATGTCTTTCAAAAACGGAAAAGAAAACTAAATCTAATAGTAACATGAGTAGTTACACATATAATCGATTAATAAAAAGTAAGGAGTAATTTACCTAGAGAATGGCATCAAGGATAGATTGAGGAGTAATCACCGTGAATAATACCGTACGAAGAAGAAGATAGAGAGGAAGCTGATGACGGATCCGTCTGCCGTTTTTTTTTTTTTTATGTAACAGAAGAGGAGGAAGGGGATAATATGGTTGGAGAGAGTGGAGAGAAGAGGTGAGAAAGAAGGTCGAAACTCCTGGAAGTTGTAAAAGCTATGGACAAAAATATCATTTAATCTTGGATAATGATAAATATGCCTAATAATGTGCCTAAAAGTATGCATAATACATTTAAGTTTTGACGCATGGATTCCACATCTTCTCTTTCATAATCTTTATCATTGAATTTGTCATGTGTCAATCCCTCTTTGTTAGGCATACTTTTAGGCCTATTTTTTAGACACATTGATCATTTTCTTTTAATCTTTTATTAAAAGGGAAAAAAATGTCAATTAACTGTAACACCCCAAAGATTTGAAGGTAAAAGAAATTAACCCCTTTTATAGTTTTGACATTAAATTAATTTCCTAGTATTTAATTTTTGGTTTTGGGGTTAATTTAGTTGGAACTTTAGCGGATAGCGGGTAATATACCCACTTTTGGAGAGATGGGTCGTGGCATCTCTAGGATGTGCCAGCCAACTCTTTTGCCTGATGAGTCATGCTTCCACTCTATTTCTCCTCTTCATCATTTTCTTTCATGCATTCCTTCACACATTTCTTCAAAAACAAAGATAAATCCTCTCAAGTTCAAGAATAGAAATCATAATAATAATAACAATCACCACCAAGTAACCTTCATTCAAGAAATTAAAGTTAGGGTTTGTAATTGGGGTGGTGGTGGCCAAATTTGTAAGAAGAAAAGAGAGGGTGGAGAACTTCCAATTCAAGTCTTGAATTAGCTAATTGTTTGTTGAGGTATTGATTTTCCCCTAGTTAATTTCCATCTCTCTTTTGAATTTAGGGTTCATGGATGAACCAATTTGGGGGTTTTGCTAGAAAATGAATTATGGTTAAATTCCCCAATTCCTTAGTTAACCTAGTTGTCATTGAGTTGTATGATGAGTTTGATTATGAAATGAATAAGTTCATGTGAAAATTTTAGTTAATATGAAAAGATGAATTTTGCTAGTTATGGAAATGCGGATGAAAATGGTAGGATGAACTACCTAATGTTGTTGTTAAAGATGAAAGTAACTCAATGACAAATGGGTTGGGTTTTGGGTTTAGAAAGGCTAGTGATTGAGTATGGCTAGGTTAAGCTAGTCAAGTCGTGATTATAAGCTTATGCATTCTTATGACATGATTATAGGTTGAAGCTTGTTTGTGCTTAATCGTTTTAGCTTTGTTGATCTAGTTGCGGAGGAGGTGAGTATATTTGCATACCTTTATGTTTACGTTGGGTCAATTGACCACATCATGTTGAATTGTGATATTCATGTGTGGTAGTTGATTCGGCTAGACCCGGGTGGGGTCCAGACCCGGGTGGGGTCAAATGTTATGAGGCCTAAGAACCTCCGGGGCCTAAGAACCCCTATTGTTGTTTGAGAAAAGGCCTAAGAACCTCTCGGGGCCTAAGAACCCCGATATTCTCTAATGGATCCATATATGTTGTTTAATGTGCAAGGTGAGTATGTAAATGTGGCATGACGATGTCATAGGTTGCATGTGATAGTCCTTGTACTTGCCCTCCTTCGTAATCGTAAATGTATGCAAGTATATTCACTAAGCCTTTGCTTATATTTTAGTTGTTTACCATTTTATAGGTAGTTCCGGAAGAAGGAACTAGTGTTGTTGAATTGAAAGCCTTGGTTTAGAGCTTGAAGTATTTTTAGAAGACTTGAAGGTATTAGGGCATTCTTGGATGAATGTCAACTTTTGGTTTAGAGGCTTAGAAATCCCTCTCCTCATGGCTCTTGGTACATTTTGATTTGATGGTCATTCTCTTGTTAAAATTATGTAAAAGTCCAGGAATAAAGCTTTTGGAAAGTTTGTGAAGTTGCATTTTGGTCGAAATTGTGTCATAATGGGTAAATGACCCGTTTGATGGTGTTCATGGAATTCGAAACGAGTTGATGTGTAATTTATGTTTAAAATGTGTCCATGAAGTGGATATCAATTCCTGAATTGTGTTTTAAGATGTTTGTTGTGAATTTTGAAAGTCACAAGCTTGAGCAAGTGTTGAAATGATTTTTGGGTTGCTGTTCCGATGCTCACTGCGGCGCAGTGGGGATAGTTTTGCCCACTGCGGCGCAGTGAAATCCCACGGCCCCAGTTCTTTTTCCTCCCACTGCGGCGCAGTGGGAGAGTGCAAAACCCACTGCGGCGCAGTGGGGCTTTTCTGGGCTTGAGTCCGAGACTTCCCACTGCGGCGCAGTGGGAGGTTCTCAACCCACTGCGGCGCAGTGGGGTATATAAAAAAAAAAAAAAAAAAAAAAAAAAATCTTGTGTTTTCGGTTTATCGAGTTTAGTCCTTTCAAGTTGGTATCAAAGCCGAGGTTTAAGGGATTTAGGTATTCCCTTGTGTAGAGAGTGCCTAGACTTAAACCTTAGTTGAGACTCGACCTTAGGTAACCGAAATTCTATATGGGACTGAAAGATGTGCTTGATAATGTTAGATTATCTATTTGTTAGTATTTAAAGCACAATAAGAAGCCGGCCTTATTGCGGTTGAAATACTAATAAATTTATAAACTAGCGGCATCAAACCTTGGGACGGTGTAGTATTAAGTTATAAGTTTTGACTTCTAGTCATAGAGTTAGGTAGGTTGCGTGATTAAATTCGTTTTATCTACTCTTATTGAAGTATGGCCGAGTATCATAATGTTGAAGAAGAGCTTGAGGGAAAAGATAAGCCTACGTCAAATGGAGTCTTTTTCCATGTTGGCGGATGTGGCTAGAGACCATGAAATTGAACAATCAAGAGTTGATGATGATGGTGAGTTGAAGAGGAAGCATGAGGGGACCAACTCTCCGAACAAACGATTTAGACAAGAGGGTAGTTCCGGCAACTACTCTACTAGAAAGAATATCCCTTGGTGCCGACCGTGCAAGAGGAATCATTGGGGAGTGTGTAAGGTGTCGGGGAGAGGTTGCTTTACTTGTGGGAAACCGGGGCATTCAAGCCAGGAGTGCAAGTCCAAGCCACAAAAGGCCATCATATGCTACAAATGCTTTGAGGAGGGCCACATGAGAAGCTCATGCCCTAAGTTGACCCAAGAGGAGAGACTCGAAGAAAAGAGGAGGGAAGCGGAAAGGAAAAACGCCCAAATCCATGGGAATCAACGAGGAAGGTCCTTTCAACTCACTGTGGATCAAGCAAGAAACACGGATGATGTTGTCACAGGTACATTTCTTGTTTATAATGTGCCTATGCGAATTCTCTTTGATTCGGGGGCGAATAGATCATTTGTTGCAACTAGAGTAATTCATGTTATTCCCGTGTTGAAGTCGTGTCTAGAAAATACTTTGCAAGTTGAGGTTGGTAATGGTAGAATGGAATTAGTGAAGGATGTGTATAGGGGATGTGAAATTAAAATTTCTTCGGAATTTTTCCAAGCTAACTTAATTCCTTTTCCGATGGGGGAGTTTGATGTAATTTTGGGTATGGATTGGTTGAGCTCATGTAACGCCAAAATCGCGTGTGAATCAACGAGGAAGGTCCTTTCAACTCACTGTGGATCAAGCAAGAAACACGGATGATGTTGTCAAGGTAGTATGAGTTTGAACGAATTTCGAGCCCACTTCTTGGACAAGGCTCAATTTTGTCCGGAATTTCTTGAGAACGACCAATTGTTAAAGGAGCAATTCTATATGAAGTTGAAGAAGAGCTTGAGGGAAAAGATAAGCCTACGTCAAATGGAGTCTTTTTCCATGTTGGCGGATGTGGCTAGAGACCATGAAATTGAACAATCAAGAGTTGATGATGATGGTGAGTTGAAGAGGAAGCATGAGGGGACCAACTCTCCGAACAAACGATTTAGACAAGAGGGTAGTTCCGGCAACTACTCTACTAGAAAGAATATCCCTTGGTGCCGACCGTGCAAGAGGAATCATTGGGGAGTGTGTAAGGTGTCGGGGAGAGGTTGCTTTACTTGTGGGAAACCGGGGCATTCAAGCCAGGAGTGCAGGTCCAAGCCACAAAAGGCCATCATATGCTACAAATGCTTTGAGGAGGGCCACATGAGAAGCTCATGCCCTAAGTTGACCCAAGAGGAGAGACTCGAAGAAAAGAGGAGGGAAGCGGAAAGGAAAAACGCCCAAATCCATGGGAATCAACGAGGAAGGTCCTTTCAACTCACTGTGGATCAAGCAAGAAACACGGATGATGTTGTCACAGGTACATTTCTTGTTTATAATGTGCCTATGCGAATTCTCTTTGATTCGGGGGCGAATAGATCATTTGTTGCAACTAGAGTAATTCATGTTATTCCCGTGTTGAAGTCGTGTCTAGAAAATACTTTGCAAGTTGAGGTTGGTAATGGTAGAATGGAATTAGTGAAGGATGTGTATAGGGGATGTGAAATTAAAATTTCTTCGGAATTTTTCCAAGCTAACTTAATTCCTTTTCCGATGGGGGAGTTTGATGTAATTTTGGGTATGGATTGGTTGAGCTCATGTAACGCCAAAATCGCGTGTGATGAAAAGGCGATATATTTGAAGACTTCTAAAGGTGAAGACTTGGTGGTGTATGGTGATAGGAAGGAACGTATTATTTCCGTATGTACTTTTGCTCGTGCCAAACGTTACATTTTTCATGGATGTCATGCTTATCTTGCTCACATCGTTGATGTTGAAAAGAAACCTCTATCTATTGAAGACATCCCTATTGTTAGTGAATTCGCCGATGTTTTTCCCGAAGATTTGCCGGGCATTCCTCCCGATCGGCAAATTGAGTTTTCCATTGATCTCATTCCGGGGGCTAACCCCATTGCTAAAACTCCTTACCGTTTGGCTCCATCGGAGATGCAAGAGATGATGAAGCAACTACAAGAGTTACTTGATAAGGGTTTTATTCGACCTAGTAACTCTCCTTGGGGCGCACCGGTACTTTTTGTCAAAAAGAAGGATGGAAGTATGCGTATGTGTATTGATTATCGTGAACTCAACAAAGTCACCGTAAAGAACAAATACCCTCTGCCTAGAATCGACGACTTATTTGATCAACTTCAAGGAGCTTCTTGTTTTTCTAAAATTGATCTTCGTTCGGGTTATCATCAGCTCAAAGTACGTGATGAAGATATTCCTAAAACCGCCTTCCGTACTCGTTATGGTCATTTTGAGTTCGTTGTCATGCCTTTTGGTCTTACAAATGCTCCCGCGGCTTTCATGGATCTCATGAACCGCGTTTGTCGCCCTATGCTCGATAAATCCGTAATCGTATTCATTGATGATATTCTTATTTACTCTAAAAGCTCAACCGATCATGGAGTTCATTTACGTGAGGTGTTGGAAGCATTACGCAAGGAGAAGCTCTATGCCAAACTCTCCAAATGCGAATTTTGGTTAAGAGAAGTGCAATTTCTTGGCCATGTTGTTAATAGTGAGGGAATATGGTGGACCCGGCCAAGATTAATGCGGTGATGAAGTGGGAGCAACCAAAGAATCCGTCGGAGATTAGGAGTTTTCTTGGTCTAGCGGGCTATTACCGTCGTTTTATTCAAGACTTCTCTAAAATAGCTTCCCCATTGACCAAGTTGACTCGAAAGAATATCAAGTTTGAATGGAAAAGCGAGCAAGAGTTGGCTTTTCAACAACTTCGAGAAAGGCTAAGTCAAGCACCGGTTCTTGTTTTACCGGATGGACTTGAAGATATGGTGGTATATTGTGATGCGTCGTCAAATGGCCTAGGTTGTGTTCTTATGCAACGGGGTAAAGTCATCGCCTACGCTTCAAGGCAATTGAAAGAGCATGAAAAACGATACCCTACTCATGATTTGGAGCTAGCGGCGGTGGTATTTGCTTTGAAGATTTGGCGCCATTACCTCTATGGAGTCAAGTTTACTATCTATTCCGATCATAAAAGCCTCAAATACTTCTTCGAGCAAAGAGATCTCAACAATCGCCAACGTAGATGGCTAGATCTCTTGAAAGATTATGATTGTGAAATTTTGTATCATCCCGGGAAGGCTAATGTGGTAGCGGATGCCTTGAGTCGGAAGAGTTCTCATCATGCCTTAGTCGTTTCACCCCTTTGGGTTTTGATCACCAATGACTTCTTTGATCAAATTAGAGAAGCTCAAGAGAGGGCCCTGCAACGAGATCCTAAGAAGGAAAGAATACAAGGTCAAATTCAATATTTTACTAAGGACTCTCGTGGCCTTACCGTACGTTTTGGAAGGATTTGGATCCCATTCTCTTGTGAGTTGAAACAAGTTCTACTTGATGAAGCCCACAAATCCAAATATTCTATTCATCCCGGTGCTACAAAGATGTATCATGACTTGAAAGTAGAGTATTGGTGGCCCGGAATGAAGCGGGATGTGGTGAAATACGTTGAAAAGTGTTTGACGTGTGCACAAGTGAAGGCGGAACATCAAAAGCCCTACGGTTTGATGCAACCCTTGGAAATTCCCAAATGGAAGTGGGAAGATATTACTATGGATTTCGTCACCAAATTGCCCAAGACACCTAGAAACCAATTCGATTCGATATGGGTAATAGTTGATAGGTTAACCAAGAGTGCTTTGTTTCTTCCTATTCGTGAGGCATCTTCATCCGAGTTGTTGGCAAAGATCTATGTGAAGGAAGTTGTAGCTAGACATGGAGTCCCCATCTCCATTGTTTCGGATAGAGACACTCGATTTACTTCTCATTTTTGGCGGAGATTTCATGAAGATATGGGTACCAAGCTCAAGCTTAGCACCGCCTATCACCCACAAACGGATGGTCAAAGTGAGAGAACCATTCAAACGCTTGAAGACATGCTTCGGGCATGTATAATCGATTTTGGAGGCACTTGGGATCTTCACTTGCCTTTGGTAGAATTCTCTTACAACAATAGCTACCATTCTAGCATCCAAATGCCGCCCTATGAAATGTTGTATGGGAGGAAATGTCGATCTCCAATTTGTTGGGGAGAAGTAGGTCAAAGAGAAATAGGTGGCACAGAAGTAGTGTTAAGGACCATCGAAAAGATAGATGTGATCAAAGAGAGATTAAAAGCGGCTCAAGATCGGCAAAAGTCTTATGCGGATAAAAGGAGGAGACCGATTGAGTTTCATGTGGGCGATCGTGTTCTGTTGAAAGTCTCCCCGTGGAAAGGTGTTCTACGGTTTAGAAAGCGTGGAAAGCTAAGTCCTCGTTTCATTGGCCCGTTTAAAATATTGGCCAAGGTTGGCAAGGTTGCTTATCATTTGGAGTTACCGGATGAACTTTCGGGAATTCATCCAACTTTCCATGTGTCTCATCTTAGAAAATGCCTTGCCGATGAGTCTTCTTATGTGCCATTAAATGAAATTGAGATTGATAACAAGTTGAACTACATTGAAGAGCCGATTGCCATAGTTGAAGAAGAACTTAGAAGGGTACAAAATAAGACGGTGAGGACTTATAAGATTTTGTGGAAGCATGGTAAGATGTCCGATTGTACGTGGGAGTCCGAGCATGATGTTCTAGTTTACTATCCGTCTTTGCATATGGCTTGGATCACGAGGTCGTGATCCGTTCCAAGTGGGGGAGAGTTGTAACACCCCAAAGATTTTAAGGTAAAAGAAATTAACCCCTTTTATAGTTTTGACATTAAATTAATTTCCTAGTATTTAATTTTTGGTTTTGGGGTTAATTTAGTTGGAACTTTAGCGGATAGCGGGTAATATACCCACTTTTGGAGAGATGGGTCGTGGCATCTCTAGGATGTGCCAGCCAACTCTTTTGCCTGATGAGTCATGCTTCCACTCTATTTCTCCTCTTCATCATTTTCTTTCATGCATTCCTTCACACATTTCTTCAAAAACAAAGATAAATCCTCTCAAGTTCAAGAATAGAAATCATAATAATAATAACAATCACCACCAAGTAACCTTCATTCAAGAAATTAAAGTTAGGGTTTGTAATTGGGGTGGTGGTGGCCAAATTTGTAAGAAGAAAAGAGAGGGTGGAGAACTTCCAATTCAAGTCTTGAATTAGCTAATTGTTTGTTGAGGTATTGATTTTCCCCTAGTTAATTTCCATCTCTCTTTTGAATTTAGGGTTCATGGATGAACCAATTTGGGGGTTTTGCTAGAAAATGAATTATGGTTAAATTCCCCAATTCCTTAGTTAACCTAGTTGTCATTGAGTTGTATGATGAGTTTGATTATGAAATGAATAAGTTCATGTGAAAATTTTAGTTAATATGAAAAGATGAATTTTGCTAGTTATGGAAATGCGGATGAAAATGGTAGGATGAACTACCTAATGTTGTTGTTAAAGATGAAAGTAACTCAATGACAAATGGGTTGGGTTTTGGGTTTAGAAAGGCTAGTGATTGAGTATGGCTAGGTTAAGCTAGTCAAGTCGTGATTATAAGCTTATGCATTCTTATGACATGATTATAGGTTGAAGCTTGTTTGTGCTTAATCGTTTTAGCTTTGTTGATCTAGTTGCGGAGGAGGTGAGTATATTTGCATACCTTTATGTTTACGTTGGGTCAATTGACCACATCATGTTGAATTGTGATATTCATGTGTGGTAATTGATTTGGCTAGACCCGGGTGGGGTCAAATGTTATGAGGCCTAAGAACCTCCGGGGCCTAAGAACCCCGATATTCTCTAATGGATCCATATATGTTGTTTAATGTGCAAGGTGAGTATGTAAATGTGGCATGACGATGTCATAGGTTGCATGTGATAGTCCTTGTACTTGCCCTCCTTCGTAATCGTAAATGTATGCAAGTATATTCACTAAGCCTTTGCTTATATTTTAGTTGTTTACCATTTTATAGGTAGTTCCGGAAGAAGGAACTAGTGTTGTTGAATTGAAAGCCTTGGTTTAGAGCTTGAAGTATTTTTAGAAGACTTGAAGGTATTAGGGCATTCTTGGATGAATGTCAACTTTTGGTTTAGAAAGGCTAGTGATTGAGTATGGCTAGGTTAAGCTAGTCAAGTCGTGATTATAAGCTTATGCATTCTTATGACATGATTATAGGTTGAAGCTTGTTTGTGCTTAATCGTTTTAGCTTTGTTGATCTAGTTGCGGAGGAGGTGAGTATATTTGCATACCTTTATGTTTACGTTGGGTCAATTGACCACATCATGTTGAATTGTGATATTCAGGTGTGGTAATTGATTCGGCTAGACCCGGGTGGGGTCAAATGTTATGAGGCCTAAGAACCTCCGGGGCCTAAGAACCCCGATATTCTCTAATGGATCCATATATGTTGTTTAATGTGCAAGGTGAGTATGTAAATGTGGCATGACGATGTCATAGGTTGCATGTGATAGTCCTTGTACTTGCCCTCCTTCGTAATCGTAAATGTATGCAAGTATATTCACTAAGCCTTTGCTTATATTTTAGTTGTTTACCATTTTATAGGTAGTTCCGGAAGAAGGAACTAGTGTTGTTGAATTGAAAGCCTTGGTTTAGAGCTTGAAGTATTTTTAGAAGACTTGAAGGTATTAGGGCATTCTTGGATGAATGTCAACTTTTGGTTTAGAGGCTTAGAAATCCCTCTCCTCATGGCTCTTGGTACATTTTGATTTGATGGTCATTCTCTTGTTAAAATTATGTAAAAGTCCAGGAATAAAGCTTTTGGAAAGTTTGTGAAGTTGCATTTTGGTCGAAATTGTGTCATAATGGGTAAATGACCCGTTTGATGGTGTTCATGGAATTCGAAACGAGTTGATGTGTAATTTATGTTTAAAATGTGTCCATGAAGTGGATATCAATTCCTGAATTGTGTTTTAAGATGTTTGTTGTGAATTTTGAAAGTCACAAGCTTGAGCAAGTGTTGAAATGATTTTTGGGTTGCTGTTCCGATGCTCACTGCGGCGCAGTGGGGATAGTTTTGCCCACTGCGGCGCAGTGGGAGAGTGCAAAACCCACTGCGGCGCAGTGGGGCTTTTCTGGGCTTGAGTCCGAGACTTCCCACTGCGGCGCAGTGGGGTTTCGGTTAGTCCGAGACCCACTGCGGCGCAGTGGGGAGTTTCCCACTGCGGCGCAGTGGGAGTTCCCACTGCGGCGCAGTGGGGTATATAAAAAAAAAAAAAAAAATCTTGTGTTTTAAGATGTTTGTTGTGAATTTTGAAAGTCACAAGCTTGAGCAAGTGTTGAAATGATTTTTGGGTTGCTGTTCCGATGCTCACTGCGGCGCAGTGGGGATTGCCCACTGCGGCGCAGTGGGGCTTTTCTGGGCTTGAGTCCGAGATTCCCACTGCGGCGCAGTGGGGTATATAAAAAAAAAAAAATCTTGTGTTTTAAGATGTTTGTTGTGAATTTTGAAAGTCACAAGCTTGAGCAAGTGTTGAAATGATTTTTGGGTTGCTGTTCCGATGCTCACTGCGGCGCAGTGGGGATAGTTTTGCCCACTGCGGCGCAGTGAAATCCCACGGCCCCAGTTCTTTTTCCTCCCACTGCGGCGCAGTGGGAGAGTGCAAAACCCACTGCGGCGCAGTGGGGCTTTTCTGGGCTTGAGTCCGAGACTTCCCACTGCGGCGCAGTGGGAGGGTTACCCACTGCGGCGCAGTGGGAGAGTGAGACCCACTGCGGCGCAGTGGGGTATATAAAAAAAAAAAAAAAAAAAAAAAAAAAAAAAAAATCTTGTGTTTTCGGTTTATCGAGTTCAGTTTTTCATTAACCTTAGTACCGTAGCTAAGGGTTCTTAAATTGTTATATATAAATAATGTGTATCAATAATATAAATTTTAATAATTTTACAAAAACAAATAGATATAATTATTAACATTTAAATGTGATATTCAAATTTAGATGATAATCTAAAAAAAAAGCAAACAATGTCTAACATTAAAGATATCTTTATGTTTTAACTTGATGGATGAAATCTTTTCTCTAAATAAAACTGAAGTCCTAACCAAAAAAGTAGCTAAAAAAAATCTGATGTGGCACTATTAAAACCCTTTAATACATTAATTTGATTAAAAAAATTGATGTCATCAGTTGACTAATAAACAAACTACACAACAAGTCCAAATTAATTAAATCTTTGCATATACACAAACATATATTCACGTGAATTCCCAATTAAAAAAATTGATGTCATCAGTTGACTACTAAACAAACTACACAACAAGTCCAAATTAATTAAATCTTTGCATATACACAAACATATATTCACGTGAATTCCCAATTTAAAAATTCATGAACCCTTATTTCATACCCCAATTTCAACCCCAATCTCTTTTATACATGAATCTAATCGAATGGAAGTTTTGCAGACAATAGCACCATTTGACTCCCCATTTTCTTTTCCCACAACTTTTTGGGCGTGCGACTACACACACATAATATGTTTATGTGATGTTGATCGTTCTTATACATTGATTTAAAGGAATATGTCAAATATTTTGAATCCAGGTTAGTTTCTTCTTAATTTTTTTTTTTGTTAATTACTAACCATATTAATTTTGATGCTCATCCGAAAATTGATTGTTTGATAACATAAATGCAGTAATTTAGAATATAACATGGATAACTATCTCGAATTTTTTATATATGACAAAAAAGAATAATCATGGTTTAAATTTGAATTTTTAGGCTAAATAATCACGGATGCAAAAAAGTTGTGTATGCCATTTAGAGAATTTGTCAAAGAAGTTTAGATTGCTTCTTATTAGGGATTATCAAATAGTTTGAATTCATGTTAGATTCTTTTTTTTAAAAAATTATTTTCGTATTTTCATATTTACTAAACATATTAGGTTTTGAAATAAACGATTATTTTTGGGGATTTAAACCTCCAGATAGATATTTTTGTTCCCTTATTTTTGGGGATTCAACTTTGAAATATATAAATCGTGTACGTGTATTAGTTTTTTAAAAGAAATCTTATCAACATTTAACAACTTTAAAGGTTATTCAGATGTTATCAACAATTTGAAATACCCCAAATACGGATCTTATCACCAATTTGTTCATCTGTTGCCCCTCCTATATATATGTGTCATATTTTGGAGGATCAAGTATCTCCCTTCAACACACCTTTAAATACTCTCTTCATATCTTATACTGCAATAGCTTCTTCTACTATGACCATAGCGCCTCTTAATGTTGTGAATGCTGAGACGGAGGAATCATGGAAGATAAAAGTGAAAATTCTAAGATTGTGGAAACAGACGTACACCAACAACCCTGGCATGGTTGCAAGCATATGGTCCTCTTGGGCGAGCAAGTATTGTTAGCATTTCCCTTTTATTGTATAGTTATGTATACTTTTAGTTTTCAATATTTTACTGGGATTATGCTTGCCACATTAAACTATGATTGCAACAGGGTAACAAAATCCAAGCGACTGTCAAAAGAAACCTTTTTCCCAGTTTGAAATGTTGCTAGAAAAAGGGGCTGTCAAGGTGATATCGAACTTTGGTCTTGCAGCAAATACGGGAAAGTTCTTGCTTACTCAACACGAATGCAAAATTAACTTTTACCGTGTTTAAGATCAAGGTTTCGGATTATAATCTTAAGCACAACTATCGTGTTTATACTGTTAATAAGCTAAGTGTCGATGAAGATATCAACAACTCTGTTTTGGAATTAATTCCAATGCTTGAGGTAACATTTTAATCATCTTATCTAACCTTTCTTCATGACGCTTTTTCTTATCCATACTTTTTTCAATATTCATGCTTCATGGTGATACATCTTTTTTACCAGGATATCCCCGATATCCCCCAAGAGGCTGATGTCAAAATAGAGTCAATTGAATCAAAAGTTGCTATCTCAAAGGTATGTATTTAAGATATTCTATTTCTTATTCTACATATAGGAACTACCCCCTAATTAAAGAAAAAACATATTCTAATTTTTTGTTTTCCAACTCTGTTAGGATGCAATTTCGGTGACTGGAGATACAGCTACCCATAATGAACCATTGAAAAGCACTGCGTCCAGTCCTGGTACAAAAAGAAAAATTGAGGTTGTGGGCGATGAAACTCATGTCATGTTCAAGGCATCTTCTTCAAAGAATCGTCCCGATGTTTCCTCATTGAAGATACCGAAGATGGAGAATCTTTAAGTTGAAGCCTACATCAACGATCACCTGCTTCTTTTTTCATGCTACTCTGTTCGAGTTATTGCATTTTAGTTCAGTCCATTTTAGACAATTTCAGTTTTTAGCTTGGTTTGGTTTGTTTTGGTATGTTTTCTTTCATGGAACTGTTTTTTTTTACCCAACAGAAGTGCTCATTCTATTGTCTATCGTTATGCTTTGAAATAATAATAAATGATCGTTGATGTTCATTATGTTGTGTGTTTGTCTATTTTTTGTGATGTTGTCTATCGCATTCATACACGGATTGCAGTTCTGGAAAGTAACCAGGACCTTACATTTTATACATGCAGGGATATTCGGTGAGCCTATTAAATGCTCTTATCTCTTTCGCGTATAATGTTTACATTACAACTGTTTTTACTATAATTAGTTTTCATAATACTACCCGAGTAGTCACCCAGGTCCTTAAGCTAGTCTCTCTATATAACTATGAGATGATAGTTTTTTTCCTATGTGGCACTTATCTTCTCTTGCCAACTAAGATTTTAGCGTATGTGGCATTTTCTGGTTTATTTAAGCTTGACTTTCATTTTTAAACAATTAAAAATATATGGTATAACTTTTTCATCCTTACTTTGAGTTTTAAACAATCAAAAATATATGTTCTATGATTCCAAGGGAGCAAGAGACTGACTTAACACCTTATTTGTGATTGTCTAAAGATTCTTTTATATGACTATTATATAAAGGAAAATGATTAATCAACCTAATTCATACGCCTAAAAATCAACCTAACACCTTAAGCATTTGACATGTGGATTCCACTAATTCTCTTTCCTAATCTTGCCCCCTGATTTTTCCACATGTCACCATCCTATGATTAGGTTGATTATTAGGCATACCAATTAGGTTGATTTATCATTATCCTTATATAAATGATATTTTGAATTTTGAATTTGAGTAATGATAAAAGTCTATTATTATTCTTCAGATCTTCCAAGAATTCGATTGTTCAAAAGTATGGTTCATCTAGGTAAGCCATCTCTCATACAATTCAGTATATACATTATCAATCTACATGTAATAAGTAGCATTAATGTTGCAAAAAATATTGACTAAACAATTTTTTTTTTTAATTTATTGTAATTACGTTATCCTATTGTAAAATTTATTGGTAAATTTTTCTTAGTGTTAAATTCTGTTTATCCTTTTCTTTTATTATGTTGATATTATTTAATTTATCATTTAATAAAATGGCACTAAGAGCATCCCCAATGGTAATAAGCTATTAATAGCTTTTTTTCTTTATCACACTATTTTTAAAATAATATAATTTTCAAAACCTCTTTCCCTCCACTTTCCTTGATTACATTGAGTGTGTAAGAAAAAAAGCTTTTGCTTCAATAGGTTGAAGAATGTCAACCTTTTGAAGAAAAAAGTCATTTCTCCCAATGATAAAAAGCTTTTCAATAGCTTTTTTGTATAAAAAAAGTCATCCATTAACCTACCATTGTAGATGCCCTAATAAGTAATTAGTAATTATTTAATACTTATGTGACGAGTATAATCTAGTTATATTATAAGTGATATGACTTTGACCAAAACCATGATTTCGTTGTCGTGGAGTAGTTTCAACATGAAGTCTGATCTTTTTTTCCAAACCGCAAATTTCATTAAAGTTGTCAGACCATTAAGACGCTAGAGGCGAAAAAAATGTCAGAAAGTGAAATTACACCAGTCTTTCCATAACTAGAATAAAGTTTATACCTATTTTGAATCCAAAGAAAAGTTGACGATCTAACATCTTCAACGACTTCGAATAAACTAACCTGAGTGCTCAAAAGATGCTTCATTTCAGCTTTCATCAAACCATGAAAATGACACCTTGTAGAAGCTTGCTCACTTAATGTGTTCAAAACTTGCATCCGAAGTTCCGAACCCCATAGTAAACCATGTAAAAAAGTAATATGACAAAAAGATTTATTACTTACACTAAACTTAATACTTAATGTAAAGATTAGTGTTAACACCGGAAAATCCTTAGTATAGCCTCCCTTGAATGATGGACCAAATCGCCAATAACGTGTAACTTAATTGGTAATATGTATGAGCATCTTTATCGCAAATAACTTAAGTTTTTAGGTTCAACTACGAGAGTCTTTATAGACACCATTGTTGAATGAGTTAGATATGCATCCTACATCATAACCCTGTTTCTGTTTGGGTTCTGATTATCAATCATTTTGCCACAAAAATGATGGATCAAAAAAAATAAACAGATCAATGTTGGAGATCGTAATCTCGTTGTTGAGATACGTTAACCAAATGTATTTCGACCAGAAGGAAACTCCATAATTGAAATCCAAACCTTTTATAACTAAAAGGTAGGCCTTATAAGCTATATGTATAGAAGTCACGAATGTTATAATTGTTTCTTTTCGAATGGAGTAAATAAATAGATTCGTAAAAAAAAAAAATGTGCTTCATTATCAATAATTGTATAAATTTTTTTATATCTAGAGATGTAAATTTTTTTTCTTAGATAAAGAAATACTAGTATTATTGTAACTGAGTTGGATAACTATAGTCACAACTACCTTCTCCAACCTATACATATGGGCTGTTTTTGTAGGACATAAGGTGAGTTGATATGTTGACTACTCAGCGTGACATATATATTAAAGGGTTTAGTGCAATGTAACTATACCCAAAAAGTTATAGTGTGCATGAACTAAGTCCGACCTTTATCTTATGCACGAACTTAGTAAAAAATGTTTATATCATGCAAAAAGCATGACCGACCAATAAAAAACTTGCACGTGGCAGCTGATATGGGTGCCACGTAGCTGATATGAGTTGTCACGTATGCATTTTGCATGATATAAACATTTTTTACAAGTTCGTGCATAAACTAAGGTCGGGCTTAGTTCGTGCACATTATAACTTTTTGGGCATAGTTTATTACATTTTGGCGCACTAAACCCTATATTAAAATAATGTACATATAAAAGTACTGTAAATTACGGATTCTGATTATAAAACTTATGTTCTTGAGTTTTTTTTCAAAAGGAGAAAAGAAAGAATCCAAATGAATTTAAAATAAGTTTGAGGTTTTGAGTTATTTTCAAGAATGAAAAGGAAATGATTTGATATAATTTGGAAAGATCTTTTGGTTGTTTTTGTTTAATAAAATCTTCCTCCTATTTTAGTGTAAAGATGTAATTGAGTGTGAAAAGGATAACCTACATTACTTATAAAACAGAAGATATTTCCCTCTGCCAATTCCAAGATCGATCCTGGTATATAAACAGATCTGTCAAAAAGGCTGATAATAAAAGGATTGCTTTTTAGTGACCAATTTTATTTGTTATGAATAAAATAGGTTGTAGGAGGCAGTGGTATAATGACGAAAAAGATTTCTTCTTTACACTTGTAAAATTAGTGTTTAACATAAGAGATACTGTTATGCCTAGTTGCATAGGAAATTAAATGATGGAACAAATCGCCAATAGTATGTCACTCAATTGGTGATAAGCAGGGCATCTTCATCACAAATAGCACTAGATCTTATGTTCAAGTCCAAAACCACCCCATAGCCACAACGTTCGAGTCAATCAAGCATGCATCCTACGTTATGGAGAAACATCCGATTATGGGCTGGTTTGGGTGGTAATTTAGTTTTTAGTTTTTGATCAAAATTTTCTTTTAGTGTTCTCAATTTGTAAAACATATAGGATATTAGAATCAGATGTTACAATACAAGGTTATATATAATTTAGATTAAAGATGGGTCTCGTTAGTTAGTAGGTGCGTTCTCTCGGTTCCAATTTATTATGAAGTTTATAAAGATGGTCTAGTTAGTATAAGTTCTACGCCATTAAATTATTGACGACTGGTGTATATAAAGGGTGAATGCCTCCTCTCCATCTCCCACCAACTGGTCAGGTGGATGCCATTTTTCTACTGCTCCTATCGACCTGTCCCATGGACAATACGAGGAAATCAAGGCTCGAACATGAGATGTCGACCTTTAATTTACATGTCTTTTTCAGTTGGGCACTGAAAACAGGGACGGACAATCAGAGTTGGACCATTAAAAACAATCCTAGTGTGTTGCTCATTGATGCTACATTGCATTTCATTTGACAAAAGAAAAAAGGACTCGTGTTTCATGAGTGTTCTTTTAAAAAAGTTGAATGATAGTTAAAAACTAATTAAAATGAAACTACGGATTTTTGATCAAATATTTGCATTGACCGTGGGTCTTTGCCAGAACGACTCATGCTTTTGTGCTATGTACATGATCTCCTACGTGTTTTGCAAACATAAATGAAACGACATATACTGTACAATTTCGATTAAATCAACTGATAACAAACTTTGATACTTACCTTTTAAGTATAGTCATTTGGTGGCGAAGATCGTAGCATTCTTTGAATACCAAATTAACCAAAAGGGATACTCAGTAGTTAGCGACAAAATAAATGCAACACATAATATATTGGCAGCCAAATTAACCAAATGACATACTCAGTAGTCAGCAACAAAACAAATTTACCACTAGAAATATTGGCAGCTAATTGCAATTCAAGCAGTTTGATGTCTGAAGTCATAAGCTCCAATTGTTAATCATTCATATGAGATTAGCATATTAGCACCCTCATTCCATATCAACCCTCAAGGGTGAAAAGGTTTTCAAAAATAAAAGTAACAAAAATCGTAAAGTCTTGACTCAACTAGATTATGATATTATCACCTCTGTTCGGTTTCGTCAGCCTTGAATTTCATGGTTTGGGGGTGTACCTTTCCATCAACTGAGACAACCTGGTGTTAAACCTTTCCTCTAACCCGATCTCTTCCTTCCAGTGCTTGCTCTTCATTTCAGCCATAGTCTTTTCATGCACTTTCATCAGCTTCTCCCTCTCTTCCTCAAATTGTTTCATCTGGTCATACTTCTCATCACTATACAAACAAAACACTTAGCTCAATACGGTGTATGTTGACTCCTTACAACAACCGAGAATCTATAACTTGTTTATAGAACTTGAGTAATGTGCCAATACCTATTTTCAGGATCCACTTCAGAATAAGCTTGTTCCACCCTCATGCGTTCTTCCTGCTGCAGCTTATCAAACTCGCCTTCTTTCGCATTCCTGGCCTCTATGATTACCTTCAGCTGGTCCTTAAAGAACTGTTCTTGATAATCCATCTAATTCAAAACACATCATGAAACTAAATTACAAAAAAGGAACCAAAACAGTAATGACAATATTATGCAATTTGCGCGGGAAGATTTCTAATATTATTATAAATATACCTCTTCCTTGTTTTCTTCATGAAAGCGTTTTGTTCTCTCCCTCACCATGCGGTTTTCTTCTTCAGTTTTCCTCAGTCTCTGAGATACCACTCCAAACGACTCTTCCAACGCTTTTGAATGCCTTTGCTCTTTGACAACTTTGTTCTTGTAATAAATCAATTGCTGGTTGTCTTCATTCATTTGTTTCAGCTGAGCAACAACCTTTTCTTGGTAAGAAACAATCTCAAACTTCAATTTTGCTTTTCCTAAACAAATATTAAACAAGTCAAAGACATTTCAAAATCTTAAGAGCAAAAATGGAAAAAGAAAGAATGACAGACCATGTGAATGCTGATTAAATAAATCCATATCTTGCTTTGTTGCCATGTAGCCATATAGCTGCCTTTTACCCCCAGGATAGAACAGAATAGGGTGATGATCCCACGCAGCTCTGTCAGTGCCTTGATCTTCAAAATGCTTACATAGTCGCTCAGCTTCAGTGTATCCTATACCAGAGGACTCAAAGATCAGCAAGCTCATACCCCTGTGGCCTCTAGGCCCATATGCATGACGCGCTCTCGCTGCTTCATAAGAGCCAAAGTAATCAAGAAGCTCTTGGTTTCCCATCCCGATCCACTGCAAGGATATTTTCATTTTAGTATATTCAATTATGACATGAATCAAATATACATTGACAAACACTATTTTGATTAATATACCTTTCCGTTTTCATCTTGCTGAAGGTGTGTATTCATGATGACAACCATTGGTGGCCACACAATCTCCTTGTCTTTAACTGCTGTGAGTCCCTTCCACTGTCCATATGATTCAGTCTTGATTGGTAGCACTGTAGTGCCAATTCTTCTCAGTTCTTCCTCCAAAATAACAGCAAGAGTTCTATGAATCTTTACCCTTTTGGTCCCTTTTGTTTTAGCATGGGTCAACAGAGACTGCAGACCGTTATACCAGTCAATAGCACCTGGACCGTTCTGACAGGCCGGGCAATGCCATTGCCTAGTTGGTTCATTGATCTGTTCAGGAGTGAGGGTATCCAAAGTTGCAAAAAAGGCAGCATACCACTTGTTCTTCTTCATCTCCTCATGGCTTTTTGGCATCTCATCAGAATCATACTCGTCACTCAGAATCTCATCATCAGACAAATCAAGCTCCTCTTCAGTTTCATCATTATCTTTAACATCTTCATCCATACCACAAGGATGAGGACTTGGCACTGGATCATTTTCCAACTTCCTTGCAGGCCTTGAGCTCCAGTTCCATCCACTCTGTAGCGGTGGAGGAATCACATTTGTGGGAGTGTTGTTGCTTCCAGAGTGTGTGAGCATTGGTTGGACTCTAGCACCACCTCTGCCAGTCCTGCCCCCCATCTGGCTGGCCCACACATTGCTTAGAGACTTGTTCTGTAAGGGTTGAACCCATGGGTTTGGTTTAGGAGTCTGAGAAGCACAATGTTTAGACAGTTCAACAGTTCCAGCTCTATTCTTGTTCTTTTTGGCGATAACCGCCACACCCGCATCCAAATTCACATCCTGGACTGCCTGGTTCAGCTGGCCAACATCAAAGTTTGAACTCACAGCTATGTTTTTATCTTTGTCAGAGAGAACACCTCCTCCATTAGAACTCATGATTTTCAAACTGGACATGGTGAAAAAAGTATCATCAGAATCTTGTATAAGGAAAGACGGTGTCAAAGAAACAATCAGGCAGAGAGAAAAAGAAAGTGTGATGCATGTTTATCAGATTAAGGTACATGCAAATAATTCAAACTTTATGAGCTTATCCATTTTCATGAAAATTAGAAATGACTTCCAGAAGTAGAAGCTTAACTAGTTAGATATCAAGAACTAAAAATTGCATAGAACCAAACACAACATAACCAAAAAGTATGGTAACCAACTTTGGCAGCCAGTGCGCTTGAACTACAACTTTATTGATTTCACTAGGCAACGGAATTTCACTAGAAATGAGCCAAATACGAGTACAATCCGTCAATGCACCAGTAGATGTATTATTCAGTTGTAGACCATAGATAAGAAGAGAAATGACAATGTAATAGGTGACTTTAAACTTCCCAAGTTCAACTCATTATCATATGGTTTTTAAAACTGTTAGCGTATAGTTGCCGCTATATAAAAAACTATTACTTTCAGATGTTTAAAACCAACAAAGAAAGAAGTATCTGACACAGTTAACATAGAGTTGCAGGTACTTATAAAATCATGCTCAGATCATCATCATAAATTCATATTCCAAGCCAATATATCGTTATATAATCATAAATAGTACTGTATTATTGTTTTGAAACTTTCATTTTGAGCTCCTTGTCATCAAATTTAAAATCCTAACCAAGATTTCTGAATGTAAACATTTCTCGAGTACTTATACTATACGATGATCTTATGTTACAAATAACTTTTATAAAGTAAATACACAGAAAAATTAGATGAAATTGAATATCCATATTCTACAAACAAGTCGAGACTATCTCATCCACAAACACACATACACTGATACACATAGAGATATGTACTAAGCCTATAGTGGCATCAAGTTATAAAGAAAACAACAATTGGAGCGCAATTCTAGCACATGTAAAATATCCGAAGGAGATACACTACTTTAGTTCTATTGCTCGATACATAATTGTTCAAACTTCAAAACAAGTACGTTAAATACAGATAGAAGCTAACAACATCCAAGATTCCTCCAATATTATCATTCTAAACTTGGACATGTGATTTACACAACTTTTAGCCATATGTAGTAACTGCACTTTTTACACATTTATACACTGACCAATTGCTTTTGTACTTGTTTTTTATGGCTAAATCGCTAAATGTTGCTTTATACATATCTCCCCACAAAAACGACGGTTAAGATGATAAATCATTTTGGTCCAAAACAACAAATAGACGACGATTTAAGAACGAACTTGAAAACAAAAGGAAAAATAGAGGAAAACAAAAACAAAATACCCTGTTCTATTGGATATCGGTACAGTTTAAACACTATTTTTCTGAAAATTTCTAAAATAATTAGTAATCACATAAATAAAATGAAATATAATCACATAGATACCAATAATCCAAACACACATAGTTATATCTGACACAAAAAAAAAAAATCCGACGTCGTTTTACTCACATATTTAATTTAGAGAAAAAACAAAATACACTGTTCTATTGAATATCCGTACAGCTTAGCAAATAATTAGTAATCACAAAAATAAATTGAAATATAATCACACAGATACCGATTATATATCCAGAAAACACATAGTTATATATGAAAAAACAACAATCCGACGTCGTTTTGCTCACATATATACAAATCGTTTTCAAAACACAAACTCACATATATATACAAAATCCATCAAAATTTTAAGCATATATAGACTACCTAAAAGAGATAAGATAAGCTCCATAAAAAAATGGAGTAAAATAGCAAAACAATATTTTACTTATGTGTCCGTACACACGCTTGCTCACAGTTAAAAAGCAAAATATATTAAAAACCGCCAAAACGACGACGTTTTGAAGCACATGCAGAAGATACATCAGGTTTTTTTTTTTTTTTTTTTTGAAAAAATGTAACATAAAAACAGAGTGAAAAAAGTATAGTACAAATAAACACATATACATAAGTTACACAATATATATTTTAAAAAAATGAAAAATCTGAAGATGATATAAGGAATGCGGTAGCTACCTGAAGAATACGGAGTGTGTTTGATGGAAAAAAAGCCGCGGCGTTTGAAGGCACGCGCCGCTGTAGAATGGAAAGGAATGTTGTTGGTGGTGGTGAGAGGGAGAGAGTGTGTGTAGGAAAATGACAAACAGTGTTATGGCCTGAATATATGGTTACAGCTGAATAAAGAGTGACGTGTGATTATTTGTTTTTATTTATAGTTAAGTCCTTAAAGTATTGTATATTTATTGTTTTAGACCTTTGAGAAGGGATCGAAATGTGAAAGTATTTTTTCTTGGAAAGAAAGCTTTTCCGTACAACGAATCATATGATGACACCTATACAGCTAAAACTGATTAAAAGTATTCATTTAAATATATTATTTATCCAATATAATTTTTTTTTATTTTTTTTTTTGAAAGGTGAATTTCGCTTGAAACTTCGTGTCGCGATTCGACAGCGAGAGGTCTAGCATACGTTGTCTTAACCGGGTCCGCGCTAGAGAGCTCCCTCGAAGTAGAAATGCCTATTTCAAATACCCAATGGGGGGAAAACCCCCTACTAATCCGCCCGAAGGCACGACGATTAATAGGGGTAAACCCTGCCCCCTCAGACTTGAACCTGGGTATACCCAAGTCAAGCCCTCATAGAAGGACTACCTATATCTCAAAGTTGGTGGAATGGGGATTCGAACCTGAGACCTATAGGTCATCAGGGGAACTCCAAACCACTCCACCATATTATAAAGCAAATTCATGTTTGATTTTCAATGTTGAACTTAAAACTTCAATATTGATTTTAAGTACTTACCCAAAATGTCCTCCTATATATTCTATATTTACCTAAAATAACTATAATACCCTTTCTCTCTCCTCAAATCTCAACCAATCATTTTTTTCTCTCTCTCCTCCATAAATCATTTTATTCTTCTAATTCATTCAAAATCTTTTATCTCAAAAACCGTACATCGATAAATTATAAAAATTATATGGGTGTTCTTAAAATTTCATGCTCTTTCATTAGAGATGTCATTTGATATACTTTCGACGAATTTTTAAATCCGATGGTGGAGCCCGTACGGCTAAGGAATTTGGCTATCATACTCTATGACTTGAGCTATCACCCCCACCATCTCACCGCCGCAACGCGCGGGCACTATCTCTCGTTTTCTCTATAAGGTTTTGTCACATCAATATTTATAAATTCTTTTATGTTATTATCGTATCTTTTTTAATTAATACAATAATTAAAAACTACAAATTTATTTTTAGATTAATAAAAAACATTATATTATTAATAAACACACTAATAAAAATAAATAGATATAAATTATATAAAAAAGTGGTCTTAATGAAAAAAATAAACTAATATATGTAAAAGCACACTAAGCTAGTTCTTGTTTGGTGGGTGGGAAGGAGGAAGATATAATCACAAATTTTCTTCTAACCTTTTCAAAATAAATCTCTTTTTTTTCTCTCTCCTCAAATCTCAACCACTCATTTTTTTTCTCCTCCTCCATAAATCATTTTATTTCTCTAATTCATTCAAAATCTTTTATCTCAAAAACCGTATATCGATAAATTATAAAAATTGTATGGGTGTTCTTAAAATTTCATGCTCTTTCATTAGAGATGTCATTTGATATACTTTCGACGAATTTTTAAATCCGATGGTGGAGCCCGTACGGCTAAGGAATTTGGCTATCATACTCTATGACTTGAGCTATCACCCCCACCATCTCACCGCCGCAACGCGCGGGCACTATCTCTCGTTTTCTCTATAAGGTTTTGTCACATCAATATTTATAAATTCTTTTATGTTATTATCGTATCTTTTTTAATTAATACAATAATTAAAAACTACAAATTTATTTTTAGATTAATAAAAAACATTATATTATTAATAAACACACTAATAAAAATAAATAGATATAAATTATATAAAAAAGTGGTCTTAATGAAAAAAATAAACTAATATATGTAAAAGCACACTAAGCTAGTTCTTGTTTGGTGGGTGGGAAGGAGGAAGATATAATCACAAATTTTCTTCTAACCTTTTCAAAATATATTTTTTATCTTCTTTTTTTAAAAGGATCGGTTTATCTATATTTCAACAGTCACCAAATGCAAGATTGCTCGCATCGGGATGATTTTTGCTTATGAGAAGGATGGTTGTGGAAAGGATAATAAAAAGGTGGATGACATGAAAAATGTCTATTTTTATATGTTTGTGACTTTGTGAAAAAGGATTGTGATGGTTGGCTTAGATATTTCTTTTTAATAATTATTTTCGAGTAAAAAGTATTTATGAATTGATAAATATATTATTATTGTAGATTAAAAATGTTCATGAAAAGAATGGATAAATAACTAAATATTGTTTATGAGAATAACAACTTGGACCGATGGCACTCTAATAACACAAGTATATTATTATAATAAAGTAATAAAATAGACAAAGAAACATATTTTGGGAGCCTAAAATTAACACAAGTATGAATAACTAATATTGTTTATGGATCTTAATTTCTAATAATCTAATTTATGACAAGATGGTCAGATGCCACTTGTGGGTTACCTAGTTATCTATGTTTTAGTCCAGTGGGGGCGAAAATTTCAACCCATTGATTATTGGGTTAATTTATCTCTAGCGAATTAATGGAAGAATTAGAGAAAATTTAGCTAAAAATGGTAACGAGGTCAAATGGGTTGAACTAATCAAATATTCAAATGTGGCCCAAAATGAATCTATAATCCATACAACTTCTTGGGCTAAGAGGAGTGAGGCTACCCATGAAGGAGGGGATTTGCGCCATGTGGCGTCATGTCATCAAGTGGGTAGCCACTCCAAAATGGGGGATAGGGCTGTAAACGGTTCGGTTCGGTTAGTTAGAAATTTTGAACCGTTAATTTCGGTTACCCGAAAAAGTCGGTTAATTTCGATTTTATTTTCGGTTAACTATTTATTAAAGTTATGCTAATATAAAGTTTAAATTTTCAATTATAATAGTCAATTTACATTGTATTAATTATTTTTTCTATGTATAATAGTTGTTTAACTACATTAATATTTTTTTTCAAAAATAAATATACATTACAACTAACTTTGAATTACTTTTTTCTAACGTTATATTTATGCAGTGCAAGTTTCTATTTAAGAGTATCATGATTTACTTATTAAAATGTCTTCTATATGATATTACTAATATTTTTGATAAATATTATAAACAAAGTTAACAACTTTTCTTAAAAAGAGTATATATATAAGAAAATTACTTAGAATATCCAAAACTAATCATAGATTGTGAAAGAAAGTTAGTAAAATTGTTAATATTAGGCAACAATTACAAAAAATTAGCTAAATAGATATGTAAATGATGTATTCATGTAATACATATATGTGTAAATATACATATATATGATTATATGTAGGCATATATCAAAATTCGGTTCGGTTCGGTTAGTTAGAAATTTTGAACCGTTAATTTCGGTTACCCGAAAAAGTCGGTTAATTTCGTTTTATTTTCGGTTAACCATTTATTAAAGTTATGCTAATATAAAGTTTAAATTTTCAATTATAATAGTCAATTTACATTGTATTAATTATTTTTTCTATGTATAATAGTTGTTTAACTACATTAATATTTTGTTTCAAAAATTTTTTGTTTTCGGTTTTTTCGGGTTTCGGTTTTTTCCGGTTTCGGATCACGCGGTTCGGACCGGTTTTTCGGTTTTCCGGTTCATTTCTTACACCCCTAGGGAGTGAGGCTACTTAGAAGGGTGGGGGGACTCTTGCCATGTGTCACCTACTAATAATTGGTTTATTTTTTTTTTTCTATTTTTTCTTTACTCTTTATACTAAAAAATTACAAACACATATATATATATAAATATATAAAACACATTGCATAACTAAGAAAATCACGCAGCTCATCTTCTAATGTATATGTATATAATAGTAAAGGGTGTAAAGTAAAATTGATTTTATTTATATAACTAATATGTATATACATAATAGTAAAGGGGGTAAAGTAAAAATTGATTTATAACTTTTTCTTCTTTCTTTACCCCACGTAGCCACCACCAGAGTACCAGACACCTGCAACCAAAAAAAAAATGGTTTACAAGTCTTCTTCATCTTCTACAGGTCTTCACCTGCAACCAAAAAACATGGAAAAAATCCAACAAAAAAATAATAAAAACAACTAAAATAAATATAAGAGTTAATTTCATTACATACCCCTGGGGTTTGCCAGTTTTTCAAGTTTCACCCCTCGCTTTTCCGTATCATTACATACCCTTATGGTGACTTTTTGCTTCAGTACATACCCCTCCTCCTAACGGACGTTTGTTGCCCTCCGTCAACCTCATCACGTGCTTATCACGTGAGGGTAGTTTAGTCTTTTTAACTCGATCTTCCTCCACAAAACTTTTCTTCCCAAAGACAACCTATATCAGATCTATATATCTGTATACTACTTTTAATCCATTAAATAGTATCAAAACTAATTATTATCAACAACAATAATAATAACAAAATCGATTATTAAAAAGATGGAGATTAAGTTATATCTATCATCATTAAAAACTTAAAGGCCAAAGTAATTTTTTCGTCCTTGTGGTTTTTCGAATAAGCACTTTTCATCCTCGCCGTTAACTTTTGGCTAAAATCATCTCTGTGGTTTGCATTCATCCTTGGATCCGTTAACCCCCTCACGTGCCTTTCACGTGAGGGTAGTTTAGTCTTTTTAACTCGATCTTCCTCCACAAAACTTTTCTTCCCAAAGACAACCTATATCAGATCTATATATCTGTATACTACTTTTAATCCATTAAATAGTATCAAAACTAATTATTATCAACAACAATAATAATAACAAAATCGATTATTAAAAAGATGGAGATTAAGTTATATCTATCATCATTAAAAACTTAAAGGCCAAAGTAATTTTTTCGTCCTTGTGGTTTTTCGAATAAGCACTTTTCATCCTCGCCGTTAACTTTTGGCTAAAATCATCTCTGTGGTTTGCATTCATCCTTGGATCCGTTAACCCCCTCACGTGCCTTGCACGTGAGGGGCATTTATGTCTTTTCACCAATCTTCATGGTTTGTCCTTATGGTTAAGTGCAAAATTCGTCCTTATGGTTTGTCGTTTTTTGCATTTTTCATCCTTGTATTTAACAAATCTCCAAACAAAATTTAATAAAAACCAAAACAAACTCAAATCAAAAACCTATATATACCTACATATGAGGATCTAATTTAATACCGGCAGATACGGCTAATTTAATTTATTTTATTTTTTTTAAAAATGTTATAAACTTACTACAATTTAACGAAAATAGTCAAAATATAATTACAATTCACTCAAAAATAATACCAAATAGGTACTTTATAACAAAATATAAGAAAGTTCACAAATTACATAAAAATAACATTAAAGTATTATAAAAATAATTTTTAAAAAAATTCAAAAAATAAAAAATGAGAATACCGGAAATACCGGAACGGTAATACCGAAAATACCGGAAATAGTTGTACCGGAGTACCCTCCGATACCGGTATTACGGGTAATACTAAAACAATTTTAAACATTGTATGTACGTGTTTGCATTTGAAAGTGATTGACCAGATTCTCAAATGTAGGTATATAGGTTTTTGTTTTGTTTTAATTAAATTGTTACCGGTAATTTTTGTTTGTTTTGTTTTTTTTTGAAAAGTTCTCTTGGATTTGTTAACGGCAATGATGAAAAATGAAAAAACGACAAACCACAGGGACGATTTTTGCACTTAACTCTATAAAAAGACGAAAATGCCCCTCACGTGACTTGCATGTGAGGGGGTTAACTGCAAAGTTATAACGGCAGGGACGAAATGCAAACCACGGGGATGATTTTAGCCAAAAGTTAACGGCAATGATGAAAAGTACTTATTCAAAAAACCACAGGGACGAAAAAAGTACTTTGGCCAAACTTAAAATTAAAGGAGATGAAATCTGAAAAAGCAGCAGGAGAGTTGGTCAATGGTGTTGTAATATAGCAAATCATCTTCATCTCGATCAGGGCCGGCCCAAAGGTGGCTCAAGTGGTGCTAATAAGCCAGACCCACTTTTTTGGGGCCCACAATTTTTTATAAAAGTTTTATATATATCACACTTTTTAGTACGAAATAGGTGTTTATATGGATACGTGGGGCGGTTGTAGACCAGTGGGAAAAAAAATTAAAGCCCATAAACTTTAAGCCTGACATATATTATGATTCTTTAGTTCTGTGTTTCCAAATATCTAGAATTGGTCATATATAAAATATTAAAATCAATTAAAACATCTTTGGTCTTTGACAAATTGGAGCCGCCGTACGCATCCTGTCTTGTCCCATCTTTTTATTTAACTAGCTTAGTAACCCGCGTATTACGCGGGCAAATCAAGAAAAATTTTAATTTCATATATGAAAAAATGTTTGTATATGTCATGTAATCTCATAGTAAAAAAAAACATAGGAAGAGTTATTAGCATTTAAAATCTTTAAAAGTAAAGATAATTTTTAATAAAGTAATAAAAAAATCAAAGTTTAGTTAAATATGATCTCATTCATTAATTAATTAAAAACAAATAAAAGTAAAATTAATTTTATAAAAAGAAATTGTTATGACATCATAATTAAATAAATGGAAAAGAAATAATTTTTGAGACAAAATTTGGAGATGCCATGTAAGTAATTTCTATAAAATGTTTATGTCATCACAATCTTGTTTTATTTAATATAGAGATAGGTATTTTTCATTCCTAATTATTTATTATCTATTATTTAATTGTTTATTGATTTAAAAGAACATATAATTTAGTTAGATTTTACATTTTTACTGTTAATATTTGTAGAGCTTATTGTTATTTTTATACATTTTATCTATATTTTAATAAATATTATGAATGTTAATTTTTAATTTTGTAGGTATGCCTAAAAATTATTTATCTGGTAGTCAAAAACGAAAAAAGAGAAAAATTGAACAAGATTTATCAAGTCTCAAACAGGGACTTTAGATAAATTTATCCAAATTGAAGTTGTTGAAATCATATTTTCATACTTTGTTTTTATTGTCGAAAACTTTTATCATCGTAATACTATGCTATTATATTTTAACACTGACTCGCTATATAAGAGGCCCACTTTTTATTTTCGAGCCAGATCCCGGATCTTTTTTACAATCTCGAAGACGGCACTGATCTTGATATTTAAAGAGATTATGTCACCATTACCATCAAACATCATTACCATCATGATAAGTTTTTTATGGGTGAGATGTGATCTTACCAGATTTATCTAGATCTACATCTCTATTTTATGGATGATTTTCTGAAACCCGTAACCTTCCCATCCGGGCAGTCACCACTTGACACCGACGAGACCTTCCCATCACGGCAGCCACCATCTCCGGCAAAACCTTCCCATCGAGACCAGCCATCATCATCTCCGACGAGACCTTCCCACATAGCAGCTTCTCCTGTGCAAATGGTGGCAGTAAGGGCAACCCTGGTCATTAACTCAGTTGTAAAAGAAACCGGCGCTGTGGTGGGTTTGGTCGGAAAAAGGGGACCACGGTGAGTTTGCCGACGGAGGGTTGTAGAAGGCACCGCCATTATTGTTGGCAGGGATAATAACACGATGTGCACATATATAGATGTGTAGATACACATTTATATGGATGGCTTTTATCATCAATTTTGATCTGCATTTCCTTTATAATACACATATGTAGATATGATGTAGAGATATAGATATAGATATAGATATATAGATATAGATATAGATATAGATACAGATGTATAGATGGATTGGTGATGTACACTTGTATGATTGATTATAGAGATGAGAGAGGAGTAAATTGATGTTGTATGTTTTTATTGGTTTTGATTTAAAAATGAGAGAGAAATAGCATATTGATGATGATGGTGGTTATAATTAAAGATTTAGATCTTTAAAAGTTAAAAAAGGTTGTGTACTTGTGTTTGATGAGAAAATGACTAAAATACCCTCATGTGGTATGCACATGAGGGTGTGAATAGAGTGAAATAAACGTCTATTAGGAGCAGGGGTATGTACTTAAGCAAAAAGTCACCATAAGGGTATGTAATGATACGGAAAAACGAAAGGGGTGAAACTTGAAAAACTGGCAAACCCCAGGGGTATGTAATGAAACTAACTCTAAATATAATAAGCATTGAAAATCGAAAAAGCAAAGGTAATATGGGCGATCGAATTCTATCGCCAAATTCGTTTTTTTGGCCCTATCGCCTAGGAGGGCCGGTGTGCCCGGCGATGCAGACGGCGAACAAGGCGGGGATCACCCCACTCCCCTCAGTCTTAAGTTCTTTAATATGGAAAGTAGACAATTGTAACAATATTTATGTCACAAATTATTAAGGTTCAACCCAATCTAAGAGTGCCAAATCCGTTTTGACCTACTAGCAACCCGTCTGACCTACTTGCTTTTCCGTCTAAATGCCTAATTTATGCAACAAATACAAGATAAAAACATCAATAACCCAAAGACACCTTTTTTTCTTTAGAACATTCGGGATACGACTTTAGGGAAATCTCACCGTATAATAGTATACACGTACCCTGGATAATAAAATTTTAACTATTGGCCGTTACAAGTATTCGGAGGAAAAAACCTCAAGACTGTATCTCCCTCAAAGACACCTAATTCGATTGGTAATGACACAAGAAAAGACATAAATGTAATACTTAACTCCAATCTCCCTCGAAGTCTCAAACAAAGCACAAACTATATCTCATGAAAGTTTTGGAATTGTAGCACCAAAAAATCAACGAACAAACATTCTCCCCTTAACATTTTCGTCTATGTAACAATCTTCAATTTTGGTATTGAAGCAATTTGCAGCTTTAAATTTCTATAGTATTCTTCGACCAATCTTCACATAGACCATCCGTAAGCTTCTTTTGACCTTCCTGGCATCCCTTTTGGCCATTTTCCTTCACACAACGTCTCCAGTGAACCTGAAACCACATTTGCATACCATTAAGTATCGAAAGTTCATCAAAAATGATTAGGCTTTAAACATAAAAGGTCCAAATATGTAACATTCAATATGTAACTAACATTATTCTACGAAAGATGTGAAGTTTCACCCAATACCTTCTTGCAAAGAATCTGCCAAGGGTTAGTACCTTAAAAATGTTGGTTATTATGTGTGTTAGAATATTAGAACATAAACAAATAACAATTCACGAGTACGCAGCGGAAAGAATCATATATGCAATCATATTAATTAACAAAGAGAGAATCGAAACGTGTACCTTATGCAAAGCTTCCAATAATATTTATTTAATAATAAGATTATTATTATTTAGGGTTTAAAGGAAAACCCCTCTACGATCGCACACACGACACGTCTAACAATACCCGAAGATTGCTAGATCTTGAATCACCAAAAGCCTAAAACTCATAGTTTGCTTTTACCTTTGTTTCGTCGAACACAAGAAAGAAACAATAATATGTTCTGATCGAACATATTAATTCCACAACCAAATTCCCCACAATTAATGCATAACTATTGTTCTATATAACATGTATTCTACGAATGAAACATATATATTTGGGTTTTCGGTTTTATTCCGAACGAGAGAATCAAGTATTGAGTTGTTAATATTAGGGTTAGTTATTAGGATATATATAGGGTATAAATATATCCCTAATAACTTAACCTTCAAGCTAACCTCTTTTGACTTGGACTAGGTTTAATTAATAATTACATTAATTATTAATTAATATTTAATAATTAATAATACATAATTATTAATTAATAAATAATCTAATTAACATATCTAGTTAATAATGTCCAATTATCATTTATCTCAATTTGGTGATTATAAATATGTAGATACAATATATACATATTACCGGATATCTAAGTGTCAACGCGTGTGACCCCGTAGGCTTAAATATTTTCCAGACATGCGTTTATTATAACGTGATCACATACCAACAGCTCCCACTTGAGTATGTTATATAAAGGCAATAACATTGGTTAGCGTCTAGCAACACACCAATGCTCCCGGAAATATTTAAGTATATAAAGACCATCTTCAAAATATTCCCTTAAATATTTTAACCAATCTCTCACATTTGTCTTAGTTTAACTATATTCCCATATAGTTAATCGACAATGGACATTTAGAATATTTTAAAATATTCATGGATTTAAACATGCAAATATAGGACACAATCATTATGAAATGAAAAACACTCATACCAAGTATATGAATTCATTTATTGAAATAATAATTGTTTAACCGTCCCTTATCCAAATACCAATCACAGATTTACATGATATAACTAGCTAGTTTAAGACCTATGCCCTTGGCACGCTTATTGAGCTTTCCTTTTAACAAAGCCTTTGCAAAAGGATCAACTAAGTTATAATCTGTGTGAACTTTGAGTATCTTGATTTCTCCTAGTACGATTTGTTCATGTGCAAAGTGATATCGTCTAGGATAATCTCTGGCACCTTTCTGAACTCCGGGTTCATTGGAAATGATAATAGCTCCCGTATTATCACAGTACAAATCAATAGGTGAGTTATTTGAGGATCATCACGTTAAAATCCAAAAATAATCTTTCTAATCCAGACAACTTTCATGGCGACTTCTTGAGGCGACAATATACTCAGACTCTGTCACATACATAGCAACTGTGGTTTACTTCTAGCTCTAGCATTCCACCGTGCCTTCATTAAAAACGAAGACGTATCCCGACTGATATTTTGAATCATTTTTATCAGTCTGAAATCCAACATAACAATATCTATTCACTTTGAATTCTGTATCGGGATTTCAACCATACACTAGAAAATCTTTAGTAGCACTCATGTACTTAAGAATATTCTTCACAGCAGTCCAATGATCCTCTCCAGGATTTTGCTGATAGCGGCTAACTATATTTTGCGCGAACGCAATGTCAGGTCTAGTGCATCTTACCGCATACATGATAGATCCCACAGCCGAAGCATAAGGAATTCTTTTCATACGCTCTACCTCTTCAAGTGTAGAAGCACCGTTCTTGCTAGATAAATTAAGTCCTTCTTGCATCGGTATAAAACCACGCTTAGAATTTTCCATCTTGAATCTCTTCAAGATCTTATCAATATAAATACTTTGACTTAATCTAAACAACCGTTTACTTCTATCTCTATAGATTTTGATTCCAAGAATGAATGCTACTTCACCCAAGTAACATTACTCCCACTAGCTTTGCGATATACACATGGCTCATAAGTATTTTGAGCAAAACCAAACTTTTTGATCTCCTCATCAAACATTTTATTCCAGCTTCTTGATGCTTGCTTCAATCCATAAATGGACCTTTGAAGTTTGCATACCTTGTTGGGATGTTTTGGATCGACAAAACCTTCTGGTTGTACCATATAGACTTCCTCGTCTAGAAAACCATTTAAGAAAGCGGTTTTGACATCCATTTGCCATATCTCATAGTCATAGTACGCCGCTTTGGCTAAGATGATCCTAATAGCTCTAATGTCCGCAACGGGAGAAAAGGTCTCCTCATAATCAACTCCATAAAGTTGAGTATAGCCTTTCGCCACAAGACGAGCTTTATAAGTGTGTACATTTCCATCCATGTCGGTCTTCTTCTTGAAGATCCATTTACACCCAAAGGTTCTACCATTTGGTGGAAGATCAACCAAGCTCCAAACTTGATTATCTTTCATGGATTTCATTTCCACATTCGCAGCTTCAAGCCATTTTTCAGATTCCGGATCTGATAATGCTGCTTTGAAATTAGGAGGTTCATTTAAGTCTCCTAATACGTGTTCTTCAGACTCAACCATAAGATTTAATCTTTCACGAGCACGTATTGTCCTTGAGGACCTACGAATTGGAATCGCTTCATCTTCAACTTGTAGTTCATATTGAGATTCATCTCTTTGAACATTCCCCCCCCCCAAGTTGATGATTGCTAGTATTTTCATAAGTTGACACATCTTCTTGAGCCTCATCAAGTTCAACAATCCTCCCACTGTCTTCTTGAGATATGAGTTTCCTTTCAAGGAACTCAGCAAATCGAGATACCTTAACAGTGTTTTCGGTAGGAAAGTAGAAGTAGTAACCCATTGTTTCCTTTGGGTATCCTACAAAGATGCACTTAACAGATCTAGACTCAAGTTTGTCAGGCGTATCTCGTTTCACAAGTGCCTCACAACCCCAGAATTTTAAGTAAGACAATTTGGGAACACTCCCATGCCACAATTCATGCGGTGTCTTGTCAACCTTTTTGGTTGGAACCATATTGAGAATGCGTGCAACAATATCTAGAGCATAATCCCAAAATGAAATTGGAGAGTCTTAAGGTTCATTATTTAATCTAACCATGTTTAACAAGGTTCGATTTCTCCTCTCAAATATACCATTATATAGGAGTAAGCTTGTTAGATAAATCTTCAAGCTTTTAGATAATCCTTAAACTGTTGGCTTAAGTATTCTCCATCTCGATCCGAACAAAGAATCTTGATGGTTTTACCGAGTTGATTTTCTACTTCATTTTTAAACTCTTTGAATGTTTCGAAGATTTCATGTTTATGTTTAAGCAAGTAAACATAACCATAACGACTGAAATCATTCATAAAAATGATGAAGTAGCTACCACTTTTCTTGACACATATCTAAATGGGCCACATACATCTGTATGTATAAGTCCAAGTAGATTTTAAGCCCTTCTCCATTTAACGCGGAAAAGATTTTCTTGTCATCTCGCCGTAAACACAAGACACGCATTTGTCAAATGATTCATCATTTGTAAGATCCCTTCACTTTGAAGTCTTTCAATGCGTTTCTTGCTAACGATAATGCCAAAGACACGCATTTATAAAATGATTCATCATTTGATTGTAAGATCTCTAAAGCGTTTCTTGTTAACGATAATGCCAAAACCACGCATTTATCAAATGATTCATCATTTGATTGTAAGATCTCTCCACTTTGAAGACTTTCAATGCGTTTCTTGACAAAAATTAAACAAGATGACAATGTCAAAGATAGGTAGAGTCTAAGTTAGACTTGACTCTTTTGCTATTGAATTATCATTTGAATCTCATCAATTCTTATAATTCAATTGAGAATATACTTGAAGAACTGGTTAAACCAACTTGCTTCTTCTTCTTGTTCAACTCAGCTAGATACTTAGGACTATTCCTCTTCCAGTGTCTCACTTTAACACAGTGATGACAAGACTGGACTTTAGCCGTATGCTTTTTTTGCCGAAGGGGTCTTTTATAGGTTTTGAGACTAAAACACCTTGTTTTCCCTTACCAAAGTTCTTGCCCTTAGATTACGGTTGTTTTGCTTTCTGAAACTTTCCCCCCTTGATCATCAGAACTTGGGGTGTAGCAGATTTCTTTGGAAGCTATTTCTCACACTCAATCAACATGGCATGAAGTTCAGCTATGGTTTTACTCATGCTTTGCATATTATATTTGCGCACAAACTCCTCAAAATCCCATGAAAGACTTTAGGATCATGCCAATAGTAATAAGCGGAAGATAAGCATAGTTCAACCTTTCCATTGCTCAAAGTACTTCTTCATCTTGAGTACATGAGGATTAACCGGTGTTCCATACTCGTTTTTCAAGTCATGAAGTGTTTCAACTAGTTCAAACAATTTCACTTCAGCTTGTTTTCTATAGATAAACTTGAGTTCTTTGATCATATTACACGGATTATGCAATCCGAATTGATTGTTGAAGCTCGGGAGTCTTGCTACCCAACATCAAACAAACAACCTCATTATGTCTATCAAATTGAGTATTGTATTTAGCCTACTTTTCAGTCATTGGCTCCCGGAACAACGGGTTTCTGCTTTTCAAGAACTTGGTATTTCTTTTCGGCTCTTAGAACTATTCTTAGCTGACGAAACCAGTCACTGAAGTTTGGTCCAGAAAGTTTTTCTCTTTCTAGCATCGACCTGAAAGCCGATTGGTGTATGTTTTGAGAAGGATTTGTTGCCATTTACAAAACAGATTCAAGTTCAATTATCGGTATTTTCGATAATTAATCCTTAAGAAATATAATTTACCCATGTTAAATTCATTTAACAATTAATTTCATTAAGGCTAGGATCCAATTGACATACAATCATTTCATCTGTTGATCAGCTAGAAATGACGGTACTCAAAAGGTAATCGACGATCAATAATTGCATTCATGCAATTCCTAAAGTTATGGGACTTACAACAACACTTTAAAGGGGTATTAAGTGTTTTGTAAACATGTTTTGTCCCATCTTATGCCACGGGTCAAGGATCTCACCTCTTAACTCGCTTTATGTCACCCAATTAAGAACATGTAAATAGTCCACCACCGGTCTCACGGTGGAGTGGTAATCTACCTTGAAGAGATACAATTCGCCTACGGTCTCACGTAGGAGCGAAAAGCACTGGCAAGTGTTCTTATCAAAGTGGGTGGCAATGACTTAACTTTAAATGGGTAATGCATTTGATGTGAATCAAAAGTTTATGTATGAAGACTCATGCAAATCTTCATAAACATAATAATTAATAAAATCATTTTTATAGTCTTAACAACACAAGAGATCTCAGTAGCTCCATTTGAACGCACAAAGAAGCGCAAGGGCAAAGGTTTGCGATGAACGCAATTAAAAACCCGCCCTTTTAGGAGGCTAACGCACTACGACTTATACCTCTCTTAGAGTTTGTTCAAATGGGTGAGCCGGTGTATCTCAAGGTTGTAAGACTCCAATTTTATTAAGAAATCTCTATTTCGATAGTTCTTAGTCAAGTTTATATTTTCCAACGAAACAATTTTTGCATCACCTTTATACCTCTTTATAAACACGCAAAAATTAATAAACTTACTAATTTCCGAACTACTTAATCATGCAACAAGTTAAGGTGGACCACCTAAACATGGTCACTATGGTTCATGCATATGTTTAAAGCCGGCTCCCCCCCTCCGAAGAAGAGGACCACATACATCAAGTTGCCTTGATTGCGTAAGCCTTTAAACAACTTAATTAACAAGTAATTCACATAAACATGCTGACTGGAAATTTCTAGTAGCTTCACGACCTGTTTAGACCTGTTTCTGGTCAGAATCAAGCTTCGACCAGAACTACAAAGTTGTAGCCCTATGTGTTGAGCACCTACTGTCCAAAGCACAACTTCTAACTCATTACAGATTAAAAGATATGAATTGTTTAGTGAACTGTCGCAAATCAGAAAAATCACACGAAAAATTCACATAGTCACACAATTATCTAATAATTAACCCTAATTATTGGATCATCATGCTTTGCTAAATATATCTCTATATATCAGTAATAATCACAAGTAATTTTGCATTAATTCCTTGTGATTTTACTTTTATTTAACAACCTTAAATAATCAAGATACACAAACATGCAATTTATATCAAATAAATCATGTCAATTCACAAACTCAAAACTTGCCATGAGGGTTTCAATCTTCCATTGAATTAGGTTAAATTAATTAAACAAAAAACCCTAATTTTTATTTAATTAATTCGATTTTAATTAAAAAAAAACCCCTTTAATTATTTAACAATTAATTAAAACAACAAACCAACCCTTAACCCCTTTCAAGTTTTGATCTTTTGTAATTAATAAATCACATATGTGGCTCGTGATACCACTGTTAGAATATTAGAACATAAACAAATAACAATTCACGAGTACGCAGCGGAAAGAATCATATATGCAATCATATTAATTAACAAAGAGAGAATCGAAACGTGTACCTTATGCAAAGCTTCCAATAATATTTATTTAATAATAAGATTATTATTATTTAGGGTTTAAAGGAAAACCCCTCTACGATCGCACACACGACACGTCTAACAATACCCGAAGATTGCTAGATCTTGAATCACCAAAAGCCTAAAACTCATAGTTTGCTTTTACCTTTGTTTCGTCGAACACAAGAAAGAAACAATAATATGTTCTGATCGAACATATTAATTCCACAACCAAATTCCCCACAATTAATGCATAACTATTGTTCTATATAACATGTATTCTACGAATGAAACATATATATTTGGGTTTTCGGTTTTATTCCGAACGAGAGAATCAAGTATTGAGTTGTTAATATTAGGGTTAGTTATTAGGATATATATATAGGGTATAAATATATCCCTAATAACTTAACCTTCAAGCTAACCTCTTTTGACTTGGACTAGGTTTAATTAATAATTACATTAATTATTAATTAATATTTAATAATTAATAATACATAATTATTAATTAATAAATAATTCTAATTAACATATCTAGTTAATAATGTCCAATTATCATTTATCTCAATTTGGTGATTATAAATATGTAGATACAATATATACATATTACCGGATATCTAAGTGTCAACGCGTGTGACCCCGTAGGCTTAAATATTTTCCAGACATGCGTTTATTATAACGTGATCACATACCAACAATGTGAACTTCAACTTCAAAATAAAACTTTTCTAGTTGCTTCTTATGTGCTTTTTTTTAAGTGTTTCCATAGTGTTCATATTGCTGTATGTAACAATTTATTCATCGTTGAGAATTTGATTTCTTTGTTGCTAATAGGTTTGTTAATTAGTCACCTTTTACTGTTTACAGTTTCTGGGAGTTATAGGTATGGATTTCGACTCCCTAAGTCAAGAGTCTAATAAAAAGCGCTCGCACATGGTTTTAGGCCAGGACGATAGACCATTTTCTTCTTCAAGTGTTTCTTATATAGATTTCTTACATAAAGGCCTATTTATGTATATATTACCAAAGAGCAAAAAGTGCCACTTTTGCATATCATCAGATGATCAAACAGAGACGCACAGGAAAAACCCAAAACGCACTACAGAAACAATGCAACTTCTTTTGCACTACCCCATATTTGTATACTAAACCATGTTTGCTGATATACGTAACTCGGCAATTGCAACTTCTATTATCTGTAACTCTCTGCCTATAATCCCAACTTTTGTATTAGCCCATATTTTGTATAAAAAACCATTACTATAATATATGTAAATGGGCAATTGCAGCTTCTATATTTTGCAAATCAGCCTGATAACGGACAACAGCCCATTCACAGCGTTTCCATTGTTTCCTGGCCCTTTTCTTCCACTGAACTTCATTACAGAATCCACAACAGTAACAAACGCAATCACCATAACTGAAGTCTCGCAACATGGGACTACAGTAAATCTAGTTAAGTCATATTGTTCAAAGATTTCTTATAATATAGGTATTATATCAAACAGTAAAAATACATACACGGATGATAGCAAGCTAGCCACAACATATATAGCGATGTGCATTATGATATATGATCAATGTCATCAGTGTGCATCATAGCAGCAAAAAAAAAAAAAAAAAGAAGCATATATGCTTTACTAGCTACTTGAGTCCATATCTGTTAGGACTTTATAACTTTCCCCTTCCAACTTGTGCAAAAAGGCTGCTTGCCATTTCATCATGGTAATAACAAAAAACATCGGACCTGAAATCAAAACAAAAGGATAAAATGGCACCAAAACTTTACATTTGATTATAGTTCTTGTTAGTATAAGAGAAATTAATAACTTACAATTTGCTAAGAAGACGGTTCAATTGTTGTACATGTAGCGAGTTCATGAAAACAGACACTTAAACGGCCTTGATTCTCATCATACTGCATCTTCATTATTTTACTTAAGACGGTATCTGCCTCAGCACAAAGACTAGAAAAACATGGTTGAATCATAGTACGGTTTGTTGCAAGCAGCTTTTTGAGTAATCCTTCAATGCTCTCCAACTTGGAAATAATGAGACAAACCTTGTCTTTCCTTTGCTCAAATTGCACACTCAGATCTTTCCAACAACGCTTGATCAGTGTGATGTTTCCTTCAATTTGAAGTTGCATCTTAGTCCCTGGTTGTGCCTTTCTTTTGTCATGCATCTTTGCATTGTTTCTCTCCATCGGTGCTTTCCTTTGGGTCTTTTTATTAGCTTTCTCTTGTTCTAGAAGCACCCATAATTCGGCCATAAGCTTTTGCACTGATGCAACGTCCCTCACTCCTATAATCTCCTGCATGATCGCAAAGTGTTTTATACTTCATATAGCCATATAGGATACATATAAAGATTCATCACACGAAAAGGCCACAAGATGTCAAAATATAAACTTTAGGTAAGTAGAACTCAAGACTCAAGAGCAAGTAGATGGAATAGGAAATGCTTTATTCCAAATTTACCAAATCTGATTCAATTTTGAGAAAACTAAAAAAATGGGACACATCATACATACCATATATCCCCTAGAAAAATGTCACCAGATTTAGGCTTCCCTGATATCTGTTGATATACCTTTGGTTGAAACTTAACATGAGGGTCTAAACTTACGCTTAAATTCTTTCCATAACTATCTTTAAAAATCTAGAGCAATAAGTAGGATCCATAATGCATATGAGTATAGTCGTATACATATATACTTCCAAGCATTGTAATTTACATACCTCACGGGAAAACATTGTCAAGGTGGCCCTTGGTGAAGTATTCGGCAAATAGTTGTTCACTTCAGTAGACAAATTGACTTTTCCTTTTGGAAGGCTTCTCATCTCCCCCTCAGGATAAATAGTTAAACTCTTTATGATGATGTACTATCCTTAATCCTCCGGACTTTCCGGATTACGTGTACTAAATATGGCTAAACCTAACAGTTAGTAAGACAGCCGGAAGCCTACGGAGGCTGCGCCTGTCTTGCAGACAAATAGTACAAGGAAGAACGTGCACTAGTATGTACGACCCGTACTTGTACTTTCCAAGCCAAAGGTTGTCACACAGCTGTCTAACGATAACGGCTACATGTCCGACGTTACCGTTAACCCTCCAGCTTCTGGATCCTTCCTTGAGGGCCTATAAATACCCCTCAAAGGATCCACCTAAAACCCGAATGAAAAACACACACAAACACCTAAATATGACACTTGGTGGCGTGAAGCTAATTAGTTCTTCACACCATTAGGGAACCGCCAACAAGTATAAAATCACCTATTTTCACCCTATTAATCACTCATTATCGTTTTCTTATACAAGATTAAACCCCCTTAATTTAAGAGTAACTTTACCCTTAAACAAGTGGCGCCATCCGCACTAAAACAACCATAATCTTGTACGAAAATGGTAGAAGACGGTGACCTACGGTCACCTCCGGGTTTCGAAACCTCAAGAACAACACCAAACGCTCCTCCGATTGCCAGGCAGCTAGAGGAGCTCACACCACTTTTGAGAGAATATCTCAGGCAAGTCGATATGCAAAGTGTACGAACAAAGCTCACATACTCAGATGAGACGGAGGCGACGGAAGAAGATTTCGAAGCAGAAACACCCGTTCACAGAGCCTCCGGAAGCGGACCAAGAGCAAGAGTTCACTTCGATGAAGCCCCAAGAAGAAATCTTAATTATCAAAATGAAGAATATCAAAGAGGTCCGAACCTTCCGCCTATGGCAGAAGAATACGTTCGTACAACGGGCCAAACATACAACCATAATTATCATGCTTATAACAATCCACCTCCGCAATACAACTACTATCCAAATACAAACTCACAGCAATACTTCACACCGCAGCCTACCAGGGGGCCGCGGAGCATGCACACGCATTTTTCCACTCCGCAGCCTGGTAGAAGACAAACACAAAACACCCCTCACCAAAATACAAACTACCATCAGTCGCAAACCCTCAACACTCCAAGATATGCTCCGGCGCCTCCGGGATGGTATCCGAGTGAGGAAGATATGATAATTCAAACAGAGCCGGGACCTTTCGTGCAATGGATCGAAGACTATCCGATTGCCAGGCAGCTTGGATAAAAGGCCAACACAGTTGTCACGATGGTCATATGTCGAGAAAGTGAGACCTTCAAGATACAATGTTGTTAAACCCAGGATTTCCAAAGTTGACATGACTCTAAGGTTGCGATTACTTTTCAGCGCCGACTTCGTTTTAAATCCTTTTTTCAAACTGAGATGCTTGAGAGAATGGCCGGAGTTAAATAGTGACAAAGGAAATGATCTAATGTCATTATCAACCAAACATGTGACATCAAGTTGTTGGATATTATGAGAAAATGCATAGTTTATGAGTTTATTGACAGATGGTTGGGTAGCCTTTCCATGAAAACTGAGCTTCAGAGAAGACACATCTACTTGACTATTGCGTCGAGTGAGAAAACGTGTGACAAATGTTGGGGAAATTCGTGAATAACGAACAGATAACCGGATACAATCAATCTTTGAAGGCACGTAATCGCTTTCAGATTGAATCAATTTGGCGGTTCACCCAAACTATTCAATCGGATACAATCAAAGATTAAGAATTTTTTGTGCGTATGTGTTTGAGAGAAAGAACCAGAAGAAGAAAGAAAAAGAATGATCAGATATCTACATACGGGTTGCATATATGGTGGCCTATAACTGCCTAAACGGCAGTTAAACAAGAGGGTTTCGAATTGCCACCTTGGACCCCGCCAGGGGCTGCCGCCCCTTGAACCCCACTCCCAGGGGCGCTGCCCCCGGACCCCCGTACCTTAGGGGCTTGGTCATAATAAATTCAAATAGGCGTGCACTCCGCACCTCCAATCCTATATGATGTATTATTATGAGGTTATTGATCAAACAAGTTAATCCAATTATACTAAAATATCCAACAACAAACTTGGCAGATTTCTTCAACAAAGGAAAATCCTCAGTTGAGAAATTAAGGTATGGCAGTGTAGTCCAGATAAATCTATATCTAGATGATAAAGCTATGGTTTTGACAGTTTCTTTCATGCTAATAAAAGAAAGGATTTTATGGATGAGATGATTTGGCAAGGTGCTTAATCTATCAGTAATTTCTTCTTTTTTTCTTTTTTCACTAGACCAAGAATCCATAATGTTCTTTCTCTTCATATCTTCATGAAATGTGTATGTGTGTAATGTCTGTTTATATACCATTTTTTAAAACATAAAAAACATGGGGCCAAACATTTATTCAAAATATTAAAAAATTAGTATGTGAGGGGTTTTTCACCCAAGTTGGATGCATAACAGCCTCATACTCACTTTTCCCATATATATATATATATATATTGACAAAAAGTGAATGTCTATTTAATTTAACCAGAAAAGTTAATCCATAATAGTTCATATATAACTGGAGTTGGTATCTAGTTTGAGGGGAAGTTTTTGATGGGTGATATAAAATTAACAAAAATATATAGAATGAGAATACTATATAGTTAAGGATAAGTTATTATCCATTCCAATCCACACAACTGTCAAATATTTAGGAAATGTGCTAAGGCTTTTTTGTAGTTTTATTAATAGGTATTCGGTTCGATATATTAATTTCAAATCCTCTTTTTAAGTACCATCAGGAGAAAGCTTTTAAAAGAAAAAAAATTACTATTTCGATTTTGATTGATATCGAAAGAATTCAATATGAGATGACATGTATTGATGTATATAAAGGCTCTTTGCACCTTCCAGATGCTGGAGTGGCGGCGGACCCAGGGACAAGTTTGCAAACTGTAGACCACTGGTCATGGGATTCACCACGTGGCGTTGGTCACTCGATTTTGGATTTTATTTTGTTCCGGCTTTTACAAAAATGGATATACAACAATATTTACTTAGAGCCTACCCAATACCCATCACTCATCCCTCAAGGACTAATCTCTGTCAGCGTCACATCAGCAAAAAACACTCCAACGACTAATCCCCTCAAAACACACCCAATACACTCATCCCTCAAGGACTAGTCTTGGACCCACCAATTATTTAATTTCTACCCTTTTATCTAAACTTTACACTTTTAACCCTCCATAATATAATAATAAAAATAAGAGTAAATTACATTTTTCGTCCCTAAACTTGGTACGTTTTTCACTTTTCGTCCCTAAAGTTTAAAAATTACAATTTTGACCTTAAACTTGGCAGAATTTTGTAATCGACGTCCTTTGGCCATACGACGTTAAGTTTCAGCCGTTAAGTCCCACACGTGCAAAACACGTGAGGGACTAAAAGTGCAAAAGGTGACTAGTTCAGGGACGAAAACTGAAATTTACATTATATATTGTCATCATCTTCATCTTCTCCGGCTGAGTGGCCGAAAAATTCGCCGGAAAACTTAAAATGCTGATATCTCACTCGTTTCTTCGAATTAGACCACGAAACCACCACCAAACTTCTCAAAATTAATTTCCGCACGAATCCTAACCAAAAGATTTCAGATTCAACACTTTCCGGAAAACTCAAAATACCGACGAGATTTTGAGTTTTCCGGCGAGATTTTGAGTTTTCCGGCGAGTGTTGAATCTGAAATCTTTTGGTTAGGATTCGTGCGGAAATTAATTTTGAGAAGTTTGGTGGTGGTTTCGTGGTCTAATTCGAAGAAACAAGTGAAATATCGGCATTTTAAGTTTTCCGGTGAATTTTTCGGTGAATTTTCCGGCCACTCAGCCGGAGAAGATGAAGATGATGACAATATATAATGTAAATTTCAGTTTTCGTCCCTGAACTAGTCACCTTTTGCACTTTTAGTTCCTCACGTGTTTTGCACGTGTGGGACTTAACGGCTGAAACTTAACGTCGTATGGCCAAAGGACGTCGATTGCAAAATTCTGCCAAGTTTAAGGTCAAAATTGTAATTTTTAAACTTTAGGGACGAAAAGTGAAAAACGTGTCAAGTTTAGGGACGAAAAGTGTAATTTACTCTAAAAATAATAATAATTAACAATAATACAGTAATAAACATAAAAAGAAATCTTCATACTGCCTCTCACACACTAAATTCAACCAACTAAAACTAAAATGAACCTTCCCATCTTTCCATCCATATTCATTGTCCCCACTTTTATCATCATTATTGTTAACCTCATTTTCTTCTTCTTCGCGGATGATTCCGACCGCCGGAAAAAAACTCCAACTTTCAGATATTGTAAACACACACACACACATATATCTATCTATCTATTTATGTATTTATTATATAAATATACCTATCTCTGGAAGGAAAAAAAAAACACGCAATTACAATTCGTCCCTGGTGGAACGAGTGAGACGGACGAGCCCTACGAACGAGCCATAGACGAGTCCCACCCAATGGTGTGGACTCGTCCCTCCAAGGCGAACGAGAGAGGGACGAAGGGCATTGGGTAGCCTCTTATAAGAATATTTTTTTAAAATTAACTTAAAAATCTTGTTAAAATTATAAAATAGTTACATGTAAATTTCATAAAATCTTTTTCCTAATCTTATCTTTTTATTTCTAAACTGTGTCACATATATATGCTATCAATATAGTTACAATTATTTAATGTTATTTGGAATAATATATAAATTTTTACTTACATTTTTTACATTTAAATTTATATATTTAATAGTTTATCTTATTTTTAAAATGTTATAAACAATCCGGAACGGGCATAAATCTAATATCCTCCTAAAAATTAGTTTAAAAATCTTTCTAAAATCATAAAATGGACACCTGGATTTCATAAACCTTTTTTCCTAATCTTATCTTTTTATTTCTAAACTGTGTCACATATATATGCTATCAATATAGTTACAATTATTTAATGTTATTTGGAATAATATATAAATTTTTACTTACATTTTTTACATTTAAATTTATATATTTAATAGTTTATCTTATTTTTAAAATGTTATAAACAATCCGGAACGGGCATAAATCTAATATCCTCCTAAAAATTAGTTTAAAAATCTTTCTAAAATCATAAAATGGACACCTGGATTTCATAAACCTTTTTTCCTAATCTTATCTTTTTATTTCTAAACTGTGTCACATATATATGCTATCAATATAGTTACAATTATTTAATGTTATTTGGAATAATATATAAATTTTTACTTACATTTTTTACATTTAAATTTATATATTTAATAGTTTATCTTATTTTTAAAATGTTATAAACAATCCGGAACGGGCATAAATCTAATATCCTCCTAAAAATTAGTTTAAAAATCTTTCTAAAATCATAAAATGGACACCTGGATTTCATAAACCTTTTTTCCTAATCTTATCTTTTTATTTCTAAACTGTGTCACATATATATGCTATCAATATAGTTACAATTATTTAATGTTATTTGGAATAATATATAAATTTTTACTTACATTTTTTACATTTAAATTTATATATTTAATAGTTTATCTTATTTTTAAAATGTTATAAACAATCCGGAACGGGCATAAATCTAATATCCTCCTAAAAATTAGTTTAAAAATCTTTCTAAAATCATAAAATGGACACCTGGATTTCATAAACCTTTTTTCCTAATCTTATCTTTTTATTTCTAAACTGTGTCACATATATATGCTATCAATATAGTTACAATTATTTAATGTTATTTGGAATAATATATAAATTTTTACTTACATTTTTTACATTTAAATTTATATATTTAATATTTATCTTATTTTTAAAATGTTATAAACAATCCGGAACGGGCATAAATCTAATATCCTCCTAAAAATTAGTTTAAAAATCTTTCTAAAATCATAAAATGGACACCTGGATTTCATAAACCTTTTTTCCTAATCTTATCTTTTTATTTCTAAACTGTGTCACATATATATGCTATCAATATAGTTACAATTATTTAATGTTATTTGGAATAATATATAAATTTTTACTTACATTTTTTACATTTAAATTTATATATTTAATATTTATCTTATTTTTAAAATGTTATAAACAATCCGAACGGCATAAATAATTCACTGGTGAATTTTGTTGCCTATAAATACAAAGTCATTTCTTTGAGAAAATCACTTTTTAGCAAATTGGTGAACTTGCTTAAATACTCTCGATCTAAACAGTTATACTTCATAACTCTAAGTATATCGATCAAAGGAGTTTATTTAGCAAGTATAGATCACTTGTAATTCAAAGATTGTTTAGATACTTACATACGTGTAATATCTAGGTTCCGCAACGATCTTGTATTTTGTTTATACATCAATAAAGAAAATACTCTTGAAAACTACATTTGTGTTCCACCATTTATTTACTTGTTTAAATATTGCTTAAGTCATTTATTACTTCGTTTATATTATTGCATATTTATATTGAAGTAATTGTTAGGACCAGTTCACCTGGAACTGGCCAGTCACCAGTTCACACTGACCAGTTCACTAGTTGCATCTGGTGACCAGTAAACTGGTGACCAAGAAGATTTGTCAAGAAATATATTGAAGTCCAGTTGCACCGTACAGTTAACGCAACTGAAGACTTCCTCCAGTTGAGAACTGACCAAGTTGAAGAAGCATTCCAGTTGAAGTCGAAGACAACAAATGGAAGATAGAGAATGGCAATGGCAGCGAAGCCCAGTTGACGTTCTAGTCAGTTATAAACTGGAGACCATCAGTGGAAAGCCCTTACAAAGCTTTACACTGATTACGAGGAATTGACTTATATGCTTTGTGTACCTTTACCCGGATAATAAGCCTTGTCTTATTATTTAAATATAAAAGGTACATAAAGGTGGTTAAGTAAAGTTGCTTTCTCGTACAACTTTACATAGTATTTTAAGGAATTAAATGCTATTCCTTAAATGCTCTCAACCACATTTGTACGGCCAAAGTTAACATCCCAATGTTAACTTTGCCTATAAATACAAGTCATTTCTTTGAGAAAATCACTTTTTAGCAAATTGGTGAACTTGCTTAAATACTCTCGATCTAAACAGTTATACTTCATAACTCTAAGTATATCGATCAAAGGAGTTTATTTAGCAAGTATAGATCACTTGTAATTCAAAGATTGTTTAGATACTTACATACGTGTAATATCTAGGTTCCGCAACGATCTTGTATTTTGTTTATACATCAATAAAGAAAATACTCTTGAAAACTACATTTGTGTTCCACCATTTATTTACTTGTTTAAATATTGCTTAAGTCATTTATTACTTCGTTTATATTATTGCATATTTATATTGAAGTAATTGTTAGGACCAGTTCACCTGGAACTGGCCAGTCACCAGTTCACACTGACCAGTTCACTAGTTGCATCTGGTGACCAGTAAACTGGTGACCAAGAAGATTTGTCAAGAAATATATTGAAGTCCAGTTGCACCGTACAGTTAACGCAACTGAAGACTTCCTCCAGTTGAGAACTGACCAAGTTGAAGAAGCATTCCAGTTGAAGTCGAAGACAACAAATGGAAGATAGAGAATGGCAATGGCAGCGAAGCCCAGTTGACGTTCTAGTCAGTTATAAACTGGAGACCATCAGTGGAAAGCCCTTACAAAGCTTTACACTGATTACGAGGAATTGACTTATATGCTTTGTGTACCTTTACCCGGATAATAAGCCTTGTCTTATTATTTAAATATAAAAGGTACATAAAGGTGGTTAAGTAAAGTTGCTTTCTCGTACAACTTTACATAGTATTTTAAGGAATTAAATGCTATTCCTTAAATGCTCTCAACCACATTTGTACGGCCAAAGTTAACATCCCAATGTTAACTTTGCCTATAAATACAAGTCATTGCACAACAAGAATAATAAGTGAAATCACAACGTGAGAAAACTTCACACTTTGCAAACCTGCAATATTCTTGGTGAACTTGTGCAATATTCTCTCAATCGCTAAAAGGAACATTTCACTACTTTAAGTGTTTCGATTGTTGAAGAGAAATTCCGAGTATAGATCAATTGTATTTCATAGGTTGTTAGGATATTTACATTCGTGTATTATCTTGGTTCCGCATCAACCTTGTAATTTGTTTAATATCAATAAATAAATTACACATTGAAAAATTACATATTGTCTCATCAAGATTGTTTACAAGTTATTTGTATTATTGCATTGTTCTTTACTTATTGTCTTTTATATAAGTAATCTATCTAGAACTTGGTATATACACACTGCAACTGGTCGTCTCCAGTTCAGTGCATATATTGCAAAGTAACTCCACCATCGACATAGAGGTGTCTTCAGTAGTACCATCTAACGAGTTGGGACTTACAAGTGGTATCAGAGCAGAAGGCTAATATACTTGCCTAGATCTGCTAAGATGAACACTACTGAAGGTGGAGATGGTTCTGGTTCAGGTGAAAACCCATTGAATAATAATGCCCAACCTTTTCAAAATGTTAACACCAATCCTCCTCCTCCTACTGCCCCAAACCATGTCCATGTACACTATTCCAACACTCCTGTTCCAAAATTTGATGGAAACAGTGAGACATTTGGTACATGGAAGGCTAGAATGCTTCTGCATTTTGGTGGGATTGAGAGGTATATGTTGAAAATCCTTAAGGATGGACCATATATACCTATGTCCATTGGGGTCAGTCCTCTTCTTGATCCAACTGGAAGAAGAGGTTCTAGGGAAAAGCCAGAAGACCATTGGTCTGATGAGGATCGCAGACTGGTGGACTTGGACACCAGACTGAAAAACATGATCCTTGGGGCTGTCCCTGAAGACCTAATTCCTACACTTGTGTTGTTTCCCAGTGCCAAGTCTATGTGGGATGAATTAGTGATTCAATTTGAAGGAGGTGATGACACTATTGTCACCAGAAAAGTTGCCTTGAACAAGAAGTATGAATCCTTCTTTGCCTTGCCCAATGAAAGTTTAACTGGTACATATACCAGATTTTCTAGCCTCATCAATCAGTTGAGAGGTTTGGGTGTAGAGAAAGATAAGGATATTCTTCTTGAGAAGTTTTGTGATATTCTTCCTTCCAAATGGGAAAACATGGTTCTTGTCTTGAGACAAGGTAAAACTTTGCACACTCACACTCTTGCATCGCTCTATGGAGCCTTTAGATTCACTGAAGGTAATAATGCTGCAAGACTTGTGGCTGAGCAAGATGCCATGAACCATGCCCAGATTCCCAAGGTTGCTAGTGTAACTGAGCGACCTTGTGCTGCTTTAATGTCTACTGAGAGTGTCCAGGCACACTCGATGAAGGAGATGTTGAACAGTTTCTTGAACTCTGGGCTGACCACTGAAAACAGTGATGGTTATAATGAAACTGACGATGATGATCTGGTCGCCATGATTGCTAAAACCTTTAACAGGTTTAAGCATAAATCTAAAAGATTTAATGGCCCCAACAATGCTTCCAGCTCCAGCTCTCTGGATAAGACCAATCTTACATGCTATAAGTGTGGCAAGAAAGGTCATTTTATGAAGGAATGCAGATCTAGTCAGTTGAATAACCAATCTGGCCCCTCTGTCCCTAATTTCAATCGGCCTGATGATAGCTACAAAGCTAAATACAAGAAGCTTAAGGCCCAGATTGCCCTCCTGTCCATGCAAAAGGAAAAGGACCAGTGCTTAATTGCACAAACTGAAGGAAAATGGGAGTACTCTGATGACTCATCTGATGATGAAGAAGAGGAAAGGGACATGTGTTTCATGGCCTTGGAAGATCAACAACAGCAGCACGTGGTGAAAGAAGATGTCATCTCTGGAAGATGGGTGGACATCATACTGAAAAAGGTATGTGATTATGATCACCAGGTTGACCCTGAACTAAAACTGGACCTAGCTGAATCATTAAGTGGTGATTTGGCATTTGTAGAAACTGTAAGAGCTGATAGTGAAAGGTATCTTGACACTATCTTAATTGAACTGAACAATGTCAAACCACAACTAAATGATTTGCAAAGTGTCCAGTTGGCTCTCAAGGAGTCAGTTTTAAAGATTGAGGCTTTAGAACTTGATAATCAAAAATTATTTTCTGATTTTGAAAAAGCACAAAAGATTATCAAGTCATGGGTAAAAGCATCTGGCAAAAACTATGATGCATTTTCAAAAACTATTGATGCCCAGAAAAATGCATGGAAATCTGAAGATCTGGAGATGGCAGCTCTTATACCAGACCTTCATGCATTGCCTCCAGCTCTCCAGGTTGAAACACCTTATGATCAACCTGAAGCTGTTGAAACTGAAACCAATGAGACCACCCCCATTGAGGTTAAAACTGGAGCTAAACAGGCTAAAGCTCCAGTCAAAAAGGCCACTGGTAACAAGCCTTTACCTCATAAGTCTAAGGAGCCCAAGACCCGACAGACTAAATCTCCAGTTGAACCTAGGTCCAAGGTTCAACTGCCTGAAAATGATATTTTGGTTAAACTGGAAAGTCAACTCCAACTTTTGTCTCGGCAGGTTCAGAGTTGCACTGCCCGGATTAACAATCTGGAAGGAGGTTCACCACCTCCAGTTTTAAAACAAAATTTTAAACACTCCCTTTCTAAACCTAATCAAAAGAATGTTCCATCTGGAACAAAATCTGGTAAAGTTAAGGTGAGTAAGTATCAAATACCAATCGTTTTTACTTCTGCACCTGGAGCTGGTGATAAAGCTCCAGATGTAGCCTCCAGTTTAACACCTCAACAATCAACTGTGGCTTCTGTAGAGAAGTCCAGTGGACCCATCAAGAAAAGATGGGTTCACAAAAAGAACTAATGATTTTTGTATGTGTGTAGGGCGATCGAAAGAAGAATATCTGGTATCTGGACAGCGCTGCTGGCCGGACTATGACCGGATGTAAGCCCCTACTGGAAGAGTTCACTGTCCAAGATGGACCGACAGTGACGTTTGGTAACGATCAATCTGGAATGACTGAAGGATATGGTGTGCTCAATAATGAACAAGTCGAATTCAAAAGAGTTGCATTTGTGAATGGTTTGAAATACAACTTGATCAGTGTAAGCCAACTTTGCGATGATGGCTTCAGAGTATTGTTCGATATTGCACAAAGCACCATATTCAACAAGGATTGAAAAGTGGTGATGATTGCACCTAGAAAAGGAAATGTGCACATCATGGATATGGAACCAGCTCCAAAAGAGCAATGTTTCTATACCAAGGCTGATGAGGACACCAACTGGCTATGGCATAAAAGGTTATCCCACCTCAATTTCAAAAATATCAACAAGTTGTCTCGCAAGCAACTGGTTGATGGGATACCCCAGATTTCCTTCAATAAGGAAAAGCCATGTCCAGGTTGTGAGATGGGCAAGCAGAAGAGAGGCAGTTTTAAAACTAGGCAAAATTTTAGCATCACTGAACCTCTTCACATGCTACATATGGATCTTTTTGGTCCAGTGAATGTTCAAACTAGAGCTGGAAAGAAGTACACTCTAGTTGTGATTGATGAATTCACCAGATACTGCTGGGTGGTATTCATCAGATCCAAAAGTGATGCACCTGCTGAAATCATCTCCCTTATCAAAAGAATTGAGCTCAAGTACACTCGAAAAGTTTGTCAGTTGCGAAGTGATAATGGTACTGAATTCCAAAATAAGGTACTTGAAACATTTTGCAATGACACTGGCATCTCTCAAAACTTCTCATCAGTTCACTCTCCAGAGCAAAATGGAGTTGTGGAAAGGAAGAATCGTACACTGATAGAAGCGGCCAGAAGTATGCTATCTGAATCTGGTCTTCCCACCAGTTTTTGGGCTGAGGCAGTTGCAACTGCTTGTCACACCCAAAACCGGTCCGTCTACATCAAGAGACATAAGAAGACTGCCTACAAAGTACTTAGGAATCGAAAACCAAATATTGGATATTTCCATGTATTCGGTTGTCCAGTTTATATACTGAACGATTCCAGTCAGCTTGGAAAGTTTGATGCAAAAGCTGATGAAGGAGTATTTTTAGGCTATTCAGATATTCAAAAAGCCTTTAGAGTTTATAATTATAGACTCCAAAAGGTTCATGAGATAATTCATGTCACATTCGATGAATCAACTGAAGCAATCAACAAGAGACCAAGCCTTGATATTTCTCCAGTCATTCCAATCAATTTTGGTGAAACTGACCAAGTTCATCGGTCAGCTGTTTCACCAGAAGATGCTTACAGTTACAACAAACTGGAACCAGTTAAGAAGAAGAACACCACCAATGACACATCATTTTATCCCTCCATCAATTTCAACTTGCCACAAGAATTGGTGATTGGATCTGATGTACGTGCCACTCCAATATCAGCACCAGTTCAAGCTCCTACCTCTCCAGTTCTTCATGAGATGCCTTCTAATGATGAATTTCATGATGCAAATCGAGACCTCATTGACTCTGATGAGGATGTAGAAGTTGTTTGGACTGATCCTTCTCCAGATCCTGTTGCAACTGAAGAGGATCGCCAGGTGACTTGCACTGATATTGTAGTCCACCAGCCTAGTCAATACACTAGATGGACTAAGGCCCACCCAATTGAACAAATTGTGGGTGATCCAACTAGTGGGGTTCAGACTAGAAGAGCCACCAGTGAGCAGTGCTTAAACGTCACCTTCTTATCTTTAATTGAACCAAAGAAGATTGACGAGGCTATGGCAGACCCAAGCTGGGTGGAAGCTATGCAAGAAGAGCTCCTCCAGTTTGAAAGGAACAATGTTTGGGAGCTTGTTCCTTGTCCACCTGGGTTAAAGAAAGAACCCATTGGTACCAGATGGGTCTACCGAAACAAAATGGATGAAGATGGTCATGTTGTAAGAAACAAGGCCAGACTAGTTGCCCAGGGTTATTGTCAAGCAGAGGGCGTTGACTTTGATGAGACTTTTGCTCCAGTTGCAAGACTTGAAGCCATACGAATATTTTTGGCTTATGCAGCCCATCTGCAGTTCAAGGTCTTCCAGATGGATGTCAAAAGTGCGTTCCTTAATGGAACATTGGAAGAAGAAGTTTATGTTAAGCAGCCTCCAGGTTTCATCGATGAGAAGCATCCACATTGGGTCTATAGACTGAACAAAGCATTGTATGGTCTTAGACAAGCCCCAAGAGCCTGGTATGATACTTTAACTAAACATCTTCTTAAAAATGGCTTTCAAAGAGGTGCAATAGATAATACCTTGTTTATCTTGAAAGAAAGAGGTAATATCTTATTGGTACAAATTTATGTTGATGACATTATTTTTGGTTCAACTGATGATGCAATGTGTAACAAATTTTCTAAAATCATGTCATCTGAATATGAGATGAGTTTAATGGGTGAATTAACATTTTTCTTAGGTCTTCAGATTAAGCAAACTGAAAATGGAATTTTCATAAACCAAGGAAAATATGTCAGAGATTTGTTAAGAAAATACAAATATGATTCAATCCCATCGAAAAACACACCTATTGTAGCACCATTGAATTTGGACTCTGACCCAACTGGCAAACAAGTTAACATAACTGACTATAGAGGTATGGTTGGTTCACTAATGTACTTGACTGCCAGTCGACCAGATATAATGTTTGCAACATGTTTATGTGCCAGGTTTCAGGCTAACCCAAAAGAATCACATTTGCACGCTGTAAAGCGTATATTTAGATACCTGAAAGGGTGTCCTAATCTTGGTCTTTGGTACCCCAAAGGCTCAGGATTAGATCTAATGGGTTATTCAGATTCTGATCATGCAGGTTGTAAGATCGATAGAAAATCCACAACTGGTGGTTGTCATTTCCTTGGAGGAAAACTGGTGAGTTGGACCAGCAAGAAGCAGACTTCAGTCTCTATGTCCACTGCTGAGGCAGAGTACATTTCTGCGGCCAGTTGTTGTGCCCAGATTCTCTGGATCAAAAACCAGTTACTGGATTATGGTCAAAAGTTTACTAAGACCCCAATCTTTTGTGACAACACCAGTGCAATTGCTATCTCTCACAACCCAGTGATGCACTCCAAAACAAAGCATATTGACATCAGGTATCATTTTATTCGTGATCATGTTATGAAAGGTGATATTGAAATTCATTTCATCCCCACTGACAAACCGTTGGCTGATGTTTTTACTAAACCTCTCGATGAGAAAACCTTTAAACATCTTATCAGCGAACTGGGAATGTTAAACCCTTAACTGGAGCTTTCTTTGTTATTGAACGCGTCAGTGACACTGATGAAGTTCTCCAGTTGAGGAGGTCCAGATTATCCTTGCTCGCCAGGATATCGAACGCCTTTGTGATACTATCTTGGCACTAATTGATATCTGGATCATCATTTTAGGGGGAAAGACTCAAAATAATTTTCTGACTAAAATTCGTTTTTTGTTTGAAAATGCAACTGGAGAACTCTTCAGTTAGAAACTGGTACTGGATTGATCCTCCAGTTACCAGGTTCAGTCTTTGTCTAATTTTCATAACGTTACAAATACTTGGTCAATTTGTGTGACACGTGATGATACTCGAGTGTTTTAAACCACTTGATATCGTGATCTGACGTGTTGAAACCATTTTTAGTACTTGACAACTGTTTGTATTGGGAAAACAAAAAGTGAGTGGGCGAGTGGGGTAAGGTAAGCCGTCGTAGCATTTAATGCTGACATGGTAACATTTAATGCTTACATGGAAAAGTATATTTTTATTTCAAAATTCAAATTATTTTTGTCAAAATATCTTCAAATTGATTTGGTTGAATAAAATATAATTTTTGGGTTTACATTGGGATCTTGAATCCCCTTATAAATACCCTTATTTACTCCGAAACTCATTTATTTTTTTCTTCTCATACATTCCTTCATTTACTTCCAATCATAAACATTGCTTCATTCTTCTCTTTGCTTCACAAATCAAAAACCCTAAATCCTAAATTTCATTTTCATTCAATGGCTCCTAGATCATCTAGGTCAAGAGATGTAAATCTCTTGACAGTCCCATATAATCCCTCACCAGATGTCTCACAGGCACCTGGTGCTCCGAGTAGTGCTGCCATAAAACTCAATCCAAATAATCCTATGGCCAGCCTACGAGGATCACAAGGGTCCGATACCCTTATTGGTAGAATTCAAACGTTTTTTGAAAAATTCTCCAATCGGACCCTCATTCTCTCTAAACCCACGTAAGTTGTTTCACAACTACTTATGTGAGTTTTGGTACACTGCCGTTCTTTCTTCTGATTGTTCCTCCATCAGTTTCACTTTAAAGGATGGAACAATCCAGTGTACCTTGTCAGCGGATACGTTGAGGGATGCCTTACGCCTCAACTACTGGAGAGAGGGTGAATCTCCAGTCGTCTTGCCCCCTAACATAAACTTTCGCCAAGTACTCCTGGAAATGGGACACAGGGAGTGTTTGGAGAATGGGGTGTTGAAGACCAAAGGTGCGATGACCATGAAGGGCCTTACACCTTCATGGAGGTATTTCTTCATCCACCTAGTGGAGAGCATGGGTGGGAGTTCTGGTGGACTTGACCAGATCAACTCCTCACAAGCAGAGATGGCTTACTGCTTGTGGAATGGCTTGAGAGTGGACTTTGCGGATATTTTGTTCAGAAGCCTGGTCCAAAAACTGAAGGGCACAAGGGGTGTTTGCATTCCCTTCTCAAGGTTCCTCTCACTATGTTTCAAGCGTATTCTGGGCAGAGAAGTATATAATGATACAGATTCTCCATTTACTGCTCCAGATATGCTAAGGAATCTAGACTCACTGGTATCTGAAGCTGGTGAGGTTGAAATTCCTGGACGAATGCTCCTGGCATTCGCTTCAACTGATGCACCCTTGGAAGGTGAGTCAGAAAGGCAACTGGGCGGGCCTCAAAATAATGAGGGACCCTCCAGTGTGTCTAATGTTGTGGTAGAGGATAGAGCTACCATAACTGAAGCAACTCCCATCACATCTATCCCTGGTGAAGATACTTCGGTATCTGATCCACCAACAGATGTACCCATCCAGGAAACTGGGGAAGGTCATCTGGAGACTGACCAGGTAACTGGTCAGCCCTCTGTCACATTCATGGATCTGGACATGGGTGTTAACGACGAGGAAATCCTTATAGAATCTTTGGATTCTGAAGGTACTGAAACAGACCAGGAGATTCTTGATGCTTCTGTACAAGCACAAGACCCTTCATCTCCAGTCTTACCTCCAGACGCTTCAATTTCACTTTCACCCCCTCAAGAAAATACGCCTACTGATACTTCTTTACCAACAAATTCCGCTCCTTCACCAACTGGGCAATTCTCATTTGCTCGAGAAATGCCCCCACCACCGTCGCCGTTGTTCACACCTGAGCATTCTCAGCATGAACAACACATTGAATTTCCAGTCCCTTCTTTTTCGACCACTCCTCCTATATATTCAACTGCTGGTTTGACAACTGGGGAAGCCTCCATCAGTTTGCCTCCTCCAGTTGCTCCAGTAGTAACTGCTCGTGGTCCAGTGACACCTTCTCCCTTGTCACTGGACAGTCAAGTTGTCTCGATACAATCCGATCTCCAAAACCTTTTAACTAGGGTGGAGGAGATTCAGAAGACACTTGATAAAAACACCAAGTCTTTCTCCAGATACCACAAGGACTCTTTGACAAACATCAAGGTGGTCGATCTGGGGATAAACAAGTTTTCTTCTAATGAAGACTTGGTGTTTGGAAAATTGAATGAGTTGGTCACTGGCTGCAATCATCTGGCTGGTACTCTAAAGGAAGCCTTTGACCTAACTCACTCCAAGGTTACCAGTTCAATCTCCAACCTGCTCGGAAATACTGTCAGAACTTCAGAGGTTGATCTAAGAGCGATTGAAAGGCAGGTTAAGGAATTACTTGAAAGACCTGGCCTTGATGTAACTGGCCTTGGAGAGCAGTTGATGTCTTCAGTTGGTCAGAAGATAGAAGATACGTTGGGTGCAAGAGAAGAGCGTTTGATAGAAAGGGTGATGTCTGAGATCACCAAGCTGGCCACTCCCCAGGTTGATCTGGCCCCACTTACCAGTGAGATCAACCAGTTGAGGGGCAGCATTGAAGGTTTGAGCACCCAAGTATCTCTCCACACTGAATCATTAAATAAACTGACCAATGAAGTGGAGAATTTGAAGAAAAGGGATGATGATATGAAGGAAAAGGTGGTTGCTGGTATTGATGAAGAATCAAAAGTTTTGAATGCATTGAAAACTGGTCAAGACAGGGTTGTTGCAAATGTCTTGGCCCAGTCTAAAGAAACCAACCATCTTTGGAGGTCCTTCAGGATGATGTGTGGCATCTTCAAAGAGTGCAAGAACTTACAATCATGGCAGCCTCTTGACCGGTTGCCATCTCACCCCTCTGAATGGGAAAGTATTAGGGCAGGTCTAGAGACTGCCAAGGGGGAAAGAAGCCAAGTTCATGCACCAGTTGCACCTGAAAGGACTCCAACTGGAAGAGAGATTGTTATGGCTACCAGTACTGAAGCTGGGGAGCAAAGGGTTAGTGGATCTGGTGGTGATGGAGATAGGGGGAATGTTGTGTTAGACAAGGGTAAAGGATTGGCTGCTGAAGCATCTGCCCAGCCGGCCACTGAAGAAATGTTGGAAACTGAAAATGCTGACATACTCCCTCCAGTGTCAGATAGTGATAGTAGAAAACTGGCTAGACTTGGGAATGACATCAAAGAAAGGAAGAAAATGAAACAACAAAACCAAGTTGAGGCCAGGGCACATCTTGCTCAGATTAAGTTGTTGGATATGAGTGATGCAAATCTACTGGGTATCACTAAGGAGGAGTATCTTAGGATTAAACATGATCCCAGGATAGTGGACCAGTTGAAAGAAATGTTAGATGTAGAACTGGATAGACATTATACTGAGGATGAGGCAGAGTTTGATGCCAGGAGTCTTAACATTTCAGTAGAGAAGGCCAAGCAAATAAGGGCCAGTGGGATTCTGAAAAGAATTGCTAATGTCAAAAAGGTTGTGAAGGATGTTATGAATCCACCAAGAAGAAGGATTCCACAACCAAGAAGACCACTGGGCAAAGCTGCAAGGGATGCTGACCTAAGGACATTCGTTGAACCAACTGGCGAGGTTTCAAATGAAGACATTAAGTCCGCCGTACTGGCTGCTGGTGCTGGGAGTATTAAAATCACAAATGAAACTGAAGCAAGAAACTACTACTCCCAGATCATGTCAACCAGAAGACATGGTGGTACTATAAATAGTGTCAATGTTACAATTAAGCCAGGCACCAAGGTCTTTCAAGTAGAAGTTAAGTATGATGGTGGGCCACTGGTGAAAACTGATGACCCTGGTGTGTTGCAATATGGGTTCAGCGAATGGGTCGAGATGGTGAATGTGCTTGATGCTAAGGCACAAAAGAATAGGTTTGAAAAGGCATGGGTAAATTTCTTAAAGGGCAAGATTCAACATAAAGAGAATCTGGAGCAAAGGCTGAATATTGACCCTGAAGACACTCAACCTATTTCTTTGGTGACCAAGAGAAGAAGAACTGGCGAAGGGCCATCACATTAGTTCTTTCTTCAGTTTATCTACTTGTATTTTTGTATTTACATTCTGTAACTTATATAAATTCCATTTCCTTGTATAAAAGAAGTTACCAGTTTGTAACCACAAGGTAGATAAAAGATTAAAATCTAACAAAACTAAAAGACAAACCTGAGGCATTTATTGATCTATAAAAATGCCTTAGATAACTTAGATAGATTTAAATCGAACAAGTCCTTCCAATTCACACTTGTACAGATACAAGAACTAGAAAAGACTTAGACTATATTTCTAGACAAATAGGGGGAATTTGTTAGGACCAGTTCACCTGGAACTGTCCAGTCACCAGTTCACACTGACCAGTTCACCAGTTGCATCTGGTGACCAGTAAACTGGTGACCAAGAAGATTTGTCAAGAAATATATTGAAGTCCAGTTGCACCGTACAGTTAACGCAACTGAAGACTTCCTCCAGTTGAGAACTGACCAAGTTGAAGAAGCATTCCAGTTGAAGTCGAAGACAACAAATGGAAGATAGAGAATGGCAATGGCAGCGAAGCCCAGTTGACGTTCTAGTCAGTTATAAACTGGAGACCATCAGTGGAAAGCCCTTACAAAGCTTTACACTGATTACGAGGAATTGACTTATATGCTTTGTGTACCTTTACCCGGATAATAAGCCTTGTCTTATTATTTAAATATAAAAGGTACATAAAGGTGGTTAAGTAAAGTTGCTTTCTCGTACAACTTTACATAGTATTTTAAGGAATTAAATGCTATTCCTTAAATGCTCCCAACCACATTTGTACGGCCAAAGTTAACATCCCAATGTTAACTTTGCCTATAAATACAAGTCATTGCACAACAAGAATAATAAGTGAAATCACAACGTGAGAAAACTTCACACTTTGCAAACCTGCAATATTCTTGGTGAACTTGTGCAATATTCTCTCAATCGCTAAAAGGAACATTTCACTACTTTAAGTGTTTCGATTGTTGAAGAGAAATTCCGAGTATAGATCAATTGTATTTCATAGGTTGTTAGGATATTTACATTCGTGTATTATCTTGGTTCCGCATCAACCTTGTAATTTGTTTAATATCAATAAATAAATTACACATTGAAAAATTACATATTGTCTCATCAAGATTGTTTACAAGTTATTTGTATTATTGCATTGTTCTTTACTTATTGTCTTTTATATAAGTAATCTATCTAGAACTTGGTATATACACACTGCAACTGGTCGTCTCCAGTTCAGTGCATATATTGCAAAGTAACTCCACCATCGACATAGAGGTGTCTTCAGTAGTACCATCTAACGAGTTGGGACTTACAGTAATACTAGTCCAATTCTAGTTCATACTTGTCTTGTTATTTTACACTCGTGGGTTAAACCATTGTGTGAGGGACTCTATGTTAGAAACTAAAATGAGCTTAATTGATGCTTTAATGGAGGTTTTAGTTTAGTGTGTGAAATGTGTGTTTGTGTGTGAATGGGAGGTTGAAAATGATAGGGAGGAGAGAGAAAGTAATTTACAGAGAGAGAGAGTATGGAATTATGATTAAGGCTCTTACAAATTGATTAAGGAAGGAGTATTTATACTTATGATCTAATTATAACTAATACTCCTTCCACTATTGAATATTTACAATTAAACACCATATTTATATTTCTAACAATCTCCCCCTTGGTGTTGAATTGTAAATGTTGCATCGTCTTCGGTCTTTAAATAAACATGATGAGCCCATTTGTTGAAAATCTTCAATGTTGAATGGACTTTGAAGCTTTCTCATTGTCTTCAACGTCTTGTATCAACCTTGACTTTGAATCTTCTCAACAAACAAATATATTTGACGATGACTTATTAAATCTTGATCTTCTCTTGCAACTTTGAATACTTCGGAAGCATCTTTGAAATCTTTGTAGCTTTTGAGCTTTCACAACTTGAACTTTTGAATGTTGATTTCAACTTGATGTTGCTTTGAGAAGTAACTTGAATTTTGAGTAGCATGCGGAAGCTTGGTTTTGACTTTGAATTCCTTGAATCCTTTTGGTATTGCGGAAGCTTGATTTAACATTGAATTCTTTTGGCTTTGCGGAAACTTGGTTTTGACTTTGAAATCTCTTGGCATTTCGGAAGCTTGGTTTTGGAATGCGGAAATTTCATTTCTTGGTCTAACTTGTCTCTGAATCAACAATCATCTTGGAACACTCAATTCTTTGATCAATAAACATTTGCTCCCCCTCAATCAAACAACTATCTCGGAGCAAATTATTCAATAACAAATCTTTAATCTCTTGCTCCCCCTCGAACAAACAATCATTTCGGAGCATATTTAACAAATCATGAGTTTACTCTTGCTCCCCCTCAAATGAACAATCTCTTCAAATAAAGAACAAACTTAACTATCCAACTTAATTTTCTTTGTAGCATCAACAAACGACAATCTCTATTCAATCTCAAACTTTTCTAATCATCAAACGATGGTCAATTTTCCTACAAATCTTTCAATTATCGACCATGTACTTCATCTTGAATATACTCGATCTCGAATCAATCCTTTAACTTTCTCGAAACAATCTCTCAACTTTCAACATATCACGATAATTATTCACTCTCTTCACCTAAACTAACGATCCTTTGAACAACCAAACACAATGAATATCATCAATCAAATTCTACCTAAACCTTGAACTCTATCTATCAATCATTTAATCATTTCTCCCCCTTATGATGAATATGTGAAACGTGTTCATCATACAATAATGATTGATAGCATAAACGGTAGATCACAACAAACAATATTCAACCAAATTAACCTAACCCAATTCCCAATTCCCAATGAACCTATTGGTGAACTAGAATGTAAGGTTGCGTTGTTGGAAAAAGATTTTTATAATGGTGTTTGTGTTCTTTGTGTTTGTGTGAAGAGAAATGAAAACCGGATAAAAATGATCCGTTATCACAACCAAAAATCAAAAGGATTGATGGTGTGGCCTAAAAATACGATTACTATTTTTAGGACTTCCCATTATCATCGAGAAATGCACAAAGCTTATCTCTAAATGGTTCGGTCTATGGCTTTTCAACCGATAGATTGCTTTAAAGAATGTAATTCATGGTCAGTGTCACAAAGGCGTTCGATGACCATGTCTTACTATCCTCAAAGACTTTTGGGAAATAAAATCCGAGGTCACATAGACTTCTCGTTTACTCAACAAATTCATAAAATGAAAATGTGAGACCTACGTTCAACGTTGGAAATGATGTTAGCATTGGTAGGATTTCCATTCGATCATCGTGGAATATCAAAAATATGATATCACTACGAATGTTCCGACAATATCACAAAGATATGCGATGTCACAAAGACATATAAAGACTCATTGTGTCCTAGTCAAATGAAAGATATAGCAAGTACGCTCTAGACTCGATAAGTGATCAAATGAAGTCGGGGACTGGAGCAGAGTGTCTCCCTTTTTCAATATCAACGTCTTCCAAATGAAGAGTCGATAGAAATGTGAAAATCTCCGTGAGAATAAAACAAGTATTTGTTAAGAAACACTTGAGTGGTTAGGAAAAGATGTGCATTGCTTCACTGGGTCCATGAAGTCTTCTTCAATATCAAGAAATCAACAAATGAAATCCGATAGGAACGTGTTGACCCGGCTTTTTGAGAATTTTGGGGAGGGCTTTCATTTCCTTTTAGCCCTTTCTCACATCATTTCACCGTAACCTCTCACTTTTCGACTACTCCCTCATGTCCTATTTGCACAAAAATCATCACCACGCTCATAAACCCTCACAATCTAAGATTGAGAATATAACTCCGGGGTTAGATCTCATCGGCGATGACAAGATCATGGAGTTTTTATGAGTGGCCTAAACTCTCATGTGCAAATCTAACACCGAACTTCTTTGAATTTGATCGAAAATGGTTTGAAAATCTTCCAAAGTGTTTGAAAATGATAGAAGTGTTTGAACACTTGGAAGTTTTGGTTTTATAAACAAACTCCCCCGAAATATATGCATGATATAAACAAAGTTTTTGCATATAAAGAGTGAGTAAAAAGTTTGAAAGTTGCTCACAAACATTAAAAATGAGACAACAAAGGCAGTACACAAAGGCGTTCGATGCCTTGCATCTCATCCTAATACATTGTGAGTAACTAAAAGACAAAGTAAATAAAAATGATGAAAAGAGAAAATCTTTTTGGATTTTAGAAAAATAAGGAAACTGAAAATCTTTTTGGATTTTAGAAAAATAAGGAAACTGAAAATCTTTTTGGATTTTTCTAAAAATGATGAAATTACAAAAACGGTTTTAGAACGGGTTATACACTGATGTGTGCATAAGCCACTATTCATCAAATCACTTAGAAATCACTTTTGGAACCCATTTGAAATTGGGTCCAATGGTTTTTGAATTCTTGAAAGTCCAAATGTAAGTCTCATCGATTTGATGAATAGAGGTTGCATTCCACGGAGAACTAAAACCCGGTGGTTTAGTTGAAAAGAGTTTTCGTGGAAGCAATGGTGAAAAATCATTTGATTTCTTTGAAAACTTGTCAATCTTGGGAGATTGATTTGGGAAATGATTTTTCGAAGCAAAATCATTCACTTTTTGCACAACTGCTTTCACAGGTTTTGGTGCAAGATCAAAAAGTTCCGAAAAAGAATATGTGAATGATTTTGACTCAGTTGACTGATCTTTTAAAATCGGTTTCCATTTAGATTTAGTCAACTGAGATTTTGCTTGCGAAATATGAGATGATTTATCCTCAAAGGATAGAAAAGACACAAAAGTAGTTGTTCCATCAAAAATAGGTTTCTTAGAGTACTTCTTACCCTTTTGCAAGGAGTAATTAGTAAACTGAGACACCTTTCTTTCAAAAGGTTTTGAAGATTTACCCGTGTAAACCCTCTTTAGAACATCAACTTTAGGTTTTGATGAAATAGATTTTGGAAAACTTTTGGACATCTCAGTCTTGTCACAAACACACTCAACATCAGTCTGAGTTGAGGTCTCAACGGTCTTAACAACATCACATTCCCTTGGTACAGAATAATCCACAACTTCACATACAGGACAATCAGGTTCAGTGCAACCTTCAACAACTTCTTTAGGTAGGTCAAGAGAGACAGAACAATGATTTTGACCCTGAAAAGATTTGGTTTGTGTTTGCAATTCAATCTCAAGGTCGGAAATTTTCTTTGTCAAAGATGTTTCGTTTGACTGAAGTTGCAAACACTTGTCTTCAAGATACTTGATTTGAACACAAAAACTTGTTCTTTCTTCTTCAACTTTTCTCTCAAAAATGGTGGACTTATTTTGCAACTCATGAAGCTTAGAAATCTTGTGTTGCAAAACAAGTTCTTTTGATTGATTGTCTAAAACAATTTTGTGGAGCTCTTTGGAAGAATTGTCCAACTCATTTGTTAATTTGAAAATCTTTGATTGCAAATGATCATTTTCTTTTTGAAAACTTTCCATGTTGGACAAAATGAGATCATTTGCAGATTTGAGCTCTTTGTTCTCTGATATGAGTTGGTCAATTTCAAGTTGAAAACTTTTGTGTTGTTCCATGAGTTTTTGACTCGTCTCATACATGAATCGTTTTTCTTGAAAACGAATGACAGGACATGGAACATGTGGTTTATTGATATACCTAGGATCAAAATTACATGTACAACGACCATCTTTATGATCACTTCTTTCATCCCATGTGGGTTCTTGAATGAACATGGTCGTCAACTTATCTGGCACATTGAACTTTATTGACTCAAAATTTTCTGAAGTCTGATACGAGTAAATCATCGATTTCAAGACATTAATATCAGACACAAAACACGTACGCTCATGACAAAGAGCTTTGAATCTCTTGGAAACAGCCTCAAATTCTTGATACACTCGAACAACACAAGCATGCTTATTTCCTTGAAAACATGAACACTTTTGATTTTCATGAAGATGATATGACTCAATGCTTGGTTTATACTTGAAAGTGTCAGTTGACATTTTGACTCAGAAAAATGATAACAACTCAATACAAGTACCAAAAAAAAAATTAAAACATGTAACCCAAACCAAGATATTAGTCCAAGAATTAATACCCTTAAGCCCAACTACAAATTTATTCAGCCCAAAAAAAAAATATGAATTCAGCCCAAACAAAAAATGATTAAATGATTGATAGATAGAGTTCAAGGTTTAGGTAGAATTTGATTGATGATATTCATTGTGTTTGGTTGTTCAAAGGATCGTTAGTTTAGGTGAAGAGAGTGAATAATTATCGTGATATGTTGAAAGTTGAGAGATTGTTTCGAGAAAGTTAAAGGATTGATTCGAGATCGAGTATATTCAAGATGAAGTACATGGTCGATAATTGAAAGATTTGTAGGAAAATTGACCATCGTTTGATGATTAGAAAAGTTTGAGATTGAATAGAGATTGTCGTTTGTTGATGCTACAAAGAAAATTAAGTTGGATAGTTAAGTTTGTTCTTTATTTGAAGAGATTGTTCATTTGAGGGGGAGCAAGAGTAAACTCATGATTTGTTAAATATGCTCCGAAATGATTGTTTGTTCGAGGGGGAGCAAGAGATTAAAGATTTGTTATTGAATAATTTGCTCCGAGATAGTTGTTTGATTGAGGGGGAGCAAATGTTTATTGATCAAAGAATTGAGTGTTCCAAGATGATTGTTGATTCAGAGACAAGTTAGACCAAGAAATGAAATTTTCGCATTCCAAAACCAAGCTTCCGAAATGCCAAGAGATTTCAAAGTCAAAACCAAGTTTCCGCAAAGCCAAAAGAATTCAATGTTAAATCAAGCTTCCGCAATACCAAAAGGATTCAAGGAATTCAAAGTCAAAACCAAGCTTCCGCATGCTACTCAAAATTCAAGTTACTTCTCAAAGCAACATCAAGTTGAAATCAACATTCAAAAGTTCAAGTTGTGAAAGCTCAAAAGCTACAAAGATTTCAAAGATGCTTCGAAGTATTCAAAGTTGCAAGAGAAGATCAAGATTTAATAAGTCATCGTCAAATATATTTGTTTGTTGAGAAGATTCAAAGTCAAGGTTGATACAAGACGTTGAAGACAATGAGAAAGCTTCAAAGTCCATTCAACATTGAAGATTTTCAACAAATGGGCTCATCATGTTTATTTAAAGACCGAAGACGATGCAACATTTACAATTCAACACCAAGGGGGAGATTGTTAGAAATATAAATATGGTGTTTAATTGTAAATATTCAATAGTGGAAGGAGTATTAGTTATAATTAGATCATAAGTATAAATACTCCTTCCTTAATCAATTTGTAAGAGCCTTAATCATAATTCCATACTCTCTTTCTCTGTAAAAAAAATAAAAAAAAAAAAAAAAAAAAAAAAATTTTTTTAAGTAAAACAAAATTCTAAAGTGAAGCCCAACAAAAAGAAATTTAAAATTTCAGCCCAAATGATAAGTACTAGCCCAAACCAGTTGTCAGCCCAATCGAAGAAGACTAAAAGGTTTAGTCCAAAAGGAAATCTCAGCCCAAAAAAATTAAACTCTAATCTTTTAGTCTAAAAGTAAAATATTCAGCCTCACAAAAAAAACTTTTTGACTAAAGAATATTACACACAAAATAAAAACAATTTAAAAATAAAATGCTGTCCAATCAAATAACACCACCAAAATGTGAACTATACGTACTACTAAGAAAGATGGAACTCATAGTACTACACTCCAATTATTATGAAGACTTTGAAAAACAAGAAAAATATAAAAATTCAAGACCAAAAAATATGGATGTGTGTCACGTGACCAAAGGACAAAATGTGACAATTCAATTTGATTCACCAGCTTTTAAGATGTCACAGGAACCACACAGTTTCTCCTTTCAAATTCTGATAACACGTTTTCGGTTCCTCTTTCTCACACGTTATCTAGACAACTAAACCCACTTTACTTTAGACAGCTCAAAAGTGTATATACCTTTATCACGCGTTAGACAGCTCACACACACGCGTACACCTCTATCTTTCCCGAGATCCCTCTTCTGCTTTTTATTTACAAACAAAATGTATTATTCTTTAATCCAAAAACACTTTCTCTCTCTCGAAAATTTCTCACAAACCAAAAAAAATGAACACACTCTGTGTTCTAAAAACTTCTTGTACCCAACAGATTAAGCACTAAACAATGAATATACTTAGATCAGAAAAATCACAAGTCAGCACATCACACAAACAAGGTTCAACACTTGAAGAACAAAAGTGCTATTTGCCGAGCTCTTTGCTCGGTAAATGGGGTTTTCACAAACAACTTTCTTTAAATTTCACACAATGGATGGGTAAGAGATAAAAATGATTTGGAAAATACTTGATCTATGTTTTTGAAATTTTGGTCTATTTTCCGAGATATAAGCTCGGCAAATGGGGTATTCGATTGGAAAAATTGTTAAGTGTTTGAAAAAGTCGATTTGCAGAGAATTAAGCTCTGCAAATGGGTGTTTTGAGATGAAAGTGTGATTTGCCGAGCTAAATGGTCGGCAAATGCGGGTTTCAGAAGATTTGAATGATATGGCCGAGTTGAAGTCGGCAAACACGAGTATAATGATTCTGGCCGTGAATTTACTTCGGCAAATGAGAGAATGATGATGATGGTCGAGGAGTTAACTCGGCAAACACGAGTTCAATGAAAGGTGACTGGTGATTTGTTTGGTTTGGCCGAGAATTAACTCGGCAAACACGAGTTTTGGTGTTTAGTAAGCTCGGCAATGCAAGATTCGATGGTTCTGGTCGAATCTGCTCGTGTAATTATCTCGGCAAACACGGTGATTTGGTCGGTTAGCTCGGTAAATTGCGTTTTCGTGGCTGGAACAATTCAACACCAACCACGGCGACCGGAAAAATCAACAACCTCGCCGGAAAACTTCAAATCACAATAACTCCTTCATTCTTTCGAATTACACCATGAAATTTGTACCAAAACACTCACAAACACCGTCCGCACAAACCCTCACTCAAAGTTTTTCAAATTAAGATCGCCGGAAAATGTGTCAGTTCGCCGAAAAACGTAACCGTCACCAAAAGTTAACCAAATGAAAAATTGAAAAGATGAGAATGTTCAGAATTTACTCGCGAACAAAACCTCGTAAATTTCATCTTGATTTGATCAACAACGAAGACGAATTTGAAGAGAGAAGTTATGAAAAATTTGATATTTTTTTGATATTTTTCATTTCTCCCGTTTTATTTTCTTTTTCTTTTTCTGTTTTATAAAATGTAAAAATTAATGATTGTAAAATGAAGATTGAAATTGTCAATGTACAGTAACTGCCTAGACAATCACGTGTGAATACTGTTGAACATGACAAGCTTTTGACTTTTCTGAAAATTGAATAACGTGAAACTGTTATTTGCCGAGCTTATGCTTAAAACACAAACTCACTGAAAGTTGTTCTGAAATAAGAAATTGAACACTGATTCATCAAATTCACACATAATCCACTCTAAATCAATGATCATAATACTGAAACAGCCTCGAAATCCGTGAAAAACAGAAATTTCAGAAAAACCAGAAATTAAGCTCAAAATTCTCTAAATTAGAACAAAATCAGTAACGGATATGATTGTAGATCGTTCGGATACACCGATTATGCTCTGATACCAATTGTTAGAAACTAAAATGAGCTTAATTGATGCTTTAATGGAGGTTGATGTGACCAATTTATACCCATCGCCCACATCGTTATTGGCCTTTTTATTATATGTTTTTAGGCGATTTTGTTGGCATTTGGTGCGTTTATGGTTTTGTTAGTGGTTTCAGGTTCTAAACAGGTGACGTTTCCATTTGGTGCAATTTCGAGTAATTTTGAGGCCATGAAGTTGATTGGAGAGTTCGATACGTGAAAAGAGTTAGAGATTATGCAAGTCTTCATGTGTTGTTGTGTGGCCATTTGAGACCAGTGTATTCACACTGCGACGCAGTGGGCAAGTTTGCCTTCACTGCGCCGCAGTCATCTTTATGGGAATAGGCATCGAGACCAGTGAGATTGCACTGCGACGCAGTGGGGGTGATCAAGTCCCACTGCGCCGCAGTCATCTATATGAAAAGGGGAGTGTTCAACCAGTAAGATAACACTGCGACGCAGTGGGCAAGTTTGCCTTCACTGCGCCGCAGTCGGCTGTGACAAAAGAGCACAAATGTGGCAGTGTATATGCACTGCGACGCAGTGGGGGCATTACTCGCCCACTGCGCCGCAGTGAAGGGACGGATCTGAAGGGTTTTTGGCCAGTTTCTGCACCAAAATGAGAGGGGATATAAATAGAAAAATAACCTAGTTCCCAAACTATCAAATATTCTTTCTAGGAGCTGCACTACAAGGGAACCCTTCAAGGATCAATTCAAGATTTCATCATCTTCCGATTCGTTGAAGATTCACGTGCACCCATCTAGATCGTATCTACCTTATTGTCTTGCAATTTCTTTTCCTCAAACGATTGGTACATCATGTTCTTCCTTGATTTTGATTGTAATTTCAATTTAATCATGAGTGGCTAATCTTTCAATTGTCCACCTTGATGAAACTAGACGAATGATGTGATTGCTATATGTTTTAATTCAAAGAGTTGGTTTCTATTATCGTTGTGTCGAGATCTTGATGATTTAATTCCTTTATTTGTATTAATTTGATATTGGTGGCATGTGTATTCTTCGTTAGTGGTACTAGTCGAATGCATATGTGATTTTCAACGGTTGCTTGTCTATGAGCAATTATCACTAGTTCATGGTATGATAGTGAATGTCATTTTAATAAAAGGAATAATTTTGTCAAAGTGTTTTGTAACGGTTGGTGGTACCACATTATCTTCACATAGGCACGATTGGTCATTTGATAGTCAAGCAAACTAATTGTTGGTAAGGTTGTCTAGGCATTGGTGGTACCGGCTTGGGTAATTAAACTAGCAACTTAGGTGTTTGGGTGATTTGTGAGCGGTTGGTGGTACCACGCGAGCATTTTATCCTTTCACGATTATCTTGTCAACTCTTACTGAATTTGGTCTTAATTGAATGCAATCATGTTTGAAGTCCAGCGAAGTCAAGGTGGATGATCTTTACCATTATTGTTTGAGTTTACCTTTACTTTTATGCATTTTGTCTTTTAAAGTTATAGTCAAAGAGAGATTTGAAGCAACACCCTTTTTCCAAACCATTTTACTAAACAATTGATTCAAACCAATCCCCGTGAACGAACCTGGACTTACTTTTTAACTATATTGCATACGATCGGGTCCACTGCCCGATAGTGTGTAGTAGTGAGTTTTTAGGTATTTCTAGTTTATAATTTTTAAACTCGATTTAGCACATCAAGTTTTTGGCGCCGCTGCCGGGGATTGTGCGCTGTTTTAGTTGTTAATTTAGTGGTTTGATCCTTCCTCATGCGTGAGGAAGTTACTTGCTTTATAGTTTAGTTTTTCTTTTCTTTGCTTATCACAGGTGCAGTTGACGTGTTTGGTTAGTTGTGTTTTGCAGGTCTACTTTCTAGTTGATGAACTTGCGGTCTTCAGGTTTACCTCTTAATAGTCCTTTGAGAACACCAACAAGACGTAGGTTTAACTACACAACACCAACACCATTCTCACCTATTGCTAGACCCACTCCTGATTCTGACGAGGAGGGGTTCTATTTGGAATAATTTTTCAATCTTGAAGTTAAGTTAGAGGAGACAATGGGAGATGAAGAAAGAGACCCGGATGATATACGGTATGGCGAGAGGGTTCGTACTATTCCTGTCAACCGTGGTAGCCCTATAAGACCTCCAGCCATTGGTCATGATTTCAATCTTAAGGGTAATCATCTTAAAAGCATTGAGGAGCAACAATTCGACGGTAAAAGGAAATGGGATCCATATCAACATTTGGAAAGGTTTGAGAAGTTGGCACGGTTATACCAATATGGGAACAACCAAATGAATGCCGTTAAACTTGAGACATTTCCAATGTCCATAACCGGTGATGCTCTTGATTGGTTTAATGATCTCCCGGAAAATTCCATAGCAACTTGGGACCAACTCAAGCAAGCTTTCATTGGTGAGTTCTACTCACTTAGAACTCAAAGGAAGTTGGAGAATTTGATTAGGTCTTTTGCCCAAGATGAAGATGAAGATGTAGTGGATGCATGGATCCGATTCAAGGAGATGTTAAGGAATTGTCCGGGCCATAACATGAACAAGGAGCAATATGTTGAGCTCTTCTTTGATGGCCTAGATAAGAAGTCTAAGCGGGAGTTAGGATATGCTTTTGGGGGTGGTTTCAACAAGATCACACCAAATGAAGGTTTTGAAATTTTGGAGTCCATGGCAAAGGACAATGCGAATATGGATGATGATAGATTTTTGAAGAATGAGAGAAGGTTAAAGAAAGGCACTAGCCAAGGTAGAGTTGCAAAGGTTGAGGCTAGTCATGATTCGGGGATGATAGGAGAGATTAGAGCGCTATCGGAGCGCATGGAAAAGGGATTTGCTATTCAAGAGAGTCGGTTTGGGGCCATTGAACGGGATGTAAAGGTAGTAGCCGACGGATGTGACCATTGTGGTAACATGCATTATTCTGATGAGTGTCCCAATCGGGGACCCGAAGATGTGAGTTACATCCAGAATCAACAACAAGGGAGCTACCCGCGCAATACCGGTTTCCAGAACCGTTCTTCAGGTAATCCTCCTTATAACTCTTCTTTTCCTACTAACAACTCTCGTTTTTCAGGAAATAGATGGCAAAGGGATAACTTTCAAAATCAGCCACAACATCAAACTCAACAAGGACAAGGATCTGGATCTTCTTCTTCTAATGCCGATCCAAATGCCGAGTTGAGGGAGATGATGAAACAATTGGTAAGTAATCAGGCTGAAACTAACACTAGTATTAAGATGATTCGGGATGATACCAAGGCATTGAATGAGAGGTTGGATAGGATTGATGGCAAGGTTGAGATAAATATGAAGAATCAATGTGTTAACTTTAAGGATCTTGAGAGTAGGATGGCTGCACTTTCTAGGCCCCATGGTACTTTACCTAGCAATACTCAACAGAATCCTAAGCCTCAGTTTAGCATGGGACCGAATCAAGGATATAATTCGGAGCAGAAGTACACTCCACCTCAAGCCCGTAATGAGGAAGCCAAGGCCATAACAACCCGTACAGGTAAATCTTATGACCCTCCTACTATGCCTAATATTGCTGTTTCAGATGTTCAGGATTCAGGAGCTATTGATGATGAAGTAGATGAGGAGATTGAGATGGAGGAGAATCCGACCGTGAAGACTCCGGTCACTCCACCAGAACCGGTTGTGGAACCCGAGGTTAAAGCTTACAAACCAAAAGTTCCATTTCCACAACGGTTCAGGAAGGCTAAACTAAAGGAACAATATAACAAGTTTGTTCAAATGATTTCTAATGTTCATATTAATGTTCCTTTAGTTGATTTGATACAGGGGATGCCTCACTATTCCAAGTTCATTAAGGAACTTGTGACGGATAAAGGAAAGATGGAGGAGGCAAAAGCTACTTTTCTAAATGCCGAGTGTTCTGCTATCTTGCAGAACCGCATACCGCCTAAGCTTGAAGACCCAGGGAGTTTTCTGATTACTTGCTCTATTAGAACCATTATTTGTAAGGCTTTAGCCGATTTAGGTGCTAGTATCAATTTGATGCCTTACTCGGTTTGGAGTAAGTTGGCCTTAGGAATCCTTCGCCCGACTCGCATGAGTATTAGGCTTGCCGACCACTCATTTCAGTATCCCATGGGGATTGCTGAAAATATTAGAGTCAAAGTGGGTCATATTGTTTTCCTAGTTGACTTTGTTATTCTAGAGATGGAGGAGGATGCTCAAGTACCCCTTATTCTTGGACGACCTTTCCTAAATACCGCGGATGCTATCATCCGTGTGAAGGATAAGGAGATTTCTTTGGGAGTGGGTACTGATAGGATTGTTTTTAATGTTGATAGGTCTATCAAGCATTCTTATTCTAATGATGAGTCGTGTTTCAGGATTGATGTGACTGATGATGCTTTGGACCAAGAATTTCAGGAGTTGATGGAGACCGATATGGGAGATGAGGAGATTGCTTATCTAGGAGCTGGAGAAATTTCTGATGATGCTTTGTTTGCTGAGGTTATGGCACTTAGCTTGGAGGAGACACCTCCAGTGGATGAGAGCTTTGAGAGAGTTGTCGCTGATGGAAGCTCATTGGTACCTAATTCTGTTGATGTACCACCTACAGATTTGGAGCTTAAGCCATTGCCTGCCCATTTGGAATATGCTTACTTGGCAGGTAAATCCTCTCTACCAGTGGTTATCTCGTCCTCCTTATCGAGTGACGAGAAAGGACTTCTTTTGACCGTGCTTCGAGCCCATAAGCGGGCTTTTGCTTGGAAGACTACCGACATTCCAGGTATTAGTCCTAACTTTTGTCAGCACAAGATTGATTTTATCGATGATGTTAAGCCCGTTGTCCAGCGACAAAGGAGGCTAAATCCTAATATGTAAGAAGTGGTCAAGAAAGAAGTTATTAAGTTGTTAGATGCAGGGATTATTTTCCCTATTGCTGATAGTCCTTGGGTTAGCCCTGTTCATTGTGTGCCCAAAAAGGGGGGTATGACGGTTATAGAGAATGAGAATAGGGAACTTTTGGCTACTAGGACTATAACGGGTTGGCGGGTGTGTATTGACTACCGTAAGCTAAATGATGCCACCCGAAAGGATCACTTTCCATTGCCTTTCATTGATCAGATGTTGGAGAGATTAGCTGGTAATGAGTACTTCTGTTTCCTTGATGGGTTTTCCGGGTACTTTCAAATACCCATTGATCCAAAGGATCAAGAAAAGACCACTTTTACGTGCCCCTTTGGCACTTTTGCTTATCGGCGAATGCCGTTTGGTCTATGTAATGCCCCGGGCACCTTTCAAAGGTGCATGATTGCTATATTCCAGGACATGCTTGAAACCTCCATGGAGGTCTTCATGGATGATTTCTCGGTTTTTGGGGACTCATTTCGTACTTGCTTGCATAACTTAGATAAGATGTTGGATAGGTGTGAAAGGGCACAACTTGTTTTAAATTGGGAGAAATGTCACTTCATGGTGACCGAAGGTATTGTTCTAGGTCACAAAGTGTCTAAGGCCGGGATAGAGGTTGATAGGGCTAAGATTGATGTCATAGCCAAATTACCCCCGCCTTCCAATGTGAAAGGGGTAAGGAGTTTTCTTGGACATGCCGGTTTTTACCGCCGTTTCATTAAAGACTTTTCTAAGATTACTCGTCCGATGACCCACTTGTTGGAGAAGGACGTCCCTTTTGTATTTGATGATGCGTGTTTAAGTGCTTTTCAGGTGCTAAAGGAAAAGTTGACCAATTCACCTATCATGGTCGGGCCGGATTGGGAATTGCCCTTTGAATTGATGTGTGATGCTAGTGATTTTGCTGTGGGAGCCGTGCTTGGGCAAAGGGTTGATAAGCATTTCAAGCCCATATACTTTGCTAGCAAAACATTGAACCCCGCCCAGCAAAATTACACCACAACTGAGAAAGAGCTGCTTGCCGTGGTTTTTGCTTTTGATAAATTTAGATCATATCTTGTTTTAAGTAAGACCATAGTTTTTACGGACCATTCAGCCCTAAAGTACTTGTTTTCCAAACAAGATGCTAAACCCAGGCTTATCCGTTGGATCTTGTTGTTACAAGAGTTTGATATTGAGATCAAGGATAAGAAAGGGGCTGAAAATTTGGCTGCCGACCACTTGAGTCGCTTGGAAGATCCTCACCGGGAGGAACTTCGTGATGGGGAGATCAATGATCACTTCCCTGATGAATGTTTAATGTTTATATCTAATTCTGATAATGCTCCTTGGTTTGCAGACATTGCAAATTATTTGGTTGCAGGTGAGATACCAAATGACTTTACGCATCAACAGAAGAAGAAGCTCATTTCCGATGCCAAATACTATTTTTGGGATAGCTCATACTTGTTTCGTGTTTGTGCTGATGGGATGGTGAGAAGATGTGTAGCAGGAGCTGAGACTAGGGAGATTGTGGTTGCTTGTCACTATGGTCCAACTGGAGGTCATTACGGTCCTTCAGTCACCGGTAAGAAAGTGTTTGATGTAGGTTTTTATTGGCCGACGATTTTCAAGGAGGCTCAAACTTTGGTGGAAACTTGTGACATCTGTCAGAGACAAGGAAACATTACTAAGCGGGATGAGATGCCCCAACAGAGCATTCAGGTATGTGAGGTTTTCGATATTTGGGGTATAGACTTCATGGGACCATTCCCACCGTCTAACAAGTTCCGATACATTCTTGTTGCCATTGACTACGTGTCTAAGTGGGCCGAAGCCAAGGCTTTGCCCACGAATGATGCTAGGGTAGTGATTGATTTCCTTAAACAATTGTTTTGCCGATTTGGTTGCCCTAGAGCCTTAATTAGTGACCGAGGAACCCACTTTGCAAATAATCAATTAGCTAAGGTCATGAAAAGATATGGTGTTGTGCATTATTTCTCTACTTCCTATCATCCACAAACTAGTGGACAAGTAGAAAACACCAATAGGGCTTTGAAGAGAATACTGGAGAAAACGGTAGGAGATAACCCTAGGGTTTGGTCAAAGAAGTTGGATGACGCCTTGTGGGCATTTAGGACGGCTTACAAGACACTGATTGGCACCACGCCATACCGGTTGCTCTATGGTAAGACTTGTCATCTTCCCATTGAGATTGAGCATAAGGCATATTGGGCTTTGAGAAATTTAAACTTGGATATGATGGAAGCCGGTGACCTTAAGATGTTGCAACTTCATGAGCTCGATGAGCTTAGGTTAGGTGCATATGAAAATTCAAGGCTTTACAAGGAGAAGACCAAAGTTTACCATGACAAAAGGATCCGTAGAAAGGAATTTAAAGTAGGAGCTAAGGTTTTGTTGTTTCTGTCTAAGTTTAAGATCAAGCAGCCTAAGCTTACTTCTAGGTGGATAGGACCTTTTGTAATCAAGCATGTTTATCCGTCGGGATATGTTGAACTGTTCAAGAGAGATGGTGAAGGTTCTTTCATTGTAAATGGTCATAGATTGAAGTTATACTTGGAAGAAGAACAAGTGGATGGGATAATCAAGGAGATCCCCATTTTTGAATACGAGCCTTGAAAGGTAGTCGAGTCTAGCTAACGACTCGTAAATAAAGTTAAGCGCTTCTCGGGAGGCAACCCGTGTTATTTTTGTTGCATTTTATTTTCATTTTATTGGTTAGTTTGATTTTGTTTTGTCAAGAAATGTGCAGGTGTGATTTTGAGGACATGCGGTTGGAGGTAAGTACATTCCAAGAATTTTTCTAAGGAAAAACTGGAGGATTGAGACCAGTGAGTCTGCACTGCGACGCAGTGGTGGTGAACATGCCACTGCGCCGCAGCCCGTTTATACTGGAATTTGGGGAGCAAAAATGCCCCACTGCGACGCAGTGGCAACCTTCTGTCATATAAGTGAATTTTGCCTCACTGCGACGCAGTGAGGACCACCCAGTCCCACTGCGCCGCAGTGGCAACCTTCTGTCATATAAGTGAATTTTGCCTCACTGCGACGCAGTGAGGACCACCCAGTCCCACTGCGCCGCAGTGGCAACCTTCTGTCATATAAGTGAATTTTGCCTCACTGCGACGCAGTGAGGACCACCCAGTCCCACTGCGCCGCAGTGGCAACCTTCTGTCATATAAGTGAATTTTGCCTCACTGCGACGCAGTGAGGACCACCCAGTCCCACTGCGCCGCAGTGGGAAGTTTCTGTCCATATGTGTGATGAAAGATTTGTGTTATGTCAGCTTTGCATTCCGTTTGTCTCATGTTTGTTTATTTTATTGGTTGTGTTTACAGTCCGCAACTCAGAGGAGGCAGATGGAAGTTGGTCAAGGAAGCGGTACTGGTTCCAAGAGGGCTAGACAAGAGCCGGAAGTACCTGATTTGAAGTTTGGAGAGAACCAAATGGATGAAGCACACGCATGGTTAGCGTTCGATGGGGCTAGGCAGCCCCATAAGAACAACTTTTTGAACAATCTCTTTGCTCTCCATCGACAGGTAGTTTGCCCTCCAAAATATCTTGACCCAATTTTTGCTAGAAATTATGGGTTACAGGAGGACATCCGTCGTTGGTTTCGTATTGAGGTTCCAATCGGTGAACGGGTGGTTAGTTGTGATATGTGGCATAACATTTTCCATAATCGGGAACCATGTTTTCGTGAACTCTGTCTTGAGTTTTATTCTACTTTGAAGTTGACCAAGGACCTTAATAAGGTCAACGATATTTTTGAAGAGAGGGTAGTCACTTTTTTCTGCGGGGGACAGCTTCGGAAGTTATCTATTCCGGAATTTGGATTTTATTGTGGAATGTATACGAGGAACCAGTTAGATAGTCAGGAATTTAGGGCATTGTTGAGAAAGGGGTTGTATGTGAAGCAGGATTTGGGGGATGGTGAGTCAATAACTCAGTATTGGACTCGTATTTCGGGACACGATTGGCCCTCTAGTGGCTCTGGTAGTGTGTCTAAGATTAGAAGTGTCAAGCTGCGAATGTTGCATAGGATGATTGTAACGTTTCTGGTACAGAGGTCCACCCATTGGGACAAGGCGTACCAGCTAGACTTATGGCTGATTAAGTTGTTTACTGAGGGGGCACCGAGGAGGTTTGCTTCGGCCCCGATGGTTGTTCTGGACAGGATGGTGAATCACTCGGATTCAAGGTTGGTGCTTGGGCATTTTATCACCCGTATTTACAAGAGGATGGGGGTGTTTGATACTGATGTATGCCATGAGGGATTGTCTTTGCCGGTTAGTCAGGAGCATCTAACTGAGAAGGAGTTGATCATCGCCAAGATAGTGAAGAAGCCGAAGAAGAATGAGCAGGCTAGGTTGTTGGACGATACTGGTGTTATCGCTGCACCGCCTCCTGAGGTGGAGGATTCTGATGATGATGAGATGGAGGACGCCCCTCAGGAGCCTCAGAGGAGGCGGGGACGTCCAAGTATTGATTTGACTGATTTAGGGTCCCAGCTGCAGCAGATTATGGATGGGCAGCAGGCTAGCCGCCAGGCTTTTGATGATTATCAGCGGCGCATGGACCAGGATATGACTTGGATAGGATCGCAGCAGACCCGCACCAACTATACCCTTGATTACTATCAGCCCATGTGGGACGCTCAGTACCATGGACAGTCGTTCGTTCCTGATACTCCTATCCCCGAATTTTCACCACCACCTATTCATGTTCCGACTTATCGTCAGGGAGGGGGTTCTTTCTTCCCACATGATCTTGGTGGATCTCCTCGTGGTCCTATGCAGTTTGGGTCTTTTGGAGGCAGGTCTTCTGTTGATGCAGGTACTAGCGCAGATTGGAGACCATGGACTAGTGGACCGTCTGGTGGTGATGCTGGTGGTTCTGGGGGATTCGTTGGTGGATCATCTTCTTTTCAACCTGGTTTTGTTGCAGGATCTGGATCGGGCTTTGGTGGTGGACCTTCTGGAGGAGATGTTGGTGCCTCTAGTTCCGGTCAGGAGGGGGAGCGAACTTGGGTCACCGACCTTTTTGATACATCCGGACTTCCCTATGGCTATCATGGCCAGTTTCAGTGATGTTGATCATGGTTCCCATCCGGTACCGTGGGATGGAATCATATGTGCTTGGTTATGATTTAGATGACTGTTATTTATTTCTTTTTGTTTGGTATCCGCCCTACGGGGTGATGAAACATTTGTACTCTTTCCTTTTCTTTTGTTTCTTTAATTTTCTGCATGAGACTGTAGATTAGTTTAATTTTTGTTTGGATATTTGGTTGTGCTTGCTATTTGAGGTTGGACAGGTCTATCCGTTTGATGGCAATACCTAGTGGAACCCAAGTGTGGGGGGAGGACCAGTTGGATTTGTTGATTGTGTGATCGTGTTAGTAGCTCACTTTGATGTCATGTGCATATGCTGGCAGTAAGTTCAGCGCTATATTTTTGATTGGCATCTTTATTGACATTGTTCGCACACAGTCCTTATTCCGGTATGTGCTCTGATTTTTCTATGTTGCTCTCCCCTATTTACCTTTGTTTGACCGAATATGGACATTGAGGGCATTGTCCATCTTAAGTGTGGGGGGGGGGTGGCAAATAGGTTTAAGCTACCGGGTACATCACTTTTGTTGTTTTGCCATTGAGATTTCTACCGGTTTTGTTGATGTGTCCCTCTCATGGGCCTTCGGATTTTATCCAAGGGTAGGAGTTTCTATTTTGAGCTCTTCACTGTGATGTGCATGTTTGGAATCGGTGTTGTCAATTTGGTGGGATAATAGAGGTTGATGTGATTTTTAAAAAACTTGAGTTGAGCTTGTCCTTGTGGTAAATTGCTTTTGTCACTTAATTCATAATAATTTAATGAGCAATTTTACTACAAATTTTTTTCCTTGGTAAAAGTTTAATCGGCGAAATGTGTTCTGAACGGTTATGGGGCTTATCCTTTTGGATTAATAACATTACTTGCATACTCAAAATTTCCCAAACACCTAAAGTTGTGAGATTCATTGTTCATATTTAGATGTGCTAGGTGTTTACGGTTTTGGTTTGATTGCCTTGTAATTTGTCCCTCTCTTAGGCTCTTGGATTTATTCGGGAGTAAGGGTTCCATTTCGAACTCTGCACTAAGATGTGCGAATTTGAGGTTAATTTATTCCATTTCCCGGGTTCTTTTTGTTGATTTGAGTGTGCCGGTGATGTGTTGAGCTAGAACTTGGCCTTGTGATCGTGACGAGACCGCAGTGAGATCACTTTTGTGATAAAAGTACATCGGATGACGAATTGGCATATAGGTTTGACCTATTCTTTTCTTTCTTTCTTGCTCTATTTTCACCTTTTGCTTTTGTATATTCATACCCTTACTATACTTATACTCACTTACATATACATCCTTCCTTTCTTTGTAAACCTTTCTTATACATCCTTTTAACTTAGCCTTTTCCATTGTATATATCCACTTAAATACTTAAATCATACCTTACTATACCGATAGTCTAATCTGGGGGGCCATTGATTGTCATTGGTTTGTTGGACGGTTTGTGAGAGTTTTGGTGGTTGATTGATTGGATTATGCTTTGAATTGGGGGAAGACGTAGATTAGTTTACGTATTCGGGAATGTGTTGGATTGTTCAAAAGAAAGTAAATGTGTTAGACATGGTTCATCATTGTAAGAGGGTGCCTACTAGTAGAGTAAGATTGATTTCAATTAAAAAAAAAAAAAAAAAAAAAAAAAAAAAAAAAAAAAAGAAAGAACTTGGGCTACTAGTGGGTACTTCTCATTTTTATATGTCTAGAGTTGTGATGTATCGTTAAGATTGGAGGGTTTGGTTGTTTTTAAGTTGTTTGAAGTTGATACACCACAATGGTGTCGAGTTTGCTTGGTATTTTTTTTGAGGTGTCTTGGCGGATGAGCAATTTATGGGTTCATGGTGTGGTGGCAATCAATGGTACGGGTTTTGATTAGACTATTTTGTTCATATTTCATACACACCTTATACTTTTGATTGTTTCCTTTCATTTCTAACCTACACTCCCTTTCTCATTGTAAATTTCCATTACATATACCTTAGCCTAACTATACAACCAACCTATATGCCATATTTTGATGATGTACTTGGTGCTTACGCCATGTCGGTGGAGCTATGATCCTTGTTCAAGCCTATGGTAAGATATGCATCACGACTGCGCTATGAGTGATTCTTGATTTATTCAACCCCAAAAGTAAGTTCGTTGGAGTTCAATGATATTGATTGGTTCATTTGTTTCACTTGTGCATAGTCGTGTTATTGAGGCTTGTGGATTGTTCAGATATTGTCAAACATTTCGGGTTTTCATTTAAGATTAAAACTGCTTCACCCAACTTCTTTGTCATTGACATACGTGGTGTTGCTTCTTTTTGATACTCGTAATTGTTATTTAGCTTCTTTGCCAAGGATTACTTTTTCTTTAAATGTTGGATTTGCTTGAGGACAAGCAATGCTCAAGTGTGGGGGGGTTTGATGTGACCAATTTATACCCATCGCCCACATCGTTATTGGCCTTTTTATTATATGTTTTTAGGCGATTTTGTTGGCATTTGGTGCGTTTATGGTTTTGTTAGTGGTTTCAGGTTCTAAACATGTGACGTTTCCATTTGGTGCAATTTCGAGTAATTTTGAGGCCATGAAGTTGATTGGAGAGTTCGATACGTGAAAAGAGTTAGAGATTATGCAAGTCTTCATGTGTTGTTGTGTGGCCATTTGAGACCAGTGTATTCACACTGCGACGCAGTGGGCAAGTTTGCCTTCACTGCGCCGCAGTCATCTTTATGGGAATAGGCATCGAGACCAGTGAGATTGCACTGCGACGCAGTGGGGGTGATCAAGTCCCACTGCGCCGCAGTCATCTATATGAAAAGGGGAGTGTTCAACCAGTAAGATAACACTGCGACGCAGTGGGCAAGTTTGCCTTCACTGCGCCGCAGTCGGCTGTGACAAAAGAGCACAAATGTGGCAGTGTATATGCACTGCGACGCAGTGGGGGCATTACTCGCCCACTGCGCCGCAGTAAAGGGACGGATCTGAAGGGTTTTTGGCCAGTTTCTGCACCAAAATGAGAGGGGATATAAATAGAAAAATAACCTAGTTCCCAAACTATCAAATATTCTTTCTAGGAGCTGCACTACAAGGGAACCCTTCAAGGATCAATTCAAGATTTCATCATCTTCCGATTCGTTGAAGATTCACGTGCACCCATCTAGATCGTATCTACCTTATTGTCTTGCAATTTCTTTTTCCTCAAACGATTGGTACATCATGTTCTTCCTTGATTTTGATTGTAATTTCAATTTAATCATGAGTGGCTAATCTTTCAATTGTCCACCTTGATGAAACTAGACGAATGATGTGATTGCTATATGTTTTAATTCAAAGAGTTGGTTTCTATTATCGTTGTGTCGAGATCTTGATGATTTAATTCCTTTATTTGTATTAATTTGATATTGGTGGCATGTGTATTCTTCGTTAGTGGTACTAGTCGAATGCATATGTGATTTTCAACGGTTGCTTGTCTATGAGCAATTATCACTAGTTCATGGTATGATAGTGAATGTCATTTTAATAAAAGGAATAATTTTGTCAAAGTGTTTTGTAACGGTTGGTGGTACCACGTTATCTTCACATAGGCACGATTGGTCATTTGATAGTCAAGCAAACTAATTGTTGGTAAGGTTGTCTAGGCATTGGTGGTACCGGCTTGGGTAATTAAACTAGCAACTTAGGTATTTGGGTGATTTGTGAGCGGTTGGTGGTACCACGCGAGCATTTTATCCTTTCACGATTATCTTGTCAACTCTTACTGAATTTGGTCTTAATTGAATGCAATCATGTTTGAAGTCCAGCGAAGTCAAGGTGGATGATCTTTACCATTATTGTTTGAGTTTACCTTTACTTTTATGCATTTTGTCTTTTAAAGTTATAGTCAAAGAGAGATTTGAAGCAACACCCTTTTTCCAAACCATTTTACTAAACAATTGATTCAAACCAATCCCCGTGAACGAACCTGGACTTACTTTTTAACTATATTGCATACGATCGGGTCCACTGCCCGATAGTGTGTAGTAGTGAGTTTTTAGGTATTTCTAGTTTATAATTTTTAAACTCGATTTAGCACATCAGAGGTTTTAGTTTAGTGTGTGAAATGTGTGTTTGTGTGTGAATGAGAGGTTGAAGATGATAGGGAGGAGAGAGAAAGTAATTTACAGAGAGAGAAAGTATGGAATTATGATTAAGGCTCTTACAAATTGATTAAGGAAGGAGTATTTATACTTATGATCTAATTATAACTAATACTCCTTCCACTATTGAATATTTACAATTAAACACCATATTTATATTTCTAACACTCTACATTTGGTATCAGAGCAGAAGGTTAATATACTTACCTAGATCTGTTTCACGATGGCAATCCCAGAAAATCCACAAGAAACTCATGAAACCAATTTTAATGAACCACCCACTGGAAATAACAATACACCACCTCCTCCTCCTCCTGCTTCTCCACATGTGCATGTGCATTACTCGAATAATCCTGTTCCTAAATTCAATGGGAGCAGTGATGACTTTGGTACGTGGAAAGCTAGGATAATATTGCATGTTACTGGTGTGAGTCCCAAATATAGATGAAAGATAAACCCGACTGGCAAGTACAACTTATCTTGAATGGACAAGTTAAGTTTACGATCCAGATATGGATAACAAGAAACAATTGACAATATAAATAAATGCAAGAACTAAATGGCAGAAACTATATAAAGATGTATATAAATATAATCAAGTATAAAGCATTGAGATACGTTGTTTTCTAATGTATTTGATTTATTGATGTATAAACAAATACAAGGATTATTGCGGAACAAAGATAAACACCCAAGTGTAAATATCTAAACAATCCCGAAATACAAGTGATCTAATTGACTTGGAAATACTCGTAAGTTTACTTAGAGTATATCTCACAAGTTGCAATGCTAAGGTTTCAAGCCTGTTGCAAGTTATGAGAAGACTTTGTATTTATAGACTTAGTTCATGATGACATGGACAATGTCGTACAAATGTGGTTGTGAGCATTTAAGGAATTAAGTCATAATTCCTTACATGCCGCACTAGGAAGAGTATATAAGTCACTTGATGTGACTTAAAGTACTAGGTTCCGTACCTGTTAGAAATCCAAAAATAGTGATAAATTGTAATCTAGAATAGAGGAATTTCTTGTTGTTAAGTCATAGATCAATGATCACTAAGGTTGAGTGGCTAATAGTGAAAATTAGAATAGCTGAGTAGTTAGACTATAAATAGCCATCTCATACCTTAGAGATGATAACCCTTTCCATAACCTTAACACATACATTACACCTTTAATTCCAGATTTACACACAGTTGCTTAATTCTCTCTCAAAACACACACTAAATACACCAAGAACACACACACTAAACTGCCATTGATGGATTGAATTCAGTAGCTAAAATCGTGTTATAACAAGTGGTATCAGAGAGAAACATCAATCTGATGACGATCCATAACTGAATTCATTCACAATTTCATCAAAATCAAAATTAATTTCAAATTCTGTTCGTCATTTTTGGTCTACTGGTTCTTCAAAATTAACACACCAAATCACATAAAATCACAATTGTTTGTTCATCAATAGATTCGTGGTTATTGATAACATAATCCTGTCAAGTTTCAAGTTCTAATTCAATCTAAATCTCGAGATTGAATTTCGAGTTTTGGCGCGTAATTTCAGGGATTTGAATCTGTTGTAGTTTGAGTTGAATTTTGTTCATAATCGTGTTGCGGACATGATTTCAAACAGTTTTCAAGTGATTTCGTGATCTAACTTTCAGTAAATCGAAAGTTATTGAAGTTTTTTTTGTTATTAATGAAGAAAACTGCTGCTGTTCATGTTCATGGTGAAGAAGATGAATCTAAGACGATCTTCCTAAGGTCGTTTTAGTTCCAGTGAGTTGTGGTTTGTAAGACGATTCTCACAAGATCGTTTTAATCAAAAGTGTGTTGTGGTAGTGTTTGTTTCTGGCTAATTAATCCTAAAGGATTGGTTGGGTCATTACAAATACTTGAAGTGTTTGAGAAGGAATTCTAAAACGATCTTCCTTCAAAATCGTTTCATCCCTTAAAACCCAAAACGATCTTCACCAAGACCATTTTATACCTTCAAATCACAAGACGATCTTCACTAAGATCGTCTCATTTACTTGAAAAATTTCAAACCAAGATTTTTTTTCTTTCAAGACCGTTTTAATTCACCAAGATCGTCTCATTTACTTGAAAAATTTCAAACCAAGATTTTTTTTTTTTCTTCTTTTCTTTCAAGACCGTTTTAGTTTTCAAGACCGTCTCATTTTTTATACTTAGCCAAAATTTCTTCAAAATCCTAAGACGATCTCATTCCAAGACGATCTCATCCAAGATCGTTTCAGTTTCTACTCCTCTCAAGATCGTTTCAATTTCCTTACTTAGTCAAAATTTCATCAAAATTCCAAGACGATCTCATCCAAAACGATTTTCTCAAGATCGTTTCATTTCCAGTTCTTCTCAAAGATCGTTTCATTCCCAAGTTAATTCAAGATCGTTTCATTTCCTGGATTATTCAAGATCGTTTCATTTCCTGGATTATTCAAGATCGTTTCATTTCCTGGATTATTAAAGATCGTTTCATTTCCTGGATTTTTCAAGATCGTTTCATTTCCTGTTCTTCTCAAAGATCGTTTCATTCCCAAGTTAATTCAAGATCGTTTCATTTCCTGGATTATTCAAGATCGTTTCATTTCCTGGATTATTCAAGATCGTTTCATTTCCTGGATTATTAAAGATCGTTTCATTTCCTGGATTTTTCAAGATCGTTTCATTTCCTGGATTTTTCAAGATCGTTTCATTTCCTGGATTATTCAAGATCGTTTCAATTGCAATAATAAATTCAAGTCAATTTTTCAAATCTAATCAATCTCTAATGGCTTCTCGTGAAGCATTGGCATTGGGTTCAGATACAAGACCTCCAGTTCTCTACCGTGGTTCTTACGGACTATGGAAGAAACGTTTTATGGACTATGTGGAAAGTCAGACAAATGGTCACATGATGAAAGATTCCATCCTTAACGGACTTGCCGTTCATCGCCATCCCACTACTGGTGCAATTATTCTGACTCCTGATCTGTTGAATGCTGAACAAAAGGATCGAACAGCTGCAGATAACAGAGCTAGGTCATGCCTATACAAAGCTCTACCGGATGAAATCTATGGCTCTGTTGATTCTTATGATACAGCCAAGGAGATATGGGATGAGGTGGCTAGACAGATGGAGGGAGCTGATGTGACTTCGACCATAAGATTGACAAATATTCTGACTGAGTTTGACAACTTCGCCAAATTGCCTAATGAATCTCTTGAAGCTGTCTACTACAGATTCTGCAATGTCATAAATGAACTGAGGAAGAACAATGTCAAGAAAACAGAGATTGAGTTAAACATCAAGTTCATCAAAGCTCTTGGTCCAGAATGGGAAGATTTTGGAACACAGATCAAGCAACATCAAAATCTAACCAAGTTCACCATTCATACTCTTTATGAATCATTCAAGCTCAATGAAAACCAAGTCCTAAGTAAAGCTTCATCGAACAAAATGCCAGAAGTTGTATCTTCTGATCCTTTGGCATTGATTGTTGAGAAGAAGATTTCTGAAGCTCTTAAAAGGCAAATGGTAGTTGTTTCTTCATCTGATGAGGAGGGAGATGATGTGATGGCTACAAGAGATGGTGTTTCAGATGAACTATATCAAGCTCTTGCCGCGGTAACTAAGCAATTCAAGAAGAGATTTTACAAAGCGAGGCCAACAAACAACAATCTCCGCACTTCTTCAACAAGTGCATTTCCCAAGAAGGAACACTATCATCCAAGAAACAATGAGCAAGGTGAAGCAAATGGATCAAGGTATGGTGAAAAGAAGGAAGCCTATGAGAAACCAACTGTTGAGAAGGGTAAGGCATCAGACAAAAAGTGCTACAATTGTGGAATTCCTGGACATTTTGCTGTTGACTGCAAACAACCTCGCAAGCGGGATTATGAGTATTACAAGCAGAAGATGCTGTTAGCCAAACAAGTTGAAGCAGGACATGCATTGCTAGCTGAAGATGACAAATGGCTGTTACTCACTGATGATGAAGAACAAGATCTCTCCGCTAATGTTTGCTACATGGCAAGGTTGGCCAAGAACAAAGTCCTTGAAGCAGAAAGCACTGATGATGAATACCCAGATGATGAGGTAAATCTCGACTCTACTTTTTCTTTGGTTAAGGACAAAGAGTCTTGTAGATTAGCTTTATCTAATTTAACAACTCATATCAAATCTTTAGCCAACAAAAATAAAAAGTTGAAAAATAGCATTTCATTTTCTAAAAGTGAATTTACAAAACTTCTTGAAGAACATTCAAAATTACTTTTTGAATATGATGCTATTAAACAAGATTTTAAAGCTTACAAAGATAAGATGTTGGTTAAAGAATGTGAGTTGAATGTCTCTCCTGATTCTAAGTTATTACAAAAATGTCAAAATTTAGAAAAGACCATTCATGATCTTGTAAAGACCAATCAAGATCTTGAAATTCAAAAGACCAATGAATGGCTTCGGGCAAATGCAAGACAAATGGATGTTGATATTCTCAATAAAAAGCTTCAAGAAGCTAAACCAAACAATGTTGAACTTGAAAGGAAGATTTCTGATTTAAATCATAATTGTTTTCTGAAAGGCATTGAGATTGATAATCTTGAAAAACAAGTTGAGGAATTTAAAAAGAATATACTTTTCTATCAAGAAAAGTTATATAAAGTTGAACAAAATCCTTTCTTGAATTTCACTGCTTATTTCAACAAGTCCAAAATTGACAAATCAGAACTTCTTCTTGGGTTGGGATTTGAGAATATCACACCATTACAAAAGGCCAAAGAGGAAATTGAACCCCTGTATGATGAAAAATTCCTCCGACTTGGTATGATACAACAATTTATTCGTCCATTGGATGACGAATTTGAGACTGATGAAGTTGAGAGAGTACCAAAACAAGAATTTTTGGTTAATTATAATGCAATAAATGATTCATACAAAACAAAGGAATCTTCAATTTTTAAATTGGAAGAGATTGAATCAAACTTTCAAAACCAAGAATCTGTCGGTACTTCACCTAAACCAACTAAAATGTACTTTCCAACCACATTTTTGGAAAAACAAATAGAAGGTTTACAACAAAAGGTGGAATCTCAACAAAAAGTTATTAATCACCTCAAGTCTCAAAGTCCGAATTCAGAGGATGAATGTATTGTTGTTGATACTAAGAAAATTTGTGAGAATGTTTCTACTCAAACTGAACAAAGTGCCTCAGTAGAAAATTCTACCCAAACTACTTGTGACTCATCCACCAATACCTCTACCCAGACCTTGACTGATTTTCTTGAATGTACTTGTCAAAATCCTGCTACATTTAAAGCTGATAATTATGTGCAATCTGATTTATCTAATGAAGAACTTGCACATAGTTTAGTTTTGATATGGTACTTCTATAAGTTTTTCACATGCAACAACGTTGATGAGTTAGTTGTTCACCCTAAGCCTAGTGCTAGTATAGGTGTTGATACGTCTACTCAATTTTCTTGTGAGACCAAAGATGTGTCAGTTCAAGTTGACCTAATTCATAAGTCTACCCATAATGTGAAGTTGGACACCAAGATTCCTGATTTTTCAAAACTTTCAAAGGAATCTGAAACTAATCAATCTCCATTGATATTTTCTTCTTCCAAAGATTTCACAAAGACTGATTTTGATAAATTCATGGAGGGAGAATATGTTTTTGATTCAGAAACTGAGAAAAAGATTGAATCTACCAAAATCAAAGTGGAAACAGAAATGGAATCTCAAAAACCATGGTCCAAAGCTCCAACTTCATATTACTCAAAGAAATGAGTTAAGACCAAACTCGTGAAGACTGAACCAAAGACCATTAAGTTAGAAACATTTGTTGCTACCCCAGTGAAACATGTCAACGAGAAACAAGCTGAGACCCCACACAAGACAAAGTACACCAAAGTGAAACTTCCGAAAGACTATTCTAATGCTTCTAAATCTAGCTCTCAATCTAGTTCCATACCTAAGGTGTCTAAGTATAGCTCAGTTTTGCTAACTAAGGGTGCGTCAAATGGTACTACTAGATATAGGGATAGATATGGATGGTTTTCTCATGATAAACCAAAGAAGCAAGAAGTTTCCTCACCTCCAATAGAGTTCAAAAAGATGAAAATGTCTAAAACTCCTAGCTCTAATATTCTTAGTTTTAATTCAACAGGTGGAAAGAGTTTAACTAGTGGTGCCAAATGGGTTGCTAAGACATTAGTACCTAAGATCACTAGTAAACAAAAGGATGTTGAGAAAAAGAAGAAAAGAAGGAGGATAAAGGCTGTCAATAGGAGAAAGGGTGTTTTTGTTAATCAAAACAATTTTACTTTGTCAAATAATGTTGAAAATGCCAAGGCTAGGCCTTGTGAGCTTGTAAACAATTTTAATTCTCGTGTAGTTGATGTGAATGCTTGTAGACATGTTACTTTTAATTCTGATGTGAATGTTCGTACGTTTTATTCAAATGTGTTTGTTAATAATGTGCTTGTTAATGCTTATGTTGATTCGAAAACATGTTTGAATGCGAATTCTAAGATATATACCCTTCCTGTTTTAACTAACCAAAAAGGACCCGTCTTCAAGTGGGTACCTAAAAACGGTTAAATTTTGTTGATTGCAGGAAATAACCATCTGTGTTTGGATACTCGATTCCGGGTGTTCGAAGCACATGACTGGAAATAAATCGTTGCTCAATAATTTTGTTGAAAGATTCATGGGAACTGTTCGCTTCGGAAACAACAATTTCGCTCCTATCTTAGGGTATGGAGACATTGAACGAAATGGAATTATCATCAAGAAAGTTCACTATGTTGAAGGATTAAGTCACAACTTGTTCAGTGTTGGACAATTCTGTGATAACAATCTTCAAGTTCTGTTTCGAAAATCTCTTTGCAAAGTCCAAACTCTAGATGGAGTTGATATTCTTTGTGGTGATCGTGATGATAATCTTTTTACCGTCAATCTTGATGATAACCAACCAACTGATAATATCTGTCTAATTTCAAAGGCTACTTCAAAGAATTCTTGGTTATGGCATAGAAGGCTTTCTCATTTGAATTTTCAAACAATCAATACTTTGGTCAACAAGCATCTTGTTGAGGGCTTACCTGACTATAAGTATGAAAGTGAGTATGTCTGTCCTTCTTGTGCTGTTGGGAAGATTAAGAGAACTTCTCATAAACCGAAGAAATCTCCAAATTCTTTAGCACCTCTTCATTTGCTTCACATGGATCTTTGTGGGCCGATGAAAGTACAAAGCCGAAATGGGAAGAAATACATCCTGGTTATTATTGATGATTATTCAAGATATACTTGGGTCAAGTTCCTTGCATTCAAAGATGAAACCACTCAGATGTTGATAGATTTCATCACTAATACTCAAGTAAATCTTCAACTTCCAGTTCGTTACATTCGTTCGGATAACGGAACTGAGTTCAAGAATGCTGTTTTTGATGAATTCTGCAAATCCAAAGGCATTACTCATCAATTCTCAGCAGTTCGCACCCCACAACAAAACGGTGTTGTTGAAAGGAGAAATCGATCGCTGGTGGAAGCAGCTAGGACAATGCTTGCTTATTCCAAATTGCCATCCAATATGTGGGCTGAAGCTATTGACACTGCTTGTCACACTCAGAATCGGTCCATTATCAATCAGCGTTTCGAAAAGACTCCTTATGAGGTTGTTAACAAACGCAAACCCAACATTAACTACTTTCACATATTTGGGTGTGTTTGTTACACTTTAAATGATCGGGAGAATCTTGGAAAGTTCGAGAAGAAAGGTGATGAAGGATATTTTGTTGGTTATTCCAAAACATCAATTGCCTACAGAATCTACAATCGCCGAACAAACACAATTCAAGAAACAATGAATGTGTGGTTTGATGAGATGTCAGGCATGATTTTTGAGCAAGAAAGTTTGCTACCAACAAGCAATGATCCAAGTGCTTCAAGTCCTTCTACAAGGAAGTCTACCTTAGCTTCTAAATTCAAGAAGTTTCCAACTCCAACCAGTGATGAATTAGATATTCTTTTTGAAGAATTCTATAATTCAAAACCGGTTCATGATCAAGAACCTCAGATCATCGTTGAACCAATTCCAAACAATGAACCTCTTCATAACAACGATCCAGTTCCGAATATCAATCATGAATCATCATCAAATTCTTCAGAGCAAGAATTCTTTCTAATGATACTCCTCCATCATTCTCTCAGGATAATTCTTCTCAAGTGAATGTTCAAGAACAACCTTCTCGATTAATTCAGACAACCAATCCATCGAACACTCCAAGTGTGTATGTTCCACTTGACTTTGATCATCCAGCTTATGAGGAAAGAATTACACCAAGTTATGATACCATCTCTCAACATAACTCAAGCTTTCATGATGATGATGTTGATCTTCAACAACAAGATATTCTTCCTCATGATCACAAGTGGACACGTATGCAGAAATACCATCCTACTGATCAAATTATTGGAGATCCACAAGCAGGAGTAACTACTCGTACTTCAGTAAATGAGTGTCTTGTTGCACTTTCTCTTAGCAATATCGAACCCAAAACAGTATCTGAAGCTCTTCGAGATCCAGAGTGGGTTAAGGCAATGCAAGATGAACTCGCACAATTTGAAAGACTGAAGGTATGGAGATTAGTTCCAAATCCTAGAAAAGATGATCCAATTGGAACGAAGTGGATTTTCAAGAACAAAAAGGATGAGAATGGAGTGGTAGTAAGGAATAAAGCTCGTCTTGTTGCAAAGGGTTATTGCCAACAACCTGGTATTGATTTCGACGAAACTTTTGCTCCAGTAGCAAGAATGGAGGCCATTCGGATATTCTTAGCTTATGCCGCATTCCGAAACTTTACTGTGTTTCAAATGGATGTGAAGACTGCTTTCTTGAATGGTGATCTCAAAGAAGAAGTGTATGTTGATCAACCAGAAGGTTTTGTTGACCCTCAGAAGCCAAACCATGTCTACAGGTTAGACAAGGCTCTCTACGGTCTCAAGCAAGCACCCCGAGCATGGTATGATTCCTTAACTACTTTCTTACTAAGAGGAGGCTTTACCAAAGGCACAATTGACCCTACCCTGTTCATTCGCAAACAAGGTAAGCATGTTTTACTTGTTCAAATATATGTTGATGACATTATATTTGGGTCGACCAGTCAAACATTTTGCCGAAACTTTTCATCTCTTATGGTCAATCATTTTGAAATGAGCATGATTGGGGAAATGAATTACTTTTTGGGTCTTCAAATCAAACAATTACCAACTGGTATTTTTATATCACAAGGTAAATACATAAATGACATGTTGAAAAAGTTTGATATGACTTCATGTTCTTCAATTTCTACCCCAATGGCTGCTCGAACAAGCATAAGTGCTGACACAAATGGGAAACCATTTGATCAAAAGAGATATAGAAGTATGATTGGTTCGTTGTTGTACCTAACAGCATCTCGCCCAGATATAATGTTTGCAACATGTATGTGTGCTAGATATCAAGCTGCTCCAACTGATTTACATTACCAAGCTGTGAAACGAATCTTTCGTTATCTGAAGGGTACACCCGATTTAGGACTCTGGTATCCACGGGATACTGGATTCAATCTAACTGCAAAATGCAGATCAAAAAAAAAAAAAAAAAAAAAAAAAAAAAAAAAAAAAAAAAAAAAAAAAAAAAAAAAAAAAAAAAAAAAAAAAAAAAAAAAAAAAAAAAAAAAAAAAAAAAAAAAAAAAAAAAAAAAAAAAAAAAAAAAAAAAAAAAAAAAAAAAAAAAAAAAAAAAAAAAAAAAAAAAAAAAAAAAAAAAAAAAAAAAAAAAAAAAAAAAAAAAAAAAAAAAAAAAAAAAAAAAAAAAAAAAAAAAAAAAAAAAAAAAAAAAAAAAAAAAAAAAAAAAAAAAAAAAAAAAAAAAAAAAAAAAAAAAAAAAAAAAAAAAAAAAAAAAAAAAAAAAAAAAAAAAAAAAAAAAAAAAAAAAAAAAAAAAAAAAAAAAAAAAAAAAAAAAAAAAAAAAAAAAAAAAAAAAAAAAAAAAAAAAAAAAAAAAAAAAAAAAAAAAAAAAAAAAAAAAAAAAAAAAAAAAAAAAAAAAAAAAAAAAAAAAAAAAAAAAAAAAAAAAAAAAAAAAAAAAAAAAAAAAAAAAAAAAAAAAAAAAAAAAAAAAAAAAATAAAAAAAATCAAAAAAAAAGTATTTATTTTTTAAGTGGCTTGCATATACTATGTATGCAACCAGTTCTTAAAAGATATATTTATTTTTAAAATGTTTTTACATTCTAAGATATTGTTATTATACATATAAATTGATATAAGATAACAAGGAATCGAACGCCTTTGTGTACTTCCAAGTATTCTTATATGAATATGTATGTGTAATAGCAATCAAGCTTTTCCAACAATATTTTCAAACTCTCAATTGTTGATATGGGATACAAAGGATCGAACGCCTTTGTGTACTCCCTTGTTGTCTCATTTTGAACAATTGATTGGATTTTCATTTGCTTAAATGTTTTAATTGCTTCCAACATGTTGTTGTAAGATGCGAAGGATCGAACGCCTTTGTGTACTCCCTAGCTTTCTTACTCTCAACATTGTTGTTGATGCAAAACTGTGTTCACAATAGAATCTCAAATTTTTCCGAAAATATCACAACAAAGATTTTACTCAATTTTTATTGATCTCACAAAACCAATTTTTGCTCCACCTTTCTATGAACATCATTTTGATCTATTCTTACATAGATTAAGGAGGAGTTTGTGATTTCAAAAACCTTTACAAACTTCAAATGTGTTTCAAATTGTTTTCGCACATTTGATGTTTTTCCAATGCCTTTTACTCAAATGGAGTTCGGAGATTAGTTTGCACATGAGTGATAAGTATTTCTCAAATTTACTCCATGAATTTCATCATCGCCGATAAATTCTATCCCCGGAGTATTCACTTCTTTCATTAGCAAGTGAGGGTATTTTGAGTAATGTTGTATGTGTGCAAATAGGATGGAGGGAGTAAAGTCGAAAAGTGAGAGGTTAAGGTGATATGATGTGAGAAAGGGCTAAAAGAAATAAAAGTCCTCCCCAAATTCTTAAAAAGCCGGGTACAACACGTTCCTATCGGATTTCATCTGTTGATTTCTCGATATTGAAGAAGTCTTCATGGACCCAGTGAAGCAATGCACATCTTTTCCTAACCACTCAAGTGTTTCTTAACAAATGCTTGTTTCATTTCTCACGGAGATTTTCACATTTCTATTGACTCTTCCTTTGGAAGATGTTGATATTGAAAAAGGGCGACATTCTGCTCCAGTCCCCGACTTCATTTGTTCACATTGTGTCTAGAGCTATATTGCTTGATCATTAATTTGATCATTCTTCACTTTAAGACACATTCGCGTCATATCTTTGTGATATAACTGCTTATCTTTGTGATCAAGCCAGAACATTCGTAGTGATATCTGCTTTGATATTCCACGATGATCGAATGGAAATCCTACCAATGCTAACATCTTTTCCAACGTTGAACGTAGGTCTCATAATTACATTTATGTGATTATTGAGTTAACAAGAAGTCTAAGTGACCTCGGTTTTCCCTAAAAGTCTTTAAGGATAAAATTATGGTTATCAAATGCTTCGGTAGTGTTACCCATGATTTATATTCTTTGAAGCAATCTAGTGGTTGCAAAGCCGCAGACCGAACTATGTTAGAGACTTGTTTTGTGCATATCTCAATGATACATAGGAAATCCGAAAAATGTTATACATTTCAATCGGTCATTTCATTAATCCTTTTGATTGTTGAACATGCAAACGGATCATTCTTATCCGGTTTCATTTCTCTTCACACAAACACAGAAAACACCAACACCATGATATAACGTTTGTCCCAACAACTTCAATCTTACATTTTAGTCACCCCTAGGATTTCTTGGGTTGGGCTAATGGTTTGGGTTGATGTTTTGATGGTTGACGTTTCTCCATGTCTTTTTATTCCTTGTGACATTTAATCAATCAAATGTGTACATAATGACATTGGTTTCCAATTTTGTCATTATGAGGGGGAGAAAATATTATGATTGATTCATAGTCTTTGTCAACTGAGCTTTTGCTTCGGAGATGAATTTGGTATTGTCTTCAAATGATAGGAATGGAATAAGTGTATTTGTTCCATCAATAGTTGGCTTTGAAGAATACTTTCTATTCTTGAATAAGGCATAGTTGATGATAGAAATGGGATAAGAGTCTATGTTGAGAAATTTTTGCGTGTTTGGTTGTTTCAAAATGGGTTTAGGCTTATCAAAAGTTTGTGTATAGGGGAGAAAACTGTTCATGATGTGTCAATAGTTTCAGATTTTCATTAGACTGAGAATTTTTGTTTTAAAAAGGGGGAATCTGAATTGACATCAAAGATAAGAATGAAACCGAAGATGAAAGGATATTTATTCTAGATACTTCAAAAGTTCAAAGATGCTCCAAAAGGTGTATACTCATGAATTGAGGGGGAGCATGATTACTTCATAAGAATTTCATCTAAACTTCATTCAATTGCTAACTCTCCAAAGTGTTCGAGTTAATATGACAAATATCAAAGCTTCAAAAAGGTTGAAAGATTTGGTAGAAGATTCAAGTCAAAGAAGTAGAGCCTCACAAGAAGTCTTCGTCAAATACACTTCATTCAAAATCTTCAAGTCATACAACAACATTTTATCAATAAACTCCAATGCATACATCAAGGGGGAGAGTTCATATTCATGAAACTTCATTTCAAGAAGATGAGTTCAAGAAGATGAGATTCATTCAAGAATTAAAACCGAAGAATCAAAAATTGAAACTCACTCGAGAATCGAAGATTGATACATTCGAAACCAAGTTTCATACCTTTCGCAATTCAAAAGACAACTCTGATTCATGATTCAACAACTCTTGAAGATTTAAGTCACACACATGTGTTCGACTTCATGATACTCATTCTTCAAGACCCACTCGCATTCATTATTCTCTGTTCAAAAAGGAACATTGAGAATTCTCACATGATTTAACTTCAAGAAGTTCAAGACCAAGATCAAGACTGAATCAAGTTCTCCAAAGACAAAAGAGAAAGCTTTGAAGACTTGTTTCAACACCCCAATTGTCTTCAACCACCGGGCTCATCAAATTCATTCCTACAAGACATTATAACACGTACTTCACTCATTACAATATATCACTAAAGGGGAAAATGTTAGAAATCCAAAAATAGTGATAAATTGTAATCTAGAATAGAGGAATTTCTTGTTGTTAAGTCATAGATCAATGATCACTAAGGTTGAGTGGCTAATAGTGAAAATTAGAATAGCTGAGTAGTTAGACTATAAATAGCCATCTCATACCTTAGAGATGATAACCCTTTCCATAACCTTAACACATACATTACACCTTTAATTCCAGATTTACACACAGTTGCTTAATTCTCTCTCAAAACACATACTAAATACACCAAGAACACACACACTAAACTGCCATTGATGGATTGAATTCAGTAGCTAAAATCGTGTTATAACAGTACCTATCCTTGTACCTTTTATTAATAGATAAATCTATCAACTTGGTAACTGTGTAAGGTAAAAGTCTTCCTCGTAATCAGTGTAAAGTGTTGTAAATACTTTAACACTGAGATGCTTCAGTCTTCGATCTGGTAGAATCTCTCTGATGCTCGCTTCTGAGAGGATTCTCTTCTTCATACTTCAGTCTTTGACTTCAGAATGAATGCTTCAGATTTGTCTTGATCTGAACTGAAGTGAAGCTTCAGTGAAGGAATTCTGAGGCATCTCAGAATTCTGAACTAATGTCTTCACTAAACTTCAAGCTATTTCTGAACAAATTATACATGGTCGATTTTCGACCTAACAAATTCCCCCTATTTGTTCTGAAATAGTGCATGCATTCCAGACTTCTATCTATACATGTTTGTAAGTCTGAAATGCAAGTTTTTGTTTAAGTTGTAAAAATTTTCTAAGTACATCTTATAGATCATTGATGTCTCAGAATTTTACTTATGGTTTTCTAACTTAAACTTATCATCTACTTATTTGTTACAATTGCAACTTGTATATACAAACTGAAATGAAAGTTACAAATGCAAATATTTACAAGTACATGATAATTCTGAATAGAAAACTACTTCTTGGCAGGCCTTGAACCAGAAGGTGCCTCAGTAGGTTTTCTCTTCAGTGGAGAATGATCCCTTTTGCCAAACAGCCTGTTTTCAATTTCTACCTTGGCTTGCATCTTTTGTTGAATTCTTGCTAACCATGCACCAGTCAAGGCAGACTTTGGCTTTCCTTTCAGAATCTGGATCATCTCCCTATGCTCAGAAATCCCAAATTCATGCACTGAAACCTGACTATATTCTTCAGTAGCCCTTCCTTCTCTTTTCACAACTAAATCAAACAGCTTCAATCCATCAGCCTTTTCAACTACCATATCAACAATTTTGGCTGGATGCGATCGATGATTCATATAACGATCATACTGGTCCTTCTCATGTTTTCTTTGGAGCTCAGCAGCATCATCAGAAATTGGTTTGATTGAAGTATGGACAACATCACGAGAATCTTTCTTTGCAGTCCTTGTTCCAGTTCTGGGCTTTGTTGGTGGTCTGAACAACTCCTTCTCTACTTGCAGAACTCCAGCCAGAACCTCTTCCTTCTTTCTGGCCATTTCCATTTCTCTATTTTTCACTAAGTCTTGAATGGACATCTTGAAAGTGAGATGGTCCAGCTTTTGTTCCAAAGGAGAGTAGTTCACCCCATACTCATAATCAAGCATATCTTTAACTGCCTTCTGCACTCTTGGATCATGTTTGATCTTCTGAAATCTTTCTAGTGAGAGACCAAGAGATGCAGCATCAATGTGATCAAGGGTTCCCATACTTTGGTGTTGAACCCTTTCCCTTTCCTTGTTCTCACTCCACATGATAAATTGGTTAGAGACTTGCTTCTGCAAAGTCTCCAACTTTTTGCTATCAGCATTAGGATCATGAAGTGGATAACCTTGTTCATCAACATCTTCACCAACAACCAGACCAGAACCCTTATCAGTTTTCTTTGTAGGTTCTGCCGTCACTAAGGCTTTTCCCTTATCTTTCCTTGCAGCTTCAGATTCTGGTTTCTGAACATGTTCCCCCTGAACTGAGGCACTACCAGAAGGCACCTCAGTTTGCTTCTTGGTTGCATGAATCATTTCTTGAGTACTAGCCAGCAACCCAAGAGGCACACCACTTCCCCCTTTGGGAATCTCCGCAGGCATTTTAGCATAAAGATCAAGCGTAGATTTAAGTGCCTGCAGAGGTTTCCAACTTTGTTGTTCTAGGCACTCACAAATACCTTTTGCCATTGTAGCAAACTGAGCCTTTAGTCTGAAGGAAGAACTAAGGTTCAGTGCTTCTTGATCTTTTAAGTCCTTTAGCATCTTTCTATCTTCTTCAGTGAAAGAAGCAGGGGGAGGGGGAGCAACAACATTTTCTCTCTTCAGAAGTGTTAGAACTTCATCTAACTGCTTTGACTGATTCTGAACTGAACCTTCAAGCGTGGAAATTGAATTTTTAATTTCATGTACGGCCTTTTCCACCTTGTCATTTGTATCTTTGGTCAGTTCAGCAATCATCACTCTAACCTCTTCACTAATCTTCTGAGAGACAGATTCTGAAATCTGAGCAGCTAGATTCTGAGATAGCTCAGACTTCAGATCTTCCACAATACAAGCACTTATAGAAGTCCCAAGTTCTTTTTCATTAACACTTGGCTTCTGAACCAGCTCATGAACTTCACTTCCAACTGCCATTACCTCTTGTTTCAACAGCTCAACACCAGATGTCAAGTTCGCAACTACTGAAGCTTGCACATCTCTCTTTGTCAATCTGAAGGCTTCTCTGATTGCAGAGCTCACCTTATTGCACGTCATCACCAACTCATTCAATTTTCCAACCACTAGTCCTTCATTCCCAGCAACTTTGGTCAGCTCAGTTCCAAGGAACATCTGAGCACCTTTCATATCAGCCAAGGAGCTAGTGTTGGCAGTCAGAGATTTAGTCAAGTCCTCCACCCTAAGAATAAGGCCTTGGACTTCGGTTTGGTTTTTCTCTAACTGTGCTTCTATGTTGAAAGGAGGTGGGGGTTGTGCAGAAGCAGGAGCCACAAAAGGTAAACTACCAAGCCCTTTTAAAACCTTGTTCATTTGAACATCCGTTGGACTCTCAGATTCCGTCTCAGAATCCAAGTCTTTTTCTGAAGGGGCATCATAATTAATTGGTGGTGGTACGTTGTGAATTTGTGGGTGTAGAAATTGAAGTGAAGGAGTGAAAGAAGGATCGGTTACATATGCGGGATTGGTGCCTGGTGGGAAGATGGGATTTTGGTGAGATGGTGGTGGTGGTACGTTGTGAATTTGTGGGTGTAGAAATTGAAGTGAAGGAGTGAAAGAAGGATCGGTTACATATGCGGGATTGGTGCCTGGTGGGAAGATGGGATTTTGGTGAGATGGTGGTGGTGGTACATAAGGTTCATTTTCTGGTTGGTTTTCTGGGGGAGGAGGAGGGGCGTTTGCGAGGATGGGGGCTGGCTCAGAATCAGATTGATTCGCCTCCAATAAGCCCTCGTCAAACTCAAAGTCAGCAAGAGAATCGAGATTCTCTTGAGGTAGCTCATCGTCATCCCAGAAGGCATTCACTTGTGCGATCTGGTCAGATATGCCCTGGTTTGGGTCACTAGTACCCTCACCAGATTCTGGTTCAACAGCTGCATCAGCAGTTGCATCATTACCAGATTCAATGATTTCAACCGTAGGTACACTAACGGGTCCCACATTCTTTTGTGGCCCACTTAGTGACCTTTCTGGACCAGCTAGTGTGGCTGAAACAGTTTTAGTAAATACCTGAATCATAGCAGAGGAGAGTTCAGGCTCATCTTCAGTAATAGTTGCCTTAGAGAAATCTCTGCTATATTCTGGTACTGAAGCATCATATCCAGCTTGATCATAAGCATCACCAAGTATATCCTTAAAGCACAAGCTTAAAAATCTTGGAAATGCAATATGTAGACTTCTCTTCCCCTTTAACTTAGTAATCAACTGAGAGAAGAGAATCTCAGCGAAGTCCACTTGCATCCCATTCCAGATATAATACCCCATCTCTACTTGAGGTAGTGAAAGTTGGTCCAACCCTCCATGGTTGCCACCAAGACTTTCCACGATTTGAGTCCAGAAGAACCTCCAACATATACCAAAACCAGACATGAAAATATGTCCAGAGGTCTTCAAGTTTCCATTATCATCCTCCATGTCACCATGACCAGTGGCGACCAAAACCTCCCTGAAATTGACTCCTTTGAGCCTTTTAACAAACACCTGGGGAGGTTTGAGGTAGTTCAGATGAAGGGAAGTTCTGAACCCCTCAAGGGTGATGACACACTTCTTGGTGCCCTCATTTAGAGTAAAGGATATAGATTGTTCATCCTTACTAATCACTGCAGAGTACCAGAATTCAAGCAAGTATCGATGATACATTGCTTGCGGATTAGCGGTCAGCGCATAATGGAAGAGGGATTGCTCCCAAAACTTGTTGATTCTTCCCATTAAGGTTTCAGATTTAATATTCAATTGAGCCAAAAAGTTGCTCATATTGAATCGGATTTGGGATGCAGTGAAGTTCTTAGGCCATAAAGCAGATGTTTTCACATCACTCGTTGGAATATATTCAAAAGTTATGAGTGATTTGGGTGAAGAAGAAGATGATTTAGCCATTGTTTTGAGAGTTGAAATTGAAAAGGAATATGAAGAGTTTAAGGAATTTTGAGGGTAAAGATGAGAGAGATTGATGATTAGAGAGTTAATGAAAAACGAAGTAAATGAAAGAATGAATAAGGAATTTGTATTTAAGATGGAACAAAAAGGATTTTTCCAATTAAAAACAATTTCTGGGGTCAAGTCAGCATTTAATGCAGAGACGTTTGAGGGACCCCACCCTGTACACTTTTTCAGTAAAAGTACTCATTTCTTTCTCTTTTACGGCGCCACTTGTGTGACACATCAGCATGACCAACGTAAGTTAAAAACATAGTATGCAATAGGCTACGTGTACACACAATTGACCAAGTATCGAAATAAAATATCTTGAAAGGTTTTTGTATTTCAGAGATGACTAAGCAAATTCTGAGCATGGTCAGTTCCAAAGAGATCTGAGCCATCTCAGTCCATAAAATTCATCTGAAATATTTTGATTTTCTGAAGTGCTTCAGTTAAATACGTTTTTCTGAGCAAAAAGTTTCCCCTCAAAAATGAAGGTTTATTTTACATTTTGAAAAATATTTAACATTCCCCCTGAAGTGATGATCCATGAATTAATAAGTGCCAAGATAGTATCACAAAGGCGTTCGATAGCTAGGCTAGCAAAAATTACATGGATCGCTCAGACTGGTGAACCAGATCAGTGTCACTGAGGCGTTCATAACAAGATTACCAGTCTAAGGATTTAACATACCCAACTCACTGACTAGATGTTTAAAGGTTTTGACATCTAAGGGTTTTGTAAAAACGTCAGCAAGTTGCTTATCAGTGGGAATAAAGTGCAATTCAATATCTCCTTTCAGAATATGATCACGAATGAAATGATACCTGAGGTCGATGTGCTTGGTTTTCGAGTGCATCACAGGATTGTGAGATATGGCAATGGCACTTGTGTTATCACAAAAGATTGGAGTCTTTGTGTAAGTAACACCATAGTCAGTCAGCTGGTTTTTCATCCATAGAATCTGAGCACAACAACTTGCTGCAGAAATGTACTCAGCTTCTGCAGTGGATAGAGATACTGCAGTCTGTTTCTTACTTGTCCAGCTTACTAATTTGCCACCAAGGAAATGACACCCACCAGTGGTGCTTTTCCTGTCTATCTTGCAACCTGCATGATCAGAATCTGAATAGCCCATTAGATCTAGACTGGAGCCTTTGGGATACCAAAGACCCAATCTGGGGACACCCTTAAGGTATCTGAAGATCCTTTTAACAGCATTTGCATGTGCTTCTCTGGGATCAGACTGAAATCTAGCACAAAGGCATGTTGCAAACATTATGTCTGGTCTACTTGCAGTTAAATACATCAGTGAACCAACCATACCACGATATTTTGTATGGTCCACTGGTTTTCCATGTGGATCAGAATCCAAAGTTAATGGAGCAGAAATAGGAGTATCTTTTGATGAGACTGAATCAAATTGATATTTCTTTAATAAATCTCTAACATATTTTTCCTGGTTTATGAAGATACCATCTTCAGTTTGTTTTACTTGAAGTCCCAGAAAATATGTTAGTTCTCCCATCATACTCATTTCATACTCAGAAGACATGATTTTAGAAAAGTTTTTACACATCTTCTCATTAGTAGAACCAAACACAATATCATCAACATAAATTTGTACTAAAAGAATATCACTTTTATCATGCAATATGAACAAAGTTTTATCTATTGCACCACGTTTAAAACCATTTTTAAGAAGATGTTTAGTAAGAGTATCATACCAGGCTCTGGGTGCTTGTCTCAGACCATATAAGGCTTTGTTCAGTCTGTACACCCAATGTGGTTTTTACTTGAAGTCCCAGAAAATATGTTAGTTCTCCCATCATACTCATTTCATACTCAGAAGACATGATTTTAGAAAAGTTTTTACACATCTTCTCATTAGTAGAACCAAACACAATATCATCAACATAAATTTGTACTAAAAGAATATCACTTTTATCATGCAATATGAACAAAGTTTTATCTATTGCACCACGTTTAAAACCATTTTTAAGAAGATGTTTAGTAAGAGTATCATACCAGGCTCTGGGTGCTTGTCTCAGACCATATAAGGCTTTGTTCAGTCTGTACACCCAATGTGGTTTTTCTTCATTGATGAATCCTGGTGGTTGATGCACATACACTACTTCTTCTAGTTCACCATTCAAAAAGGCACTTTTGACATCCATTTGATAGACTTTAAATTGATGATGAGCTGCAAAAGCTAAGAATATTCTGATAGCTTCAAGTCTAGCAACTGGTGCAAAGGTTTCATCAAAATCTATTCCCTCTTCTTGTGCATATCCCTTTGCAACAAGTCTTGCTTTGTTTCTTATGATGTGGCCATCTTCATCCATCTTGTTTCTGAAGACCCATCTTGTCCCAATTGGTTCCTTCTTCAGGTTACTGGGACAAGGAACGAGTTCCCATACATCGTTTCTTTTAAACTGGTTGAGCTCATCTTGCATGGCTTCAACCCAGCTTGGGTCTTTCATAGCCTCATCAATCTTCTTGGGTTCAATTAGAGATAAGAAGCTGACGTACAAGCATTGATCGCTTGTGGCTCTTCTGGTCTGAACCCCACTAGTGGAATCCCCAATGATTTGCTCGATAGGATGTGCTTTAGTCCACTTAGTGTATTGACCAGGGTGTATAATGATATCAGTGCAAGAACTTCTCTGAGTAACTTCAGGAGGAGCTTCAGAAAATACATCTTCAGCTTCTTCTTCTTCCTGCATATCATGACTTGCATCATGAAATTCTTCAGATTGAGGTTGCTCAGTGGAGTCTGATATCATGGGAGAAGCAGCATGTACATCTGATCCAATAGTCAGTTCAGAAGGTAGTTTGAAACTGACTGGAGGATAAAATGGAATGTTGCTAGGCTTGTTTTTCACTGGTTCTGAACGGAGATGTTCAGAAGCTGGTTCAGGTGACTGATCAGTTTCTGCAATAGGATCAGAATCACCAAAACTGATTGGACTTTCTGAGGGTGGTTCAGAAATGGAATTTTTAAAGATTGCAGAATTGGATTCATCAAAGGTAACATGAATTGACTCATCAACCTTTTCAAGTCTCTTGTTAAAGACTCTAAAGGCTTTGCGATTTGATGAATATCCTAGGAAGTACCCTTCATCAGCTTTTGCATCGAATTTTCCAAGCTGATTAGAGTTATTCAGAATGTATACTGGACACCCAAATACATGGAAGTATCCAATATTAGGCTTTCTATTCCTGAGTACTTCATAGGAGGTCTTCTTATGTCTCTTGACATAAATAGATCTGTTTTGAGTGTAGCAAGCAGTTGCAACAGCTTCAGCCCAGAAATTCTTGGGAAGACCAGATTCATTCAGCATACTTCGAGCAGCTTCAATCAGCGTACGATTCTTTCTTTCTACAACACCATTCTGCTCTGGTGTGTGTGCTGAGGAGAAGTTCTGAGATATGCCAGTTTCAGTGCAGAAGGTAGTTTGAAACTGACTGGAGGATAAAATGGAATGTTGCTAGGCTTGTTTTTCACTGGTTCTGAACGGAGATGTTCAGAAGCTGGTTCAGGTGACTGATCAGTTTCTGCAATAGGATCAGAATCACCAAAACTGATTGGACTTTCTGAGGGTGGTTCAGAAATGGAATTTTTAAAGATTGCAGAATTGGATTCATCAAAGGTAACATGAATTGACTCATCAACCTTTTCAAGTCTCTTGTTAAAGACTCTAAAGGCTTTGCGATTTGATGAATATCCTAGGAAGTACCCTTCATCAGCTTTTGCATCGAATTTTCCAAGCTGATTAGAGTTATTCAGAATGTATACTGGACACCCAAATACATGGAAGTATCCAATATTAGGCTTTCTATTCCTGAGTACTTCATAGGAGGTCTTCTTATGTCTCTTGACATAAATAGATCTGTTTTGAGTGTAGCAAGCAGTTGCAACAGCTTCAGCCCAGAAATTCTTGGGAAGACCAGATTCATTCAGCATACTTCGAGCAGCTTCAATCAGCGTACGATTCTTTCTTTCTACAACACCATTCTGCTCTGGTGTGTGTGCTGAGGAGAAGTTCTGAGATATGCCAGTTTCAGTGCAGAAGGACTCCAGAGTGGCATTTCTGAATTCAGTGCCATTGTCACTTCTGAGCTGACAAACTTTTCGCTTATGCTTGAGCTCAATTTGTTTGATGAGAGCAATGATTTCAGCAGCAGCTTCACTTTTGGACCTGAGGAAAATCACCCAGCAGTATCTTGAATATTCATCAACGACAACAAGGGTGTACTTCTTTCCTGCTCTGGTCTGAACATTCACTGGTCCAAAAAGGTCCATGTGAAGCATGTGAAGAGGTTCAGTTACACTAAAGCTTTGCTTTGTTTTGAATGAAGCTCTTTTCTGCTTACCCATTTCACATCCTGGACATGGCTTGTCTTTGTTGAAAGACATAGAGGGTATCCCATCAACAAGTTGTTTTCTTGACAACTTATTAATGTTTTTAAAGTTCAGATGGGATAGTCTCTTGTGCCACAACCAATTTGTGTCTTCATCTGCCTTTGAGTAGAAACATTGTTCAGAGATAGATGGATTCATATCAATGACATAAATGTTTCCCTTTCTAGGTGCAATCAATACTACCTTTCCATCTCTGTTGAATATGGTGCCTTGTGAGATATCAAACAAAACCTTGAAGCCATCATCACATAGTTGACTGACACTGATCAGGTTATATTTCAAACCATTCACATATGCAACTCGTGTGAATTTGACTTGACCATTATTCACCACACCATATCCCTCAGTTTTTCCATTTCCATCATTTCCAAAAACAATTGAGGGCCCTTCTTGCACCCTATATTCCTCTAGCAGGGTCTGATAACCAGTCATGGTTCGGCCAGCAGCACTGTCCAGAAACCATATGTTCTTCTTTCGGTCTCCCTGCACACAAACAAAGATTAGTTCTTTTTGGGAACCCATCTATGGATGGGTTCACTAGACTCTCCCTTAGCAGTCTCAGATTTCTTTGGTTTATGAGGAATGGAAGGGTCAAATGGGATTTCAGTCATTATCTCAGTTGACACAAAAGTTGTTGTTTTGATGGGGTGCTCAACCTTTTTCTTCTCAGATTTTATCTTGATTTGTTTAGAAAAAGGTTTTGCATTCTGTTTAGGTTGAAGGGGTGTGGTTTCAACATTTTTTAAACGTGCATTACAACTCTGCACTTGTCTAGCCAATAGTTGAAATTGACTTTCTAACCTTAACAAGATTGATTCTTCTTTAGACACCTGAGCCTTACCAGAATCTGAGGTAGATGGCTCAGTGGGGGAGATATTTTTCTTCTTCCTTTGGTCCTTGGGAACCTTAGATGAAGTCTGAGGGGTTGGCTTATTGGTTTTAGGCTTCTTTTCTGAAACAGTTGTCTGAGCTGTTTCAGATTTTCCCTCAGAATGTTCCTTGACCTTGTTAGTCATAATTTCTTGTTTGCCAACTTTAGGAAAAATAATTTCCGGTTTCATTTCTTTTGGAAGTGCATCTAAATCAGTGATTATAGATGCCATGTGAAGATCACCAGACTCATATGCTGTTTTTTGATTTGCAAAAGTGTTTTTAATTGCAGCATCTGGTTTTGGTGCACTCATCCATGATTTGATTATTTTCTGTTCTTTTTCAAGGATAGTTTTTAGTTCTTCCTTTTCCAGCTCTAAAGTGGCAACCATAGATTGATAACTTTTTAGGGCCAAATGGATATCTTTCAGTTCTTTCAGTCTGGCCTGACTGGCGTTCAGTTCAGAGGTATTGTTTTCAAACATTTTAAGACTTTCTGAACGCACTGTCTCAACAAATGAGATGTCAGCCTCTAAAAGAACCAGAAGGTCCAGTTTGTGTTCCTCATTTTCTTCATAGCCAAAATTACTGACCTTTTTCATCACTATATCCACCCAGCGACCAGATTCAACATCAGTCTTGACCAAATGACCTTGGTCTTCTTGTGCCATGAGAGCCATATGTGCCTTCAACTTCTTGTATTTGGCCTTATAGCTGTCATCAGATTTCTGAAAGATAGAGTGGTTAGGAGCAGATTGTGATGATGATGGTTGACTAGATCTGCATTCCTTCATGAAATGTCCTTTCTTGCCACATTTAAAGCATTCAAGATTAGACTTATCAATAGAAGTACTGGAAGCAAAAGGTTTGCCAGATCGATTTGATTTGGCCTTAAAACGATTGAACGTTTTAGCCAGCATGGCAACCAGATCATCATTGTCATCCTCATCACAATCATGAGTGACATTAGCAGAGACACCAGTTTTTAACATTTGAGAAACCATCTTCTTCATTGAGTCAAAAATATCACTCTCAGAAGATAGTAGAGCAGTACTTTGTGGTTCAGAATACTGAACCGTACCAGAACTGGTAGAAACATGGTTCTTGGCATCCTGCTCAGCCAAAGCTCTTTCAGCTTTGTTCTCTTCAGTATATCTGAATGCTCCATAAAGGGAAGCAAGAGTATGACTGTGCAATGTTTTGCCTTGCCTCAAGACCAAGATTAAATTTTCCCATTTAGAAGGTAAGATGTCACAAAATTTTTCCAACAAAATTTCTTTATCTTTGGTTACACCTAGGGCTTTCAGTTGGTTTACCAGATTTGTAAACCTGATGTAAGTTTGAGTTAAAGACTCCCCAGGTATAGCAAAGAAAGACTCATATCTTTTGTTTAAAGCAACTTTTCTTGTGACAATTGTCTCATTGGTGCCTTCAAACTGTGTCATAAGTTCCTCCCACATTAATTTTGAGTTTTCAAGTAAGACAAGAGTGGGCATTAGGGTTTCTGGAACTGCGTATAAAATCATATTTTGTAGCTTAGTATCAAGGTCTACAAGTCTATGATCTTCTTCAGACCAATGATCCTTCTCCTTAGGTGACTGCCTAGGAGTCCCATCGGCATTTCTGACAACAGTTGAAGCATTCATAGGGACAAAGGGTCCTTCTTTTAGAATGTCTGGTAAATGTCTCTCAACACCAGCAATATATTTTAACATGCATGCTTTCCATGTTTGAAAGTTTTCACTGTTCCCATCAAACTTGGGAACAGGATTGTTTGGAAAGTGTACGTGTACATTATGTGATGGTATATTGTTGTTGATGATAGGGGGTGGGGTAGCATTATTAGGGTCAGGTCGTTCTTGTTCAAAGTCAGCCATCTAAGCAGATCAAAGGTTAAAGAATTGTTGTAATTCAACCTGGCTCTGATACCAATTGTGAGTCCCAAATATAGATGAAAGACAAACCCGACTGGCAAGTACAACTTATCTTGAATGGACAAGTTAAGTTTACGATCCAGATATGGATAACAAGAAACAATTGACAATATAAATAAATGCAAGAACTAAATGGCAGAAACTATATAAAGATGTATATAAATATAATCAAGTATAAAGCATTGAGATACGTTGTTTTCTAATGTATTTGATTTATTGATGTATAAACAAATACAAGGATTGTTGCGGAACAAAGATAAACACCCAAGTGTAAATATCTAAACAATCCCGAAATACAAGTGATCTAATTGACTTGGAAATACTCGTAAGTTTACTTAGAGTATATCTCACAAGTTGTAATGCTAAGGTTTCAAGCCTGTTGCAAGTTATGAGAAGACTTTGTATTTATAGACTTAGTTCATGATGACATGGACAATGTCGTACAAATGTGGTTGTGAGCATTTAAGGAATTAAGTCATAATTCCTTACATGCCGCACTAGGAAGAGTATATAAGTCACTTGATGTGACTTAAAGTACTAGGTTCCGTACCTATCCTTGTACCTTTTATTAATAGATAAATCTATCAACTTGGTAACTGTGTAAGGTAAAAGTCTTCCTCGTAATCAGTGTAAAGTGTTGTAAATACTTTAACATGCATGCTTTCCATGTTTGAAAGTTTTCACTGTTCCCATCAAACTTGGGAACAGGATTGTTTGGAAAGTGTACGTGTACATTATGTGATGGTATATTGTTGTTGATGATAGGGGGTGGGGTAGCATTATTAGGGTCAGGTCGTTCTTGTTCAAAGTCAGCCATCTAAGCAGATCAAAGGTTAAAGAATTGTTGTAATTCAACCTGGCTCTGATACCAATTGTGAGTCCCAAATATAGATGAAAGACAAACCCGACTGGCAAGTACAACTTATCTTGAATGGACAAGTTAAGTTTACGATCCAGATATGGATAACAAGAAACAATTGACAATATAAATAAATGCAAGAACTAAATGGCAGAAACTATATAAAGATGTATATAAATATAATCAAGTATAAAGCATTGAGATACGTTGTTTTCTAATGTATTTGATTTATTGATGTATAAACAAATACAAGGATTGTTGCGGAACAAAGATAAACACCCAAGTGTAAATATCTAAACAATCCCGAAATACAAGTGATCTAATTGACTTGGAAATACTCGTAAGTTTACTTAGAGTATATCTCACAAGTTGTAATGCTAAGGTTTCAAGCCTGTTGCAAGTTATGAGAAGACTTTGTATTTATAGACTTAGTTCATGATGACATGGACAATGTCGTACAAATGTGGTTGTGAGCATTTAAGGAATTAAGTCATAATTCCTTACATGCCGCACTAGGAAGAGTATATAAGTCACTTGATGTGACTTAAAGTACTAGGTTCCGTACCTATCCTTGTACCTTTTATTAATAGATAAATCTATCAACTTGGTAACTGTGTAAGGTAAAAGTCTTCCTCGTAATCAGTGTAAAGTGTTGTAAATACTTTAACACTGAGATGCTTCAGTCTTCGATCTGGTAGAATCTCTCTGATGCTCGCTTCTGAGAGGATTCTCTTCTTCATACTTCAGTCTTTGACTTCAGAATGAATGCTTCAGATTTGTCTTGATCTGAACTGAAGTGAAGCTTCAGTGAAGGAATTCTGAGGCATCTCAGAATTCTGAACTAATGTCTTCACTAAACTTCAAGCTATTTCTGAACAAATTATACATGGTCGATTTTCGACCTAACAACTGGTATTGAAAGGAATATGATGAAAATCTTAAACGAAGGACCCTATGTGCCAAGACTTCCTATCAATGCACTTCTTGACCCTACAGGATCTAAGAAGTGGGAGGGAAAAGAGAGAGGAACACTGGTCCGAAGAGGAGAAAAGATTAGTAAATCTTGATACACTTCTTAAAAATATGATCCTCGGGGCTGTTCCAGAAACTCTTATTCCCACACTAGTTCTCTATCCCAGTGCCAAAAGCATGTGGGATGAACTAGTGAACCAACATGAGGGAGGTGATGATACTGTTGTTACCAGAAAAGTCTCCTTAAACAAAAAGTATGAGTCATTTTTTGCTCTCCCCAATGAGTCCCTTACTGGTACTTACACCAGATTTATGAGCATCATAAACCAGTTAAGAGGACTAGGGGTAGAAAAAGACAAGGATATACTTTTGGAGAAATTTTGTGATATTCTTCCAACAAAATGGGGGGGGGGGGGGGGGGGGGGGGGGGGGGGGGGGGGGGGGGGGGGGGGGGGGGGGGGGGGGGGGGGGGGGGGGGGGGGGGGGGGGGGGGGGGGGGGGGGGGGGGGGGGGGGGGGGGGGGGGGGGGGGGGGGGGGGGGGGGGGGGGGGGGGGGGGGGGGGGGGGGGGGGGGGGGGGGGGGGGGGGGGGGGGGGGGGGGGGGGGGGGGGGGGGGGGGGGGGGGGGGGGGGGGGGGGGGGGGGGGGGGGGGGGGGGGGGGGGGGGGGGGGGGGGGGGGGGGGGGGGGGGGGGGGGGGGGGGGGGGGGGGGGGGGGGGGGGGGGGGGGGGGGGGGGGGGGGGGGGGGGGGGGGGGGGGGGGGGGGGGGGGGGGGGGGGGGGGGGGGGGGGGGGGGGGGGGGGGGGGGGGGGGGGGGGGGGGGGGGGGGGGGGGGGGGGGGGGGGGGGGGGGGGGGGGGGGGGGGGGGGGGGGGGGGGGGGGGGGGGGGGGGGGGGGGGGGGGGGGGGGGGGGGGGGGGGGGGGGGGGGGGGGGGGGGGGGGGGGGGGGGGGGGGGGGGGGGGGGGGGGGGGGGGGGGGGGGGGGGGGGGGGGGGGGGGGGGGGGGGGGGGGGGGGGGGGGGGGGGGGGGGGGGGGGGGGGGGGGGGGGGGGGGGGGGGGGGGGGGGGGGGGGGGGGGGGGGGGGGGGGGGGGGGGGGGGGGGGGGGGGGGGGGGGGGGGGGGGGGGGGGGGGGGGGGGGGGGGGGGGGGGGGGGGGGGGGGGGGGGGGGGGGGGGGGGGGGGGGGGGGGGGGGGGGGGGGGGGGGGGGGGGGGGGGGGGGGGGGGGGGGGGGGGGGGGGGGGGGGGGGGGGGGGGGGGGGGGGGGGGGGGGGGGGGGGGGGGGGGGGGGGGGGGGGGGGGGGGGGGGGGGGGGGGGGGGGGGGGGGGGGGGGGGGGGGGGGGGGGGGGGGGGGGGGGGGGGGGGGGGGGGGGGGGGGGGGGGGGGGGGGGGGGGGGGGGGGGGGGGGGGGGGGGGGGGGGGGGGGGGGGGGGGGGGGGGGGGGGGGGGGGGGGGGGGGGGGGGGGGGGGGGGGGGGGGGGGGGGGGGGGGGGGGGGGGGGGGGGGGGGGGGGGGGGGGGGGGGGGGGGGGGGGGGGGGGGGGGGGGGGGGGGGGGGGGGGGGGGGGGGGGGGGGGGGGGGGGGGGGGGGGGGGGGGGGGGGGGGGGGGGGGGGGGGGGGGGGGGGGGGGGGGGGGGGGGGGGGGGGGGGGGGGGGGGGGGGGGGGGGGGGGGGGGGGGGGGGGGGGGGGGGGGGGGGGGGGGGGGGGGGGGGGGGGGGGGGGGGGGGGGGGGGGGGGGGGGGGGGGGGGGGGGGGGGGGGGGGGGGGGGGGGGGGGGGGGGGGGGGGGGGGGGGGGGGGGGGGGGGGGGGGGGGGGGGGGGGGGGGGGGGGGGGGGGGGGGGGGGGGGGGGGGGGGGGGGGGGGGGGGGGGGGGGGGGGGGGGGGGGGGGGGGGGGGGGGGGGGGGGGGGGGGGGGGGGGGGGGGGGGGGGGGGGGGGGGGGGGGGGGGGGGGGGGGGGGGGGGGGGGGGGGGGGGGGGGGGGGGGGGGGGGGGGGGGGGGGGGGGGGGGGGGGGGGGGGGGGGGGGGGGGGGGGGGGGGGGGGGGGGGGGGGGGGGGGGGGGGGGGGGGGGGGGGGGGGGGGGGGGGGGGGGGGGGGGGGGGGGGGGGGGGGGGGGGGGGGGGGGGGGGGGGGGGGGGGGGGGGGGGGGGGGGGGGGGGGGGGGGGGGGGGGGGGGGGGGGGGGGGGGGGGGGGGGGGGGGGGGGGGGGGGGGGGGGGGGGGGGGGGGGGGGGGGGGGGGGGGGGGGGGGGGGGGGGGGGGGGGGGGGGGGGGGGGGGGGGGGGGGGGGGGGGGGGGGGGGGGGGGGGGGGGGGGGGGGGGGGGGGGGGGGGGGGGGGGGGGGGGGGGGGGGGGGGGGGGGGGGGGGGGGGGGGGGGGGGGGGGGGGGGGGGGGGGGGGGGGGGGGGGATCCAAGAAAAACAAGATCTTGAGATCATTTTATAAAAAGAAAAACTGGTGATTAAATCATGGCTTAAAACCAAAAAGTCATATGATGCTGGAGTAAATCAATTTCCTACTCAAAAACGTGCATATTTAGATGGAAATACTCATGTAGCATCATTAATACCAGTAATTGATCGATTACCAGAGGGACTCAGGCCCACCACTGTTTATGATGAGCCTGTAACTCCCAAGGCCAATACTGTCCCAGTTCTTTACCCAGAGGTTAAGACTGGAGCTGTCCAGATGACTGCTCCAGTTAAAAAGGTTAAGCAGAATAGACCTTTGCCTCAGAACAATCCCCTACCTAAGTCTACAACTGGAAAGGCTAAGGTATCATCTGAAGAGAATGTTTTGTCCAGGTTAGAGAGCCAGATTCAAATTCTGACTCGTCAATCACAAAGTTTTAATGCAAGATTAAACTTTATTGAGGGTACTTCATCTGGCCCTAGACAAAACACAAAACCTTTTGCTAAGAAAGACAAATTTATTTCTCCAGTTGAGAAAAAGAAAAAGGTTTCTAAACTATCAACTCCAGTAGTGTTTTCAACAAAAACTACTGTTGAAGAAAGTGAACTCAACCAGATACCTCCAGGGATCCATAAGGGAGGATCCAGTGAACCCATCAGTCGATGGGTTCCCAAATCTAACTAATATATCTGGTGGATGTGCAGGGCGATCGAAAAAAGCATACCTGGTATCTTGACAGTGCAGCTGGCAGGACGATGACCGGATGTAAGACCCTGCTGGAGGAATTCATCATTTCTGATGGACCCTCCATTACTTTTGGAAATGATGGTTGTGGAAAGACTGAGGGATATGGTGTTCTGAACAATGGACAAGTCAAGTTCACACGTGTTGCATTTGTGAATGGTTTGAAATATAACTTGATCAGTGTAAGCCAACTGTGTGATGATGGCTATCAAGTCTTATTCAATATTGCTCAGGGCATCGTATTCAACAAGGACTGGAAGGTAGTGTTGATTGCTCCCAGAAAAGGGAACGTGTATGTGATGGATATGGAAAGCTCTTCTTCAGAGCATTGTTTCTACACTCAAGCTGATGAAGACACAAACTGGTTATGGCATAAAAGGTTATCCCATTTAAATTTCAAAAACATTAATAAGTTGTCCAGAAAACAACTTGCAGATGGGATACCTTCAGTTTCTTTCAAAAAGGAAAGGCCATGTCCAGGATGTGAGATGGGAAAGCAGAAACGTGCCAGTTTCAAGACCAGACAGAATTTCAGCATTACTGAACCACTTCACATGCTTCATATGAACCTCTTTGGTCCAGTGAATGTTCAGACTCGTGCTGGTAAAAGATACACCCTGGTGATCGTAGATGAATTCTCCAGATATTGTTGGGTGGTCTTTCTCAGGTCTAAAAATGAAGCTGCTGCTGAAATCATCTCTCTTATCAAGCAAATTGAACTGAAGCATAAGCGAAAAGTGTGTCAGTTAAGAAGCGACAATGGAACAGAATTCCAGAATTCAACTCTGGAGAAATTCTGTACTGACACTGGTGTCTCCCAGAACTTCTCATCAGCACGCACTCCAGAGCAGAATGGAGTGGTAGAAAGGAAAAATCGAACGCTGATAGAAGCTGCCAGGAGTATGCTAGCTGAATCTGGTCTTCCTACCAGTTTTTGGGCTGAAGCAATTGCAACTGCTTGCCACACCCAGAATCGCTCAGTGTACGTGAAGCGACACAAGAAGACTTCCTATGAAATATTGAGAAATAGAAAACCAAATATTGGTTATTTTCACGTTTTTGGATGTCCAGTTTACATCCTGAACGACTCCAGTCAGTTAGGCAAATTTGATGCCAAAGCTGATGAAGGATATTTCTTAGGATATTCAGCCATTCGCAAAGCCTTCAGAGTTTATAACAAGAGACTGGAGAAAGTACAAGAATCCATACATGTTACCTTCGATGAATCAAATGCTGCTATCAACAAACCAGCCCTTGACACTCCCCCAGTAACTCCAATTGTCTTCTGTGAATCTGATCTTATCAACTACAATAAAGAAGATTCAGAAGATAAAGTTTCCAGTCATCCTGATCTGGAACCTATTCAGAAGAAGAAACAATCCAGTAGTACTCCATTCTATCCTTCTATTATTTTCAAACTACCCTCTGAAATTAATATTGGTTCAGATGTACGTACTACTCCCCCAGTATCAGTGTCAGTTGAGAATAGACCAGAAATGTCTTCTTATGAAGAATTTCAAACTGAACCAATACTCCAGGAAATGCCTTCAAATGAAGAATTTCATGATGCAAATCGTGATTTAAATGACTCAGATGAAGATACTGAAGTAATCTGGCAAGATCCTCCTCCAGAAGCAACTCCAGAGGAGACTCAACTGAATTCTTGCACTGATATTGTTGTCAGTAACAATCCTGGTCAATACTCCAGATGGAAAAAGCTCACCCTATTGATCAGATCATAGGTGACTCCAGTCGTGGAGTTTAGACCAGAAGAGCCTCCAGTGATCAATGCTTATATGTCAGTTTCTTATCACTGAATGAACCAAAGAAGATTGACGAGGCTATGGAAGATCCAAGCTGGGTGACTGCTATGCAAGAAGAGCTTCACCAGTTTGAAAGGAACAAGGTCTGGTATCTGGTTCCTTTTCCAGTTGGCAAGAAAGAACCAATTGGAACAAGATGGGTCTTCAGGAACAAGGTCGATGAAGATGGCCACGTAATCAGAAACAAGGCTAGACTGGTAGCACAAGGTTACTGCCAGTCAGATGTCGATTTTGATGAATCATTTGCTCAAGTGGCTAGACTTGAAGCGATCAGAATTTTCTTAGCATTCGCTGCTAATCATCAGTTCAAGGTCTACCAGATGGATGTAAAGAGTGCCTTCTTGAATGGAAAGCTTGAAGAAGAAGTTTATGTCAGACAACCTCCAGGTTTCGTTGATGAAAAGCATCCACATTGGGTATATCGTCTGGACAAAGCGCTATATGGCCTCAGACAAGCCCCACGTGCCTGGTATGACACTCTGACCAAACATTTATTGAAAAATGGTTTTAAACGAGGTGCAATTGACAATACCTTATTTATTCTTCATGAAAAAGGTAATCTGTTGATGGTACAAATTTATGTTGATGATATTATTTTTGGGTCTACTGATGAAAACATGTGCAAGAAATTTTCGAAAATAATGTCCACTGAATATGAAATGAGTTTGATGGGTGAATTAACATATTTTCTTGGACTCCAGATTAAACAAAACAAAGATGGCATCTTTATTAATCAGGAAAAATATGTTAGAGATCTTTTAAAGAAATATGATATGAACTCTTCACCATCTAAACCAACTCCAATTTCTGCACCACTGACACTGGACTCCGATCCAGATGGTAAACCAGTGAACACCACTGTCTATAGAGGCATGGTTGGTTCACTGATGTATTTAACTGCCAGTAGACCAGATATTATGTTTTCAACATGTTTATGTGCCAGATATCAGTCTAATCCAAAGGAATCTCATATGCTTGCTGTAAAGCGCATACTGAAGTACCTTAAGGGTGTCCCCAGTTTGGGTCTTTGGTATCCCAAAGGATCAGGCATGGATCTAATGGGTTATTCAGATTCAGATCATGCAGGTCGTAAGATAGACAGGAAATCCACTAATGGTGGATGTCATTTCCTTGGTGGCAAACTGGTCAGTTGGACCAGTAAAAAGCAAACTTCAGTTTCATTGTCCACTGCTGAAGCTGAATATGTGTCTGCAGCCAGTTGTTGTGCTCAGATACTCTGGATGAAGAACCAGTTTCTTGATTATGGTATTAAGTATTCAAAGACTCCAATCTTTTGTGATAATACCAGTGCCATTGCTATCTCAAACAATCCAGTCATGCACTCCAAAACCAAGCACATTGATCTCAGGTATCACTTCATTCGTGATAATATTGTGAAAGGAAACATTGAACTCCATTTTATCCCCACTGACAAACAACTCGCTGACATTTTTACGAAACCACTGGGTGTCAAAACTTTTGAATATCTTGTTGGTGAGTTGGGAATGTTAAACCCTTAAATCTGGAACCTTGGTATTGAACGCCATTGTGTACTATCAAGGATCTTTGATTTAAAGATTTATTAATTTATGAATGCCCAGATATCGAACGCCTTTGTGTACTATCTTTGCATTAATATATTTCTGGATCAACATTCCAGGGGGAAGACTTTGAAAGATATATATTTTTTTAAAATGTTTAAAGTTCAAAGGGAATTTATTAATTTATTTTCTCACTGGACAAAATATTACTGGTGCTTTGTAAATGTGTCCCTCTCACTGGTAACTGGACAGGTTGAAGTGCGTGTTTGAGGTGACTTTTGTATTCTTGTAAATGTGTCCCTCTCATTTGTCTGTATTAGTTGACGTGCATGTTTGAAGTTACCAGTCTTTCAAAATGGTTTTCACTGGTACTTTACTGGAGTGTCCCTCCAGTGTACCATCAGTACATGCTTCACTGGACTAATCCACCAGTGATACTGGAGTGTCTAGTCAACCTTCAGATGGACTGAATTGAGTCACAATATCTTTTAAATACTTGGTCATTGTGAGTGCCACGTAAGCAAACTTTTTCAAAGATATTTATCTTATAAATCCTACGTGGCATGTAATTTTTCAAACAAAATGATGGTATTTTTACCTTGGGAAGACAAAAAGAACAAGTTGTTAGTTTTTGTGGGCGGTGAACCATCACACATTAATGTGTGATGTGATGTACTTAATGCGGATCTCAAAACCCGATCAAAATGATATTTGATAATTTCAAATTAACCCGTTTGAGTTCCACATTATCTCTCCTATATATACCCATTTTCACTTTCACTTTACATTTACTCCCAAATCTTAAAATTCCTTCATTCAATTCTTCATTCCTTCATTCTTTTCCAATCATTAAAACTCTCATATTAACTGCAAATTCATTAATTTCTTCTTCATAAACCCTAAATTTATTCAATTTCATCTTCATCTATCAATCATAAATGGCACCTCGAAATCTTTTATCTGCCGAATATGCTCCAGTTGATAATGTTACTAAGCCCAGACACATTTCTCTTGAGGCCAAAGCTATTCGAATCAATATGAATAACTGGATGGCCAAACTTTCCAGTTCTCATCCTGCTCAATCTATCATTGGGAGATTGCATACTTTCTTTCTCTCATGCCCTCTGTATGGTGCATTAACCCTAAATCCAGGGAGAATGTACCATGATTATTTATGTGAATTCTGGTACTCCGCATTTTACAATGAAGAAACTCATCAATTTCTTATACTCTTAGGGGAGGTACCAGACCTTTAAGTTTCACAGTGAGTCTACTCAGGTCAGTTTTACAGTTGAATTACCTTGACCAGAATGAGTTGCCCGTCGAACTTCCCTCTGGCATAAATTACAGGGAAGTGTGCAGGTTGATGGGGCACACCGAAATACTTGATGACCATGGCCAGTTATTAAGAAAGGGGACTATTTATATGAGCAGATTGACAGACTCTTGGAGATTTTTCTTCACACATCTGGTTGAATGTCTGGGAGGTAGTTCTGGGGGTCTTGATCAGATAAATCAAACCCAGCTCCAGATTGCCTATTGTTTGTGATTCGGAATAAGAGTAGATTTTGCTCAGATCTTATTCAATGACTTGGTGGATCGATTGAAAGCTAAAGGGAGAAAACCCCATGTTCCATTCATTCGTTTTCTTTCCCTTATGTTTAGAAGTGCCCTAGGAGACCAGTATGACTATGATACTACTCACTTTTCTGTGAGTGAGTTTATGAGGGACTTGAACAACCTTCAATCAAGAACTGGAGAGGTAGATATTCCTCCAGCAATGTTGACATTTCAAAGGGAACAAGTAGAGGCACCAGGTAGAGTACTAGTTGTTGAAAGACCTGGTGATGACCAAGATGTTCAGGTTGTAGAGATGGTACAACCAATAAGGCAAGTTTCTCCAGAAGAAGGTGAGCAACCAGAAAATATTGATCTCATCAGACGACCTAGATCTAATAGGCGCTTGATGAGAGGTGGAGTCTAGGTGAACCCAGCAAGACAGGTTGGTGATGTCATGGATCTGGATGGGTCTCCCATTATTGAAGAGGAGAATGTTGAGAATATTGAAATGTTGAACAGGCTGAAAATGTTCAAGTGGCTGGGCAGATTGATGAACAGATGGAAAATATGGCTCAGTTTGATGAACAGGTTGTTGAGCAGATTGAGCAAGTTGTCCAGTCTGATGAGCAAGAGGCTCAGATTGACTTGAATGTTCAGGCTGGTACATCGGCTGGTGATATTGGTGATATGTTTTGGGATGGGGCTGATTCTCCCATTTCTGAAGGTCAAAATCTTGATGTAGATATGAATTTTCTGGGTGAAGATGATGTGCAAGTTGAAAGTTCACCAGAAATGCCACCACCTCCACCAGAAACAAATATTACCCCTCCAGAAACGGAAATGCCTCCACCCCCACCAGAATCAAGCATGCCACCACCACCACCACCTCCACCACCTTCTATTCCACAATCCACTCCATACTTCACTCCTTTCATTCAAACTTCACAATCACAACCACCACCAGTTGAATCTCCAGTCAACCCTTCTGAACAAGGTGTGCCAGACTCTACAGTTATAAATGCTGAAACTGTTGAAACTGAAGAGGTCTGGGCACAAGTACCAGTAATGGAGAGAATGACCTCTCATCTGGAACCGCCCAGTGGTCTCTCCACTTCATCTTCAACCGAGGTCCAAGGCCTTCTTAGTAAGGTGGCGGATCTGGAGAGATCACTCCAGAGCTCTTCCCAGGTTATTTCTGATTTTAAATCCCTATTGTCAAATAACTTAGCATCAGAAATGAACCTTTTTGCTGGGAATGAGAAGTTAGTTTTTGAGAAGTTAGATGAGCTGGTATTGGCCACCAATCGCAATTCTGAGAACATCAAAGTGGCAGTCCAGGGTTTGGAAGAAAAGATTGTTAGTTCTGTTCAGACTGCAGTGGAAAGTAAGGTTGTTCAGCCACTGGCAGGTCTTAAAGAAGAGGTTGAGAAGCTGGTTACAAGGGTCAGTTCACTGGAAAGCAGACCCACTCTTGATCAGACTACTGTTGCAAGTACAATTTCTGATCAATGTACAAGGAAGTTCAGATCAGATATGCTTAAAGAAATCTCTGAAGAAATTTCTGGATCTGTCCTTCGTTCAATTCAAGATGTTATGTTGCCAGAAATTGTGAAGATGATAGAGGTTGAGCTGCCAAAGGACTTGCCAAAAGAAGTTGAAAATATGCAAAAGGAAGTCCAGGCACTCAAAAAGATGGTGGCTGATGCAAGTCCAGCAACTGGAAGAACCTTTGGTTCTCTGGACAGGCATATGATGGAAGAGTTATGGAATGATCTCAAGTCCATGACTGGTGATCATTCCAAGGGGGAAAATCCATCATCTGGTGACCAAATAGACCAGATGACATTGAAAGAATTAGCACAAAGAGCAGCACAAAGAGCATATGGCACTGAAGCCGGGCTATCTGAAGAAGCTACTGGCACTGAAGCCAGTGAGCCCCAATTTGAGTCCTTCCCAGATATTCCATCAACACTGAAAGCTGTTAAAGGAAAAGAAAAAGCGGTATCTGGTGAAGAAGAAGAGCAAACTGAAGATGCTGATGATGAAACTGCCAAGAAGTTAGAACAACAATGCATCATGATTGAAATATTCAAGAAGAATCAAAGAGATGAACTGCTGGCCCATCATAGGGATATGGCTAATCATGGGACTCTGGATTCATACAATGCTGGAAGGTTAGGCATTAACATTGAAGTGTTCAAGAAGATGAAGGATGATCCCAGAGTTCATCAATGTCTAGATGCATTGAATGATGTTCATATACGCTCGTTCTACGCTGAAGAAGAACAGGTATATGATTCATTAATTTATGGTGTTACAATTCCTGAATTGATAAGGCAGAGAAGGGAGGAACTGGTGAGCCTCCAGAGAAAGATAAGGAAAAACGCTGGTGCTCTGGAGGTAGAGTACAGAAAGAGATTGACTGGTCTGCCAAAGCTTACTGCCAAACAACTCAAGGCAATAAAGGAAGCTGATGTGAGCACCTTCATTCCCCTGGATACCTCTCTGAGAATCAATCGCCAACAACTCCAGTCCACTGAAGGACAACAGAGTGGTGTATCCAAGGAAACTGAATATATGGTCCAGATGGCAAAGCAGAAGGCATCTTATGATCAAATGATGAATTTCAGGGCAAATGCTAGAAAGATTGTTGATGCTGAAATCAAGTTGGCTGAAAATCATCAAGGAATGACCAGATTTCATGTAAAGTTGACCAGGGAGGGTAACTTTACAGATGAAAGGAAAGATACAACAGTCCAAGCTTTTGGATGGACTGAACTGAAGGAGATAGGATTGACTTTTAAAGGTAAAACTGATCTATCTCCAGATGTTAAGGCTTTTATGAAGAGAGTTCAAAAGGTCTGGAGTAGAATACAACAAATGGAAGCTGTGTTGGGTTTGAGACCACCAGTATCTGTTCCATCATCTCCTTCACCAAAGAGGAAGGCTACTGAAGATGCACCAGGGCAGTCATCAAAAAGAAGGGCCTGAATCTTTTTATCATGTACTTATTGTAATTAATCGTTTGATGAAAGTTGTAACTATTTTCCAGTTGATGATAGTAATATTAGTTGCAATTTTTAATTTCATATAAGTAAATGATCAGATTTAGTCTAAGTTAGAACTTAAAAGATGAAACTGGAAACACTCATGATCTATAAAGTGTTGTTCAGTAACTTAGATTTTTTAGACTTAAATCGACTAAGTGTTTTCCAGGCATACAAATTTGTATATCTATAAGCTTGAAAAACACTTGCATTATTTCTAAACAAATAGGGGGAATTTGTTAGGTCCAGATTTACTGGACTCACTCCAGACTCGACTACTGGAGCTTACTGAAGATCTGTCCAGAAACTGACCTACTCCAGACTTGGAATCTGGAGTCCCTCTGAAGATTTGTTCAGAAATAATGGAAGACCAGTGAGCAATTACTTGTATAGGAAATCTGGAGTATTCTCCAGATTAGCTCACTGGACTTCACCCCAGTCCAGATCTACTCTACTGAAGACGTTCTCACTGAAGTCAAAGACTGAAGTCAGAATAAAGAAGACTGACAAATGGCAGAGTCCACTGGAAGTCTTACCAGATCTGCACACTGGAGGATTGTCAGTGCTCTAGACCTTACAAATCTGAACACTGATATCGAGGATTTGACTTTAAGCCTTTACACACTTTCCAAAGAACAACCCACTTGTTCTTTACCAAAGTATACGTGTGTAAAGGTGGTTGGATAAAAGGATACACTTGCATTTGATGTGACTTTATCCTTGTACCTTATCCAATGCATTTAATGTTCTTGTCGGATCATTAAATGCATGCCAACCATATTTGTACGGCACAAAATTCACTGGTGAATTTTGTTGCCAATAAATACAAAGTCATTTCTTTGAGAAAATCACTTTTTAGCAAATTGGTGAACTTGCTTAAATACTCTCGATCTAAACAGTTATACTTCACAACTCTAAGTATATCGATCAAAGGAGTTTATTTAGCAAGTATAGATCACTTGTAATTCAAAGATTGTTTAGATACTTACATACGTGTAATATCTAGGTTCCGCAACGATCTTGTATTTTGTTTATACATCAATAAAGAAAATACACTTGAAAACTACATTTGTGTTCCACCATTTATTTACTTGTTTAAATATTGCTTAAGTCATTTATTACTTCGTTTATATTATTGCATATTTATATTGAAGTAATACTAGTCCAATTCTAGTTCATACTTGTCTTGTTATTTTACACTCGTGGGTTAAACCATCGTGTGAGGGACTCTACATAGACTATTTTGTTAAGAAGATTATTCATTTTCTCTAGTTATTCTTAATAAAACTAGACTTATGTCTGTGTAATGCGACGTTGATGGGGGCAGTAGTGGCGGCGACGGGTGGTGGAGGTGGTGGCGGTAATGTCGAAAGCGATGGCGTTGACGGTGGTGGGGGACGGTGGGGGCGGCAGTGGGGGACGGTGGGGTGGCGATGGTGGTGAATGTAAGAGTGATTGATGTTAAAGGTGGTAGTGTAGTTATTTAAAGGTTTGGGGGATCTATATTGTAAATTATTTCATTAAATATATAAGTATGTTAGGTGAAGATGTTTAAATTAGTGAATAAAGGTGAAATATATATTTAGTTTTTCAAAGGCTGAAATTTAAGGAAAAAAAAGAGTTATTTGATTTATTAAATATTATAGATAAAATATATGGATAATATAAAATCTACACAATAATTACCAATCCATCAATAGATGGAGTGGTACCCGTTACTAATGCAGCTTGGGCCCACATGTGAAGTTGAGAGACGCGGGTTCAATCCTTGGGGATGCCCAAATCATGTGGGTATTAAGTGAAGGTATTTTACCGACATCATAACCCTTATGAGGTGAGATGATGAGAATCCAGTATGGTTTCGGGGACAAGGTGCCTTTCTTTACCCTTTACAGCAATAATAATTTAACCAGAATTCTTGGATATTCTCTAACTAGTCTCCAGCCCCGTCCGATGTACGGATAGTCTCAAAATATATATATATATATATATAGATGTAATACGATTTATATATATATATATATATATATATATTATATATAAAATATATATATCAAAAAGGTAAATATCAAAATGATAACATGTGTTAAATGATGATTAACATGTGTTGGGTTCAAATCTTCAACATGAAGTTAAATATAAAAATAATAAATAACAAAACAGGTGAAAAATAATAGAACATGAACAAAACACATTTAAAAGAATAAACCCTTTTGTAGTAGAAGAAAAAGTCATAATCAAACTATAATTAACAACAAACTAAATTAAAAGAGATGAAAAATAACAATAACATAACAATTCAATATCAAATAATAAACAAACACGAACAAAATACCAAAAATAAAATTAAAGTGATATAAAAAAAACCGTATGTTTTTTTTGTTGAAAAATTTACTAAACTTGATTTGTTTATTAAATATAGGAAGGAGAAATAATATAAATGAGAATGATTAATAAAAATTTAGTTTGTATATATAATAATTTATTTAGTTTTAAGGATATTATATATATATTTATAAAAATTTTTTTGATAGAAAAATATTTATATGATATATATTATATAAATATATTATAAATAAAAAAAAAATCTAAAAAAAATTAAAGAGCTCTAGAGTAATTATGAGAGAGTTTTAGGCATAAAAAAACTTTAAAGGGTGTCAAGTGTACCCCAGCCTCCTCTTTTAGTTATATTATAGATATTTTTCTTTTGATTGTTTCAATGGACTTATTCTTTTTTGTAATTTTCTTTTTTTTTACTACAAAATTTGCAATATGATAAAAATGCGACAATTAGAAAGGCTATAGAAAATATCTATTTTAAGGGCTAAAGCAACTTTTGATACATGATTCGAACAATATTGAAACAACTCAAGTAGATATAGGATAGAGATCAAATGAGATGGTACTTTAAGGAGAGAAGGGAGATAAGGTTCGTTTTTGATTTTTTTTAGCTTGTTTTTTTATTTTATCTTTTTTCACTTTTTTTATTATTCTTTTTTCATTCTCTTTTAAGTTATGGTGGTGGTGGCGCGGGCGGTGGTGGCAGCGGAGATTGGTGGTGGTGGTGGGCGGCGAGTAGTGTAGGTTATTGATGTAATTTGTTTTGAGAAATGTTGAAACTTAAAATTTAAACAAAAAAAAACTATTTGTTTTATAGTGAAATGTTCATTTGAAAACTAAATTTTTTGTGAAAACTAGAAAACTGACCAAAACACACCGTGATCTGAATTTAACACAATGTGTTTTATAAAAACACATTTGTGTTTTTATTGTGTAATCTAAAAACACATTGTGTTAAGTTTTAAATTACCGTATGTTTTTTATAGCGCGTGAAAATCAGAAAATTGTTCAAACACACTGTGATATGAACTTAACACAATGTGTTTTCTAAAAACACATTAAAAACACATTGTGGTAAATTCAGATCACAGAGTGTTTTGGTCAGTTTTCTAGTTTTCACGAAAATTTTAGTTTTCAAATGATCACAACCCTTGTTTTATAATATACTCCGTAGTTTATGTTAAACATTAAATGCTTAATCGGGTTTCGGTTGGGCCCCAATTGAAAATTTTCTAAACCAAAACCAAACCATTTAACGACTTCCTTATTCGGTTTCACCCAAACACCAAATTTAAACTGAATAACCCAAACAATTTTTCGTTTATAAAAGAACATATTGGTTTTGTGTCTTTTTTTTAGTCACTAATAGCTACTATTAAACTACATAATTTTTCTTATACCATTTATCATTATGTGTAAAGCTAAAAATAGGTTTCTGATTATAACATCCTTAACTTATGATAATAAAAAAAAGCATCTTTTATTGACCCAATGGGTCAAACACTTCGAAATAGCTCAAAGTAGTCTTAATTAATTAAATCAATAGATGTTAAGACAACTTACTTAACATCTATTGATCAATCACAGATTTAAATTTCTCAAAATTAATTAAATCGACACATGTTTAATTTAATTTTTACTTTTTGATTTTCCATCACCAATTTACACTTTTAAACTTTTTTCTTAAAATAATAATTTTATTAAAATAAAATAGATAAAATATAAAACTCATGTTTATCTCAAATATTCAACTAATTAAATAATAAAAATACTTAATAAATAAAAAAACCAACTTTGTTATAATTAGTCTTCAACTAGCTATAATTATAAATTATCAAATTATCATGATTATATATATAAAAAATAATATAAATAACAATTATATAATCCAAAACTTTCATGAAAACAAATACACAACAAAATCTATAAGAAGTTGCTTTAATTGTATTGTTAAGAGAATTGTTACAACAGCAAGCCATGACATAATATTGATAGATAGACAACTTAAATGCTTTCGTCACTGTTTCAGTATTACATTCTGTTACTTTGATTTTCATTACGTTATTTATATTTGAATTTATAGGTTTGTTTTTTCATAATTTTAATTACATTGTTTATATTTGTATTCACTGGTTTGTTCTTTTACAACTTTTCTTGGATTACATATATTTAATTTATTTTTAACATGTCATAATTAATCCGTGTATTTAACATGGGTTTTCTAGTATTTTACTAGTTTTTAAGTTTCAATGAATAATAAAGCACTTAAAAGAAGATGGGTCAATTAGGAAAGGGACCCGGACCATCTCAACCCGCCAATTTCAGCCCATATAAAAAACTCTGGTTTTGTTGACCCAAACCCTTTTTGACTAAAATAAGTAATTTGATTTGATGTTGTTTTTGGATTGAAGATTAAAAAGGAAGATTATGTTATCATCAACAGGGATGACGACGACGATGATGACCCGCGGTGTCACTGTGAATTACAAACCCCCTTCTTCTACCACCAAATCAAATTTTACAAAAATATCAAAATCCACTGCTTTTTCTAATAAATTCACCCATTCTTTTACTTCTTTCACACCATTTAAAACCCCTGTTGCTGTATCAGCTACAGCCTCAGCTGAAACAATTGCAGCCCCCCTTCATTCCCAGGTTTCATTTCTTTTCTCTTCGATTTCTATTTTTATTAATTTCACTAGTTATTATTCTATTATTACTATTGGTATTTGAGTTTGGGATTTTCTGAGTGCGTTTAGTTTAGAAAATTACAGAATACTCAGTTTTCTTATTTATAACTATACTTTTGAATACTCATTTGTATTGTTTTCTCACTTTTTTACATATTAGAATCGGAAAACTTCTTATGCTTAATAATTTATAACTTCAAAAATAAGTAAGTGCCAATGTTTGTTCAAAATAAGTGAATTTTTGGTTGTCCAAAAAACGCTAAAACGTACTTACTACCTACTTATTAGTCGGAACATGTCAAACTGTGTTTTGGCTCCTAAGAAATGCAATAACCTATACACTCCCAATCCCGAACACCTGATTAAAGACACTTTTCTTGCTAGTTTTGCTCATGCTCAAATACATATATGGAAAATTATTCTTAACTTAAAAGGGAGCTGATTTATGCTCATACAGTTTATCTTGATCTAAAAGAAAAAAAAAATATGTGTTTGCTACAACGATTACTCATAAAGTAGGCTTGTTTTCCGTATGGTGGGAGTATCAAGCTTCTTTTAACAGGGTGTTTGTTCAAAATAAATGCATTTTTGGTTGTCCAAAAATAAGCTAAAACGTACTTGCTACTTATTAGCCAAACATGTCAAACTGTGTTTTGGCCTTCAAAAAATGGAATAACCTATGCACACCCAATCCCGAACACCTTATTAAAGACCTCTTGCCACTTTTGCAGATGCTCAAATACATATTTGGAAAATTATTCTTAACTAAAAAGGATTTATGCCCAATTGCTCATACAGTTTATCTTGTTCTTAAAAGAAATTGAAATTAGAATTGCGCGTTTGCTACAAAGATTACTCATAAAGTAGGTGTGTTTTACATATGGTGGGAGTATTAAGCAAGTTGCTTCACAACTTGATATAATCTGTTAGGAAATCATCCCAATTTGCATATGAATATCACAATACGATCTCTCTTTCATGAGAATGGATCGTTTGTTACATATCACTTATGTGAAATAGACAACAACATGAGAACTGGTCGACCATTTGTACCTGTGCACTTTTGATTGCATACTAACCAATTGTTAAAAGTTTTCCGTTATTCTTTATTTTAATAAGGACAAATGATTTCAACAATTGACGTGATGCAAATGCGTAACAGCGTAAGAACCTTCTGCTTGAACATTTTTTGTTTGTCCGAAATGGTACATTATTGAATAGCGTGGCTTTCTTTTCATGCTTTTTGCCAAGAAACACCGAGGTTTGCTTGTTCAAAAAGTCAATACCTTAAATATTACACCGCAAACTGTATTTTAAAACAAGTTAAATTCAGTTTTGATGATTCAGTTTGGTAAACTTGTAGAAGCTTGGAGTGGTTGTGAAGTCAATGGAGAAACCAAGGCTCGTATTGAAGTTCATCTGGATGGAGAAAAATATCGGGCTGGCCCTGGACCAAGTGATTCCAGGATATGGCACTATTCCAGTTAGTCCTTACTATTTTTGGCCAAGAAAAGATGCTTGGGAAGAGCTTAAGCTCATACTGGAGAGTAAGCCATGGATTTCTCAAAAGCAGGTCATTATTCTTCTTAATCAGGCTACCGATATCATTAACTTGTGGCAGCAGAGTAGCAGTGATTCGCAGTAATTTTTTGCGAGTTATATAGGTATGAGGTGTGGTTATTGTTGTAGATTGTGGCAACTTTTTTTAGATGAATCTTTATTGATCTGATATTACTCACATTATGATAGAGACTCGTGCCTTTCAAATGAATCATTCAAATGTTCTACAAGTTATGTTCTATCTCTCTGTTTCTTGGTTAATCTAGAGGCGAGATGTACCTTTATTTCCTGCATCTTCTACTGATAATATGATTTCAACAAGTTGGTAACGTGGTATGCATTGTTCGGTTTGGATTTTGCCTAAACAGCAACAAACTGCTTCTGTCAAGTTATCAACAAACTGTTTTGTATTATTCAGTTCTCCGATCTTGTGGGGCGGTTTCTAGTTCTTTGCACACCCTTGACGAAAAGGGCAAAAGGTCACAGCCATCTCTATTACATAGCAACCCTTTGTAAACTTTAGCCAAATTTGTTAAATGGTGCTTAACTTTTTGGCACAGTTAAACTGCACTTTTCATGTCAACAATTTGCTTAATCTCTTGCCACGAGTACCCCTGGCTCATTTCTAAACTCACTTAAATATTCGCTAAAGTTAACTTTGTTTTCAATAATACCACTATTAATAATACTTAATTATCAAAATTTATGAATTTTACATGGAACTGATAAATAAACACGTGGCTTTATACATGGATTATACTAAAAAAAGGTCAGATTGAGGATCCCACAATTTGAAACAATTTGAAGGATCAAGTTGGAAAATTTGAGACATATCCGTCTAATTATTTTACATTGTAATTTAAAAAAGGAGAATTTCAATGTAATTTAGAAAAGGAGAATTTCATTCATGTCCTTAGGATTGGACAATATCAGAATTATATCAAAATCATTAATTAGAATTATATAAGTATAGGTATAGACTAAACATGATTATAGTGTTTTTACTAACTAAACACCCATGCATAGGTAAAAATTACCACAAGTTTACTTTTCTAAGTACAAGATGATTCAAATTTCGATTAAGCATCTTTATCTATAAAAGATATACGGAAGAATAAAGGCTTAATATAACATACTTTTTATTGTATACAATTGTATAAACAATTTTTTTGTTTGAATTAAAAATGATAAATTGATGAGAACCTCTTCGGCCCATGTATCTTTTTGGTACTCAAATAACCCTCGTGTCAAGATAATTCAGCCAAACGCTTAAAGTTTATCCACATATGTACATTGTTACCATCACATTTTAAATTATTTTTTATAGAAGTATGTTGGACTTTCACCAAGTTTTTGCTGGGTCTAATATACTTTATGTTGGGCTTCAACTCCTGCAAATTTTCAATGCATAAACCCCAATCCTCATTTAATTCTGTCATCTCCATCTGACACTCCACTTCACTGTTGTAGATTCGCAGTTCACACTCCATTTGGTAAGTAAGATCTATAGATTGAATTAGCGAAATAATTAAGGATGGTTAAGGTATTCAAATTGTTAAAATTGATATTGGTGAGGGTACAATCTACGTTAGCATTTTCTTTAGATTTCTTAGTGTTATCTTTTTGATGTATCCTAATCCAAAATTTCGGATATCCGTATTTCGGTTTTGAACACCCCTACATGATGAATGAACCCTAAGCAGTGTATTTATCAAATAGTTACTCCTCTGTCATACTTTATCATTATACATATATTATATCATATCAAATTTCTTTGTATGGAAGGTGAAGTGGGGAAGAAAATGGATTCTGGGTCTAGTGAAAAAAGAAAGAAAGGAAAAGCTGATGATGATGATGATAGATTAAGCAGCTTGTCAAATGATCTCATCCATAAAATCCTTTCGTTTATCGGCATCAAAGATACCGTCAAAACCATAGCTTTGTCATCTAGATATAGATTTATCTGGACTACAATGCCTTACCTCGATTTCTCAACCGAGGATTTTTCTAATTTGCAGAAATATATCGAGTTTGTTGAAAAGTTTCTCACTCGCCGCAATAGTCAAATAGATGTGATTTCTCTGAAGCTGAGGTGTCCTGGAAAGGTCACCCAGCCATTTGTCAAGAAACTTATGGACTATGCATTCTCTCACAATATCCAACAACTTGATTTTGAATGTTTGCCTCAGAATGACATTGAGTTTCCCCTCTCACTATTCAGTTTCGGCCGTCGGTCTCTCAAACATCTCAGTTTGAAAAACGGGTGGATGAGTAGGTGGTCGAAAAATTTGGTCACGTTGGTCAACTCCAAACTTAAAGCCACGTCAACTTTGGAGCTCCTAGGTTTAACAACATTGTATCTTGAAAATGTCACTTTCTGTAGTGAAGACCATCCTGATAACTGCGTTGGCCTTTTATCAAAGTGTGCAAACTTGAAGAATCTCACCTTAAAAAGCTGCGTGACAAACGGATTGGATAGTTTTAGTATTTGTCATCCGGGACTGTCTAATCTCACTCTTGATGCCGGACTCTATCATGTAAAGGTTGTTAATGTGGTAGCGCCTCAACTCGAGAATCTCACTATTAGATACAGCAATAGAAGGGAGCATGTGATTTCTGCGCCTAATCTTGCCTCATTGGCTTATAAAGGCTACAATCCTTTGCACCTTTCTACATCAGATGGTTTCCTTTGTTTGAAGGAGGCGGATATTTGTGTTATAGATCCAGATGATGCTTATCAAATGGTTGGTCTGCTTCAACAGCTCCAAAATGTCAAATATCTTAAACTTAACATGGAAATTATTGAGGTATATTTATCTTCATGTTTGTCATGTGCGTCTTTAAATTATTATTTTTCAGCTGAAGGAAAGTATTTAAAAAAAAAAATAAGAACGTTAAAAACAAGATAAGGTAGAAGAGGCCTATCGAGTGATGATGGGTAACATGTATAATATATTGTACTGTTCGGGTTGGGTTCGGCTGGCCTGTTTCAGGTTAGGCCATAAACAAATCAATTTTGATTTGGTTTGGTTTGATATCCGATTTGTTTGACTTGAATCCAGATAGAGCACCCCAGGTTTTACTAGGGAAGACCAATTTTTCCCAAATTGTCCTGGTACCAAATTTCAAGTGAGACCGGTATATATCCATTTTTTGTGGTTTCATCCAAAGAAAAAATGGGTACCATACCTGTACGGTTCATATGAGACCGTGATGGGTACAACGTTTTGATGATTTCAGAACTAGTACCGTTGATATGGGTACATGATACCAGTGCCACGACCATCCCTCGGTTTTACCATGGAATCACTATGGATTTGGATTATAATGGGAATGAGATTGGTTTTTTGAGCCTAGCACCCTTAATGGGTTTATAATATGGCTATTTTGATAGATTTGATACCTAATTGTTAATCTCATTTATATCAACCAGATACTTGAAATGAAAATGAAAGTCCTTCCATCATTAGCATATCTAAGAACCGAACACCCTGCAGGTTTTTTATGGCACATTTCTTTTAATATGGGTTTTAAACGGGTCAATATGACTACTCCTAAAGAGGATTAGTTTTGAGTAACTTTTTGACACGATCAACTAAACGGGTTGGATTTGGGTTGAGATAAATGACCATGCTAACCCAGACCCATCATCCTGGACACCTTACGACTGCCATTTTTTCACACCACCGCCACCAAAATTCCCCTATAAAATTATCCTGCACCAACCACTATTTTTCATTATTGTCATTCCTGATCATGTCTCATAACCTCTGAATCTGATCAATCACTCCCTTGCATATTTGAACTAGTCATTATGACGGTTACATATAGTTTTCACTTAAAAAATATTCTGCAGCTTCTTTCTTCATCCGTGGAACTGATCTCCCATGAACCTTCTCCGTTTATTAACTTGAAGAGTTTAACCATCTATCCGAAAAAGCTTTCTGAAAGAGAGATAAAGCACCTTCCAAAAGGGAAAGTGAATTTGTCTACTGAAGTAAAAAACTTTTTGCTGGATAGTTCACCAGGGGCCACCTTCACAATGTTTTCCCGTGAGGTATGTAAACTACTACACTTTGAAGTATATATTATTCGTATGCATTTTGCATGCTACTTGTCGCTCTAAAGACAATCATGGCAAGCATTAAGCTTAAGTTAGACCCTCATGTTAAGTTTCAACCAACGGTATAAGCTGATGTCATCTGGGAAGCCTCAATCTGGTGACCTTTTTTTATTCATCACTGTTTTTGATCCTGTAACTTCCATTGTAATTCACAAAGAGGGAATAAAGCATTACCTATTAACCAACTTGCTCTTGAGTTCTACTTACCTAAAGTTTATATTTTGACATCTTGTAGCCTTTTGGTTTGATGAATCTAAAAAAAAAAAGTAATGGAGGGAACCCTAGCCCCGGTATCACAATTGGATACCCACCGACTCTTCCCGTATGAGCCATATGATGCCGGTACAATACCTCCATCCTAATCTCCACATGATCTGGGCAACCTGAAGGATTGAACCCGCGTATTTAAACTTCACATGTGGGTCTAGGCTTCATTGGTAACGGGTACCTTAAAGGAATTATTTTTTGTGCCAAGCGGGGATCGAACCTGAGACCTTAAGGTCATCAAGTGTTTTCCTTACCACTAGGCTAACTCCTTGTTGGTGTTTTGATGAATCTATATACGTATACTATAATGTATAAAACTCTCTGAGATCATGCAGGAGATTCTAGCATTGAAGGATGCCGCATCAGCAAAAAAGCTTATGACTGAATTACGAGTACTTCTGGAACAAGAGAAAGCTAATACCAAGTCCAAAGAGAAAGCACCAATTGTGAGCAACAATGCAGAGATGAAGATGCAACTTCAAATTGGGGGAAATAGAGCACTGATCAAGAGTTATTGGAAAGATCTGAGTGTGCAGTTTAAGCAAAGGAAAGCCAAGGCTTATCTCATTATTTCCAAGTTGGAGAGCATTGAAGAATTACTGAAAAAGCTGCCTGCAACAAACCGTGCTATAATTCAACCATATTTTTCTAGTCTTTGTGCTGAAGCCGACAACTTCATGAGTAAAATAATGAAGATGCAGTGTGATGAGATTCAAAGTCGTACAAGTGTGTTGTCATAAACTTGCTACAGGTACACCAATGGAACCGTCGTCTTAGCAAATTGTAAGTTTTTAATTTCACTTATGCTCATGAGAACAATAATCAAGATGTTAAGTATTGGTGTCATTTTATCCTTTTGTTTTGATAATTTGATTTCAGGTCTGATGTTTTTTGTTATTAGCCTAATGCAACAGCGAGCAGCCTATATATTTGCACAAGCTCGAACAGTAAAGTTATATAACTCCTAGAGATATGCTTTTTTGTTGGTATGATGCACACGGATGACATTGATATCATAACCCACATCGCTATATATCTTGTGGCCCGGGTCGTATTTTATGATCATCGTACGTGTATGTATTTTTACTGTTTGATATAGTACCTATATTAGTAAGATATTTTTGAACAATATGATATAATAGTAATGAATCTATGACAAAGCTATATAGTGCCTGTGTAACCAGAGTTCAATGTCTTTAGGTGAAAGACGTTTTGAACATACGTTGTCTTCACTTATCCGTAAGACGATATCAACATTTTGGGGTGTTTAGTCAACAAATAAACATGTGCCCTCTTCAAGTCCATGAGTGTTTTATTACTGTGAATTCAAACCGTGCCCATGTGATCATGATTTGATTAAGGTTAGTGATAGTAATGTAGCTTTTGAAACGCCAAGCTTACTTACAAATGAGCTTTAAAGGGTTAAGTGGGTTTTCCCCGAAACATGTTATTAGGTGGGTTAGGAGCTCTGTCTGTTTGGGTTAGGTTAGTTGTTGTGTACCTCTAGTCATTAGGACGCCACACATGACGTATCAGGTATCATATTAGTTGGGGGTTAATAAATAAAATCAATTAAAACCACTTGAAAAAGGGAAACGGGTTGACCAGACGACCCAAACCATCTCAACCTGTATAAAAATGGTCCCACCATTTTCAGCCCATAAAAATTGCTTTTGTTGACCCAAACCCTTTCTGATTTAATAAGTAAATTTGATTTGATGTTGCTTATGGATTCAAGATTAAAAAGGTAGGTTATGTTATCGACAACAGGGATGATGATGAAGATGGGTGGTGGTGTCAATGTGAATTACAAACCCCCTTCTTCTATTCTGACCACCAAATCAAATTTTACATCCTCTGCTGCCTCTTCTAATAAATTCACACCTTTTAAAAGCCCTAGTGTTATATCTGCCTCAGCTGAAACAATTGCACCCCCCTTCATGCCCAGGTTTTTTTCATTTCTCTTCAAATTCTATTTTTCACGAAAACCCGCGACCCGGCCCAGACCCGACTTGAGCCGACATGCCTGATAGGGTAACGGGACGGGTTACGGGTTTGGTTTTGTTGATCCGCCGGGTTTCAAGCCGGCCCAGCCCGGGCCTAGCGGGTTTTTGACAAGTGAAGAACAAATTTTCCTTAAACCCCAGAACCGAACCCGACCCGCCCTGTCCTGCCCGAAGGGGTAACTGGCCGGGTCACGGGTCGGGCCGGGTTTTGGCCCGTGCACATGCCTGGGTCGGAGTATTAAGCTTAATGTTGCTGTCACATTTTGATAAAATATGTTTGGAAATCATACCAATTTGCTTATGAAAATCTCGATACAATCTCTCTTTCACTAGAACGGATCAATTGTTACGTTAGGTATCACTTGTGTGATAAAGACAACATGAGAACCGGTGAGCCACAAGTAATGCAAATGCATAAAAACATTTCTGCTGGAACAATTCTTTTTTGGTCTGAAATGGTACATTCTTGAATAGTCTGGCTTTCTTTTCATGCTTTTTGTAACAAAAAGTCTATGCTCGTTCAAAATGTCAAATACCTCAGATATTACACCTAGAAACTGCATTCCAAAATATGTCGAGTTCAGTGTTGATAATTCAATTGGGCAAACGTGTAGAAGCTTGGAGTGGTTGTAAAGCCAATGGAGAAAAAAAAAAGGCTCGTGTTGAATGTTCATCTGGATGGAGAAAAATATCGGGCTGGCTCTGGACCAAGTGATTCCAGGATACGGCACTATTCCAGTTAGTCTTTACTATTTTTAGCCGAGAAAAGATGCTTTGGAAGAGCTTAAGCTCATGCTGGAGAGTAAGCCATGGATTTCTCAAAAGCAGGTCATTATTCTTCTTAATCAGGCTACCGATATCATTATTTTGTGGCAGCAGAGTAGCAGTGATTCACAGTAATTGTTGTAGATTGTGGCAACTTTTTTCAGATGAATCTTTGTAGACATGATTTGCTCACAATTTGATAGCGACACGATGTTCTTCAAGTTATGTTCTATCTTTCTGTTTCTTGGTTAATTAGCGAAGTTTCATTTGCTAGAGGCGAGATGTACTTTCGGCATCTTCTAATGATAATAGGTTTTCAACAAGGTGGTACACATTGTTCGGTTTGGACTTTGCCTAAACAGCAACGGATTGCTTCTGTCAAGTCATCAACAGATTGTTTCGCATTATTCAGTAATCCGACCTTGTGGGGTCATTTCTAGTTTTGCACACCCTTGACGAAAAGGGCAAAAAGTCATGACCGTCTCTATCACATAGCAACCTTTTGTAACCTTCAGCCAAATAACTCTTCTGAATAGTGCTACAACATGCTTGAAAACATCGTTAAGGTCAAAAGAATTGAACGTCATATACCTTTGCATACATATCACTTAAACTCTCACAGAGTCTCACTAACTCGATCAAATTGTTAAATAGTGTCTATAGGCAAAATATTGGTTATTGACAACTAATGTCCAAATATATAACAGTGACATCATTGCTAAAAGTTTGTTTGAAATTCCTTTTTTTTTAAAAGAAAATTTTTCGGTATAGCAAGACCCATAAAATACCATCTTTTTTGAATAGCTAAATGTCACACAAATCTACTCCTACACTAAAAACTACCAACTTTGTCTGTCAAAGTTTAAACTTCGATATTTTTTTTTTACCAAGTAGATTAATACCAAGTTATCCATAAAATACATTATCAAGTTTCCCATAAAAGATGGGTGAAAGCAAAGAGCAATCACCTAATTCATAATTGACGAATTTCTAGGTTCAATTCTTACTTGCACGGCAATGCGACCCTCCAATAAATATATTGGAATTAGCTTTGTATCACAATCACACGTGGCAGAATCTATAGTAGGTTTTACAGATTTGTAGTTTTTTTAACGGAAAAATGTTATATATATTTAGTGATAACAGCCACTAGTAAGATGGTAGGGCTACAAATGTTCACTTACAAATTTAGAAGAAAAAAAAACACAAAACTACACATTTTAGATTGTTCCCAAGGCTTTAATTCAAATTGGATATGTAACACTTCCCTATTCATTTCATCCTTTTAATATATAAGTTTTTAATTTAATTTAATTTAATTTAATTTTAATTTAGTTATGAGTTATTGAGTAAATTACATTTTTATCCATAAACTTGTCAAAATTTTCAGTTATTGCTTTTAAGTGAATTAATTATAATTGTAACTTGGAAGTTGGTCAAATTTTTTACCTTTCACTCCGCGTCCTAACGACATCCATTTTTGGCCGTCAACCCCCCATGTGACAAACACGTGAGGGTATTTCAGTCTTTTCCTCCTTATAATGTTGTTTTTTTTAATATGCATTCATAGGTCAATTTCTTTTCTTGTAGTTCCGCTTCTTTTTTTTATTTTTTTAAATATATATAGATATTATTTTTTACCTTTCACTCCGCGTCCTAACGACATCCATTTTTGGCCGTCAACCCCCCATGTGACAAACACGTGAGGGTATTTCAGTCTTTTCCTCCTTATAATGTTGTTTTTTTTAATATGCATTCATAGGTCAATTTCTTTTCTTGTAGTTCCGCTTCTTTTTTTTATTTTTTTAAATATATATAGATATTATTTTTTACCTTTCACTCCGCGTCCTAACGACATCCATTTTTGGCCGTCAACCCCCCATGTGACAAACACGTGAGGGTATTTCAGTCTTTTCCTCCTTATAATGTTGTTTTTTTTAATATGCATTCATAGAATATATTTTACATATATGCATACAGATACCTTTTTTTTTATTTCTTTCTTCTTTCTTGTCTTCTACACCAAAACCCTAAAACACCATAACTCTAAACACACCATGGTTGTTTGATGTTATTGTGATTTTATTACCAATGTAGTTTGTTCTTGGACCCACACCAACCCCGAGAGAAGGTTCTGTTGTTGTTCACAATAAAGGTCTGAACTCACGTGTTTGTCATGTGGGGAGGTTGACGGCCAAAAATGGATGCCGTTAGGGTGCGAAGTGAAAAGTGAAAAATTTAACCAACTTGGGTTTTAATTAATTCAAAGGATATGTAACACTTCCCTATTCATTTCATCCTTTTAATATAATAAGTTTTTTAATTTAATTAATTTAATTTAATTTAATTTAATTTAATTTAATTTAATTTAATTTAATTTAATTAATTATTAATTTAATTTAATTTAATTTAATTTAATTTAATTTAATTTAATTTAATTTAATTTAATTTAATTTAATTTAATTTAATTTAATTTAATTTAATTTAATTTAATTTAATTTAATTTAATTTAATTTAATTTAATTTAATTTAATTTAATTTAATTTAATTTAATTTAATTTAATTTAATTTAATTTAATTTAATTTAATTTAATTTAATTTAATTTAATTTAATTTAATTTAATTTAATTTAATTTAATTTAATTTAATTTAATTTAATTTAATTTAATTTAATTTAATTTAATTTAATTTAATTTAATTTAATTTAATTTAATTTAATTTAATTTAATTTAATTTAATTTAATTTAATTTAATTTAATTTAATTTAATTTAATTTAATTTAATTTAATTTAATTTAATTTAATTTAATTTAATTTAATTTAATTTAATTTAATTTAATTTAATTTAATTTAATTTAATTTAATTTAATTTAATTTAATTTAATTTAATTTAATTTAATTTAATTTAATTTAATTTAATTTAATTTAATTTAATTTAATTTAATTTAATTTAATTTAATTTAATTTAATTTAATTTAATTTAATTTAATTTAATTTAATTTAATTTAATTTAATTTAATTTAATTTAATTTAATTTAATTTAATTTAATTTAATTTAATTTAATTTAATTTAATTTAATTTAATTTAATTTAATAATTTAATTTAATTTAATTTAATTTAATTTAATTTAATAATTTAATTTAATTTAATTTAATTTAATTTAATTTAATTTAATTTAATTTAATTTAATTTAATTTAATAATTTAATTTAATTTAATTTAATTTAATTTAATTTAATAATTTAATTTAATTTAATTTAATTTAATTTAATTTAATAATTTAATTTAATTTAATTTAATTTAATTTAATTTAATTTAATTAATTTAATTAATAATAATTTAATTTAATTTAATTTAATTTAATAATTTAATTTAATTTAATTTAATTTGTATTTCCAAAATAATAAATAACTTTAGAATTATTTTAATTTAATTTAATTTAATTTAATTTAATTTAATTTAATTTAATTTAATTTAATTTAATTTAATTTAATTTAATTTAATTTAATAATTTAATTTAATTTAATTTAATTTAATTTAATTTAATTTAATTTAATAATTTAATTTAATTTAATTTAATTTAATTTAATTTAATTTAATTTAATTTAATTTAATTTCCAAAATAATAAATAACTTTAGAATTTAATTTAATTTAATTTAATTTAATTTAATTTAATATAAAACATCCCATCAAACATATATTATTCATGGTGTTTGAAAATATCACTTTTGTATCATGATTTAATTTAATTTAATTTAATTTAATTTAATTTAATTTAATTTAATTTAATTTAATTTAATTTAATTTAATTAATTTAATTTAATTTAATTTAATTTAATTTAATTTAATTTAATTTAATTTAATTTAATTTAATTTAATTTAATTATCTAATTTAATTTAATTTAATTTAATTTATTTAATTTAATTTAATTTAATTTATTTAATTTAATTTAATTTAATTTAATTTAATTTAATTTAATTTAATTTAATTTAATTTAATTTAATTTAATTTAATTTAATTTAATTTAATTTAATTTAATTTAATTTAATTTAATTTAATTTAATTTAATTTCCAAAATAATAAATAACTTTAATATAAAACATCCCATCAAACATATATTATTCATGGTGTTTGAAAATATCACTTTTGTATCATGATTTAATTTAATTTAATTTAATTTAATTTAATTTAATTAATTTAATTTAATTTAATTTAATTTAATTTAATTTAATTTAATTTAATTTAATTAATTTAATAATAATAATAATTTAATTTAGAATTTAATTTAATTTAATTTAATTTAATTTAATTTAATTTAATTTAATTTAATATAAAACATCCCATCAAACATATATTATTCATGGTGTTTGAAAATATCACTTTTGTATCATGATTTAATTTAATTTAATTTAATTTAATTTAATTTAATTTAATTTAATTTAATTTATTTAATAATTTAATTAATTTAATTTAATTTAATTTAATTTAATTTAATTTAATAATTTAATTTAATTTAATTTAATTTAATTTAATTTAATTTAATTTAATAATTTAATTTAATTTAATTTAATTTAATTTCCAAAATAATAAATAACTTTAGAACTTGACAAGTAGAGAGACAAAAATGTAATTTATTCTAGTTATAAGTTAAAAAAAGAGTTAAATGCAAGAACGGTCCCCATGGTTTGTCAATTTTTGCAACGACAGTCCCTCTCTTGATTTTTTAGCACGGGTGGTCCCTGAAGACATGTATCAGTTGCATCAGCAGTCCCTCTCTAACGGATCCGTTAATTAGTACCGTTAAGTTTTCCATGTGAGTAGCACGTGAGGGGTATTAATGTCCTTTTACTTACACAAACATAGGGTGTTCAAAAGTATGCGTATCTGACCCTGTAATATGAAAATCCGATCTGATTTTATCTGAAAAGTCGGATATTCGAACTTCGGATATCCTAAGTTTCGGATCCGGATAATAATTTTGAAAATCTTGGGCATTTGAAAATATCCAAGAATATTCGAAAAGTTTGGATATTGAAATTCACTATGCGAAAGTTCGAATATCCAAAAATCGGATAGCTGAAAGTTGAATATCCCCCCAAAATTTCGGATATTCAAATTTCGGATAAAGAATTTCAATATCCAAACGTATTCGAAATTTTGGATATTCAAAGTTTTCGGATATCCGAATTACGAATTTTAGAAAAAAAAATATCCTAGATGTTTTCGTATTGAGACTAAGTTTCAGATATTTTTGTAAAGTTTATAATATTTTCAGATATTGAAAATAATCTTTTTCGATATTTTTTTTGACATTTTCGGATATATTCGGATTTAAGAAAAAAGATATTGAAATTCTTAAACTTTTTCAAAAGTCACTATCTGAATTTAAGTCTGAAATATAGGATATCCGACTTTTCGAAGAAAATCGGATTAGATTTTTGGATAACAAGTTCGAATATGGATAGTATTGAACATCCCTAGGTTTGTGTAGATGGAAAGACATTAATACCCCTCACGTGCAAATCACATGGGAAACTTAACGACATTAATTAACGGTTCCGTTAGAGAGGGACTGTCGTTGCAACTGAAACATGTCTTCAGGGACCATCATTGCTAAAATTTCAAGAGAGGGACCGTCTTTGCAAAAACTGACAAACCATAGGGACAATTCTTGCATTTAACTCTTAAAAAAATGAGGTTGTTGTATGTCGCCGGAGTACCACTACTATGCCACCACATCTGCCGGACCGCCTTGTTCCACCGCCACCTTACCACCATCAAGTAATAACTCTGTTATTATTACTATTATTAATATTATTATTATTATTATTATTATTATTATTATTATTATATTATTATTATTATTATGATGATGATGATGATGATGATGATGATGATGATGATGATGATGATGATTGGTGGGTTGCAGGTAAGGAAACAAGCTTTACGTTTAAATGTTGATCTTGGATCTGTAGATCTGATAAAATTATTATTCTGAATATGATAAATTCTGGTGAAAATAGAAGCACTCTTTTATATAACTCACAACTTTAAACAACTTAAGTTTGATATGAACTATTGTGGTCGTGGATTAACTTTTCTAGTTAAATACAATTGAAAAGTACCACATTTACTTTCTGTATATATATCTCATACTCATCTCCACATATATACTTTGAATGAAGGTAGAAAAAGAGAAAATGGATTCTGGGTGTGGTAAAAAGAGAAAGAAGATGGATTCTAGGTGTGGGGGTAAAAAGAAAAAGAAAGAAGAAATCGATAGATTAAGCAGCTTGCCAAATGATCTGATCCATAAAATCTTTTCTTTTACTAACATCAAAGATACTGTCAAAACCATTGTATTGTCATCTAGATATAGATTTATCTGGACTACAATGCCTTACCTCAATTTCTCTACCGACGATTTTCCCAAGTTGCTGAAATTTTCCAAATTTGTTACACATTTTCTCACTCGCCGCAATACTCAAATAGACGTGTCTTCACTGAAGCTCAGTTTTCGCGGAAAGCTTACCCAGCCATTTGTCAAAAAACTTATGGACTATGCATTCTCTCACAATATCCAACAACTTGATGTTGTATGTTTTCCTGAGATTGACATTGAGTTTCCCCTCTCACTATTCAGTTCCGGCGGCCAGTCTCTCAAACATCTCAGTTTGAAGGGATTCTCCACCTGGACTAGGTCTAAGTGGTGCTACGTTAAAGCCAAGTCAACTTTGGAGCTCCCAGCTTTAACAACGTTGTATCTTGAAGATGTCTATTTCTGTAGTAATGACTATCCTGATAACTGCGTTGGCCTTTTATCAAAGTGTGCAAACTTGAAGAATCTCACCTTAAAAAGCTGCAAAACAGTAGGATTGAGTAGTTTCAGTATTTGTCATCCTGGACTAGCGAATCTTATACTTGATGGAGACCTTAATTGGGGTGTAAAGGTTGTTAATGTGGCTGCACCTCAACTCGAAAATCTCACTATTAGACACGACAATAGAAAGGAACATGTGATTTATGCACCTAATCTTGCCTCCTTGACTTATAGAGGTTACCATCCTTTGCACCTTAATCCTACAGATGGTTTCCCGTCTTTGAAGGAGGCGGATATTTGTGTTTACTATCCCAAACAAACCCATTCTCATCAGGTGGCTGGTCTGCTTCAACAGCTCCACAATGTCAAATTTCTTAAACTTAACTTGGAAATTATTGAGGTATATCTATCTATCTTCATGTATATCATGTTTATCTTTAAATTGTTATTTATCAGCTGAATGAAAAGTCTTAATTATTACTACTCTAGTATATATTCGATCTAAAAGCAATAAAAAAGATAAGGTAGAAGAGGCCTATTGAGTGACGATAACTTATATGTATTTTATATGGGATGGGTTGGGTTGGGCTGGGCTGGACCTGCTTAGGGTAGGGCTATAAACAAATCTACTTTGATTTGGTTTGTTTTAATTGAATTCAGCAACTGAACCCCTTGTTGGATGTTAGTTTATTAATCCATGTTTAGGGGACGTTGTATAATTAGTTTATGTATTTACAACCGTGTATGTAATGTTTATAAGTTAAGGGGTCTAGTATGTCAAGAATAAAGCTAATAACGAAATGGTAGTTAATATCGGTTTAGGAAGTTATTAATGGAAAGTTGTGACTCTTGGGAAAAGTCACTGTGGTTCGTATGTATGTCTATAAATAGAAGTGTCTGTCCATTGTAAAACTTAACAGAATTCATTATATACAAAGTGTGAGTTTGTGTGTTGTGAGTTTTGTTCATTAGAAATGTTTGATTCGAGCCCGAGATAATCCAAATGGGCCAACAGAACTTTTACCATAGAATCACTATGGATTTGGATTTTGAAACCCAGCACCGGGTTTATAATATGGCTAAATTTGATGGGTTTGATACACTTTCAATGAGAATGAACGTCATTCTATTATTCGCATACCTATGAACCAAACACACTTGTAGTTTTTTTCTGGCATAATTCTCATAATATGGGTCACAAACGGGTCAATATGACCACTCTTTTGTTGAAAGGATTAGTTTTGAGTAACCTTTTGACATGATCAACTGAAGGGTTGGATTTGGGTTGAGATAAATTGATTGCTATAGGTTCGCGAACCCCACCACCTAAATTTCATTATTGCATCATACTGCACCAACCACCATTTTTCATTATATTTGTCATTCCATATCATGTCTCGTAACCTCTGAATCTCCCACCAATCACTCCCTTGCAAATCTGGACACATTTACATATGCATTTTGGTTTTGTAAATATAATTTTCACTAACAAAATATTCTGCAGCTTCTTTCTTCATCTGTGGAACTAATCTCTCATCAACCTTCTCCGTTTGTTAACTTAAAGAGGTTAACTATATATCCGGATATGGTTTCTGAGAATGATATGAGGGGACTTCCAAAAGGGAAAGTCAATTTGTCTACTGAAGTGAAAACCTATTTGCTGGACAGTTCACCAGGGGCCACCTTAACAATGATTTCACGTGAGGTATGTAAACTACTACACTTGGAAGTATATATTTCATATTCATCATGCATCCTACTTATTGCTCTAGAGTCTAGATTTTATACACAGTTAAGGCAAGCTATAATTAAGCATAAGTTAGACCCTCATGCTAAGTTTCAACCAAAGGTATATCAATTGATGTCATCTGGGAAGCCTCAATCTTGTGACATTTTTTCATTCATCACTAATTGTTTTCGAACCATTGTAATGCATAAAGAGGGATATATGAATGTGTTCCTTTTTTTTTAGTTTTGCCAAATTTGAATCAGCTGTGGTAAATTTGGAATAAAGCATTTCCTGATCAACTACTTGCTCTTGAGTTCTACTTACCTAAAGTTTCTATTTTGACATCTTGTTGCCTTTTGGTCTGATGAATCTGTATATGTATACTATAAAACTCTGAGATCATGCAGGAGATTATAGCATTGGGGAAACAGAGCACTCATCAAGAATTATTGTAAAGATCTGAGTGTGCAGTTTAAGAAAAGGAAAGCCAAGGCTTGTCTCATTATTTCCATGTTGGAGCTTATTGAAGGAATACTCAAAAAGCTACCTGCAACAAACCGTGCTATGATCCAAACGGGTTTTTATAGTCTTTGTGCTGAGGCCGACACCGTCGTGAGTAAAATAATGAAGATTCAGAGTGATGAGAATAAAGGCCGTTTAAGTGCCTGTTTTCATGAACTTGCTACAACAAGTACAACAATGGAACCGTCTTCTTAGCAAGCTGTAAGTTCTTAGTTATTCTTATGTTAACATTGTTAAGTGTTGGTGTCATATATCCTTTTGTTTTGATATTAGGACCGATGTTTTTTGTCATTAGCCTAATGCAGTAATGAATTTTTTTTTGAAACAAACGTATTTGGCGGGTGTTTTGTCAAACAAGTTTTGGCAAAAAAATTTTTGTGGAACCGGGTAAACCGGTAGTGGCATTACCGGGTTCAGAAAAGGCACCCGAAACCGGTGTTGGCAATACCGGACTCGAAAAACGAATCTCGAGACCGGTATTGCCATTACCGATCTCGCAGAGAATCTGGCACCTTTTCAGCGACGTGACATGCTACAGTTGAGATAGAGGAGAGAGACTGAGACCGGTTTTGGGAATACCGGTCTCAACCTCTATATATATTAGTTTTATGTATTCCATCTACCAAAGTGTTCATTGTAATTACATTTGGATCCACACCCTCATTGCTTATCTGATTAAAAAGTTGTTGAGACCATATATAAGAAAAGGACTGTTGGGAACAAGAATATGACTGTTAGGGCTTATAAAAAATAAAAAAAGTACCAGGACGGAAAAGTGAAGCTGCCGGAAAGTGTGGAAGAAGACGGGGAAGAAGACGCCGGTGAAGGTGAAGAAGAAAGAGGGCAGTAGAGGATGGAGCAATTAACATTTTTTTGAAAAGTAAAATTTCATTCACAACTCACCCCGGCAAATCACCGGCGGTGTATATTTACAAAATTTACAAAGAACATTAAAAAACCTTAAATTTACACCAATCGTCCCACAAAATTCCTTTGTGCCTCGACCTAGTCTTAAACCACAAATAGCCCATCTATTTAATGCCTTGTAATAAGTTATTGATCTTGAAAGAAGCATTTCCAAACTTGATATCATTCCTTGCTTTCCATATGCTCCAACATCCGATGATGATTATGCCTCTTAACGCCTCTTTCTCATGTTTATTCTTGCCTGAGTTCTCGTGCATTGCCATGAGGTCTTTCAGATCAAAGACAAAAAAAGGTGCCGTACTGCACCAATTCTGCACCATGTTCCAGACTCTCGTAGTTACCACGCAGCCACAAAAGAGGTGGTTGACAGTTTCGATAGCTTCATCACAAAACACGCAGCTCAATTCACTAATATCTCCATGCACACAATTACGATCCATAAGTGCCTTCATAGTAGGGATACGGTTCAATAACGCTCTCCACATAAACAGATTGCATTTACGTGGTACCCAATTACACCAGTCAAAAACGAGTCTGCCCCTAAAGTCGGTGTCTCTTAATAAAAGTTCCTTCACTTTTTTTACATTCAGAACACCATCGTTATCTCCTAGCCATACCCACTTGTCGGCCCGTTCAAGACGCTCACCTGGTTCAATTCCGCAACCAACTGCTCCAACTCTGTCTTCTCTACTGTTGACATGGGGGTTCTTGTCCAGTTCCACCGTAGCTCAAGAGAGTCGTTATCACTAACCATCTTTTCATTAACTTCGGCTTTTTTATCCTTTTCTGGTTTGAATAGATTTGGGTAACTCTCCTTGAGTGGCCCAATACCTAACCAAAAATCAACCCAGAATCTAATATCATTACCTTCTCCAAGGACACCCTTGATAAGATCTTTGATGCCTTTTCCCCCAACTTTCACCGACTCTACACCTTTAACGATATTAGACCACGTACCAGGAGCATATTTGTTGTATGGAATATTAGACCACCCTCTCTTTGTATCATGAATAGCAAGAATTATACTTCTCCATAAGCTATTCGTTTCCGTCTTAAATCTCCATATCCATTTACTCAGGAGCGCTATATTGACGTCTTTCAATTTACTTAAACCCAAACCTCCCCTGTTTTTCGGAGAAGCCACCAAATCCCAGAACACCCAATGGATTTTTCTACTCTCTTCCGAACTGCCCCACGGAAACTTCCTAATGAGAGTCTCAAGACCTTCAATGACCCCTACCGGTGCTTTGAATAGCGAAAAGAAATAAGTGGGAATACCTTCCATGACCGATTTAATTATTGTAACCCTTCCAACCATCGACAAACTAGACGCTTTCCACTTTGATAATCTAGATTCGAACATATCAAATAGAAACCTCCAGTTATTGAGGCGGTTCATGTTGGCACCAATTGTGACCCCCAGGTACGTGAATGGAAAACAGCCCGCTCCACATTCACCACTCTTGCCATCTCCTCCACCTCGCCATTGTTAACTCCCACCCCATACAATTTGGACTTGCCAAAGTGAATCTTAAGTCCAGAACAGAACTTAAAAATTCTGAGAATACTCTCCACGTTTTTCAAGTTCCTTTCGTCCCAATCACCCAAGATCATGCAATCGTCCGCGAACAAAAGATGGGAAATCACAGTTCCGTTGTTTCCCAACTCGACACCTTTAATCGACCCATACCCCATTGCATTCTTAATGATAATCGAGAGTGCTTCCATAACAATAATAAACAAGAACGGCGCAATTAGATCGCCTTGTCTCATGCCTTTATGGCATTGAAACTCAAAAGTGGGCGACCCATTCACGAGAATAGAGGACCTAGCAGACTCACCAACACTTAACAAAAGGATATAACTTAACAATGTGCAAATAGGCTGCCGCCAGTGCATGATTTTTTTTTTGAAACGGACGTATCGGGTGTTTTGTCAAAGAATGTTTTGGAAAAAAAAATTATTACCGGTATCGCAGGTAATGTGACATGTTGCAGTGATAGTGGAAAGGTACGTACACATGCTAATTGGGGAAATGATTCCTTACCCTAAAGTTATCCCAACTTGGTTGGGATAATCTTGACCTTTTGATGAAAATTAAGGGTCAAGATTTAAAGTTAAAGTTAAGTTTTAAATCTTGACCCTGATTTTTATTCAAAGATCAAGATCTAGTTGGAATAACTTTAGGAAGCCCTCCCTACTGATTGAGAGTTGAGGAATGATATTTATATCTTTGTTGAATACTTGAATCCTTCAATCATATGATCAGTTCTTGGCTGTTGCTTTCACTTGTTTTTCCATTCAATTCGGTCCACTTATTGAATGAATTTAATTTGGTCCAGTGGTGGGCCATATATGAAACTAATATACAGTATATAAGATAATTTACCCTATATACTAAAAACCAACTTCTTTTTTACAAGTCTCTAATGCATATTGTACAACCATGCATATCTTTTTACATGTACTAACTCTATTGCAGCTTATACAACTTTAAAAAAGACCCCTCTCCTCCCCCATCATCAACTCAATCTCCTGCGTTAGATCTCCCCCCGCTCCATGTACAACTTCAAATAAAAACTTTCATGTTACAACAATTACAGCTACATGTACAACTTCTATATGTCTAAATCATAAACACACACAGAGAAACACACAATTTTCAGTAACCACCGCCGGCAACCGTCACCCTAAATCTTCACCAACCGCTTCCGGAATAACCACCACTGGTAACAGAGACTTGGTCAACACTCTCGGTTGACTACTGTTCATTACTTCTTCTCAAGCAATTGGTACAAGTCGTATAGCATAATATTCATTGAAATAATATAATTTTATCTCATCTATAACATTAAACAACTTCATCTCTAAAAAAAAATGGAAAAAGAGGAATCTGGTGGAGGTCTTTTGCAGCGGCGGTGTTGCCAGTGGTTGTCGCCGGCGACGTTGGGTGATAATGATGGCGGTGTCAGCCTCCATAGAAAGAGTATCGTGTTATTCTTGAGCCATAATCACAACGTTGTTTTTGGTTTGGAAATGAACAAATAGACTGGGATACTGAGAGAAGAACTAGGAGAGATTGCTTTTGAAAAAAAATAGCCCACCGTTTGATCTTCACATAAAGGTTGACCCACAAATTTATAAAAAACCATTTGGTGGTTTGGAATTTTTTTTTTTTAATGATTAAAATAAATATTATTCTAACATAATTAGTATACACATACACATTTATTATACATCTGGACTGGGCTTTCCTTTTATATATTGGACTGATTTAATTGCAATGGACTTATCGAGTGAGTTATAGATACACACAAATTGATGGATCGCGATGGACTACTAGAGTGAGTTATAGACAGTTAGACACACACAAATTTATATACACGTATGACTCATGAAAAAAAATGATTTTTATTTAAAGTACTTGATTGATTGTCTTGAAATTATAAATTATGTATTAATATAAATGATATTATTTGATGGGAAGTGAATATCGGTATGTTACACATTTATTTTGGATGAAAAATCAATTACATACTAATTTTAATACAAAAAAAATACCTCGCAGGCAAAAGACAAATCTTTGGGACTACAACTATTAGACGACAACTTATCAGAGCAACTAACCTGCCTTTTTGTTGTAATATAACTTTAATAGTATTCTGATCAACGTCATGCATTCTGTCAAAGAATTACAAAGCCCGCAGCAACGCGCGGGTCAATTTTCTAGTATATAACTATAAGAGTTAATTGCACAAATCATCCCCGTGGTTTACGTATTTTCGTGGTTTTCATCCCTTCAAGTTATTTTTAGTGGATTTCGTCCTTCAACTTTACCTTTTTAGTGGATTACATCCTTTTGAGGGACGTAAGATGCTAAAAAAGTTTGAACACTTTTTGTGTTTTTCATCCCTCAAAAGGATGTAATCCACTAAAAAAGTAAAGATGAAGGACGAAATCCACTAAAAATAACTTGAAGGGATGAAAACCACGAAAATATGTAAACCACGGGGATGATTTGTGCAGTTAACTCTACTAATATGTACTTTGGTCCACATGGTGGTTGCTTCTGTACATGAGAAGCATTGCATTGTCAAATCAATAAATAAAATATATAGTATATGTGTATGTACCTTTCCACTATCACTGCAACATGTCACATTACCTGCGAGACCGGTAATGGGCAAGACCGGTAATGGGCAATACCGGTCTCGATATTCGAACTTGAACCCGGTATTGCCAGTACCAGTTTCGGGTGTCTTTTTTGAACCCGGTAATGTCACTACCGGTTTACCCGGTTCCACAAATTTTTTTTTGCTAAAACTTGTTTGACAAAACACCCGTCAAATACGTTTATTTCAAAAAAAAAATCATGCAGTGACGGCAGCCTATTTGCACATTGTTAAGTTATATCCTTTTGTTAAGTGTTGGTGTCATATGCTTTTTTGCTGGTATGATGCACACGGTTGACATTGATCATATATTATAACGCACATCGCTACATATCTTGTGGCTTGGCTCATATTTTATGATCATCCAGGTGTACCGTTTACGTGTATGTATTTTTGAACAATATGATATAATAGTAATGGATCTATGACAATGTGATATAGTGCCTGTGAAACCAGAGTTCAATGTCTCTTATGGCATCCCACCCGCAAAACACCTCTTGAACATACATTGTCTTCACTTATCTGTAAGACGGAATCGCAATTTTGGGGTGCTCATCAGCAACAAATAAACATGTGCCGTCTTTAAATCGATGAGCGTTTTGATAATAACTGTGAAAATGAGAATAAAAATTGAAGGTTACTTTATAAACGAGCTTTAAAGGGTTAAGTAGGTTGTTCGAGATAAGAAATCTATTTCATCCACTTATACAAGTTTAATTTTTTTCTGAACGACCAACGTGGTTAATAAAACTAGCGAGGAGCAAAAACAATACAGTTGTACAAGTTCAATCAGAAGTAGAATTATGTGTCTATGTACTAAAAATCTGATTCTAATTCTACGCACTTTCTTTCCTTTTTAAGTAATCATTTATCTTCATTTATATATAAAACTAGTCTTGTGTGGGTTCATGCGGGTTTACAAACCGCAGCACCCTCAACCCGTGCCAACCCGTGAGGTCCATGGGGTGTTATCGCGCGGGTTGGGATGAACCCGTGCTTCATATCGCGGGTGATGCCAACACCTTTAAGTGTGTTTGAGTATATATGGTTCTAGTGAATATAAAAGTGACATGTGCTTATTTGGTTTATTTATAAGACATTTTTTAATGTATTGTAGGTTTTTATACCTGTGATCATCGAGGGATGGAATGTGAAAATATCGACTCGTATACTCATAACTCATAAGCGAGTCACTTTTAGATTATGTTTTAGTTTTAACAAGACAAACATGCAATGTTACGGAAATAATTTCAAGGAAATGGGTCAAACACTTCAAAATAGACCAAAGTAGTATTTCTAAACGAATAAAACTGCCAATACCTTCGACAAAAGATTGTCATTATAGGTTGATGACCTATTAGTAAAGTTTTAGACTTTAAGAAAACCTATCAGGGTTCGAATTTACTTCTTACATTAATAGGAGTGGATTATTAGGGAGGTTTCGAGAGTCATGCATGTCATTGCAGGCATGTGTTGTTCGAGCTCTGCATATTGCCCAATTGGATATCATTGTGGTATCTTGAATGCTAACTTCTAACTCGTTGTTAAAAAAAAAATAGTCATGAGAGTCAACCAATGAAATATTGCTTTGAAGAAATCCAATATCAAATCTAAACTTGTACTATGTTGTTTAAATTTCCTTGAACGAAATGCATTTTTGGTCCTTGTGTTATCACCTGTTTTGTAAGAATCGTCCAAACTTATACAAGTTTAATTTTTTTCTGAACGACCAACGTGGTTAATAAAACTAGCGAGGAGCAAAAACAATACAGTTGTACAAGTTCAATCAGAAGTAGAATTATGTGTCTATGTACTAAAAATCTGATTCTAATTCTACGCACTTTCTTTCCTTTTTAAGTAATCATTTATCTTCATTTATATATAAAACTAGTCTTGTGTGGGTTCATGCGGGTTTACAAACCGCAGCACCCTCAACCCGTGCCAACCCGTGAGGTCCATGGGGTGTTATCGCGCGGGTTGGGATGAACCCGTGCTTCATATCGCGGGTGATGCCAACACCTTTAAGTGTGTTTGAGTATATATGGTTCTAGTGAATATAAAAGTGACATGTGCTTATTTGGTTTATTTATAAGACATTTTTTAATGTATTGTAGGTTTTTATACCTGTGATCATCGAGGGATGGAATGTGAAAATATCGACTCGTATACTCATAACTCATAAGCGAGTCACTTTTAGATTATGTTTTAGTTTTAACAAGACAAACATGCAATGTTACGGAAATAATTTCAAGGAAATGGGTCAAACACTTCAAAATAGACCAAAGTAGTATTTCTAAACGAATAAAACTGCCAATACCTTCGACAAAAGATTGTCATTATAGGTTGATGACCTATTAGTAAAGTTTTAGACTTTAAGAAAACCTATCAGGGTTCGAATTTACTTCTTACATTAATAGGAGTGGATTATTAGGGAGGTTTCGAGAGTCATGCATGTCATTGCAGGCATGTGTTGTTCGAGCTCTGCATATTGCCCAATTGGATATCATTGTGGTATCTTGAATGCTAACTTCTAACTCGTTGTTAAAAAAAAAATAGTCATGAGAGTCAACCAATGAAATATTGCTTTGAAGAAATCCAATATCAAATCTAAACTTGTACTATGTTGTTTAAATTTCCTTGAACGAAATGCATTTTTGGTCCTTGTGTTATCACCTGTTTTGTAAGAATCGTCCAAACTTATACAAGGTGGTGTTTTTGGTCCCTGTGATATCAACTTAGTGGCAATCTCAGTCCAAAATAGACGGATCCGTCTATTTTCAACCGTTAAAAACATAATGTGCCCCTCACATAAGGGGTAATGTTGTCTTTTCATATAAACCAGGACTATTAATGCAACTAACTCAAATACATATATCATCATCATCTAAAACACTTTTTTCTTCTTTTTCTTTTCTTTTCTAGATCTAGATCTAACACCTTAATATCAATAAATAAATACATATATCTATATCACTAGTATTTCAAAATTCCACCACAAATCCAAAAGAAAAATAAAATAATCAATAAAGGAATTATCTATGTTTCTTTATACAAATCCCTTTGCAAAAACATAGATCCCTAAACAATCTGCATTGCATCAATCTTTCCTTACAATAAGTCAATAAATCTCTAAACTTTTTTATATTCAAGAATGATAGATCGGAGCTACAAAACAAAGCCTTTAAAATCTTGATGAGCTGACATAGGAGGTAACATCACTTCGTCACACAGCAGCACACTCCTTCCCATTTTCTTTTATTTATGTCTGCATAACTTAATCCATATGGAGATAACAAAATTTTCTAAAGAAATCTCATAGAAAATGAAACAAATATACATCCATTACAGATTTGAAAGTCGGAGCTTCTGTTGCCGCAAACATCGTCGAAACTGCTGCCGTAAACATCGTTGGAGTTGCTGTTGTTGCTGGATTGCTGCCATAAACCTCGACGGAGTTGCTGCTGCCATCAAACCACCACCGCCACCGTAAACTTCGTCGCACTCAACAACCTACCGTCGCTACACTTATAGATCTGAGAATACGGAGTATGTGTGTAAGGTCAAAAAATATATGTTTATAGATCTGAGATTTGCTATAGATAATAGTAAATGGGTATGGAAAATGAATCTATGCTTATGTATTTGAGATTTATTGTTTTTGTTGTTGATAATGATGATGGTTGATACTAAATTTATATATTTATTTTTATTTTGCAAAAATGGTCCTATGGTCATTAAATGGACGAAACTACCCTCCACGTGATTGGCACATGGTGTCACTAACGGTGAAAATTAGACGGAAAGTTAATTTTGGACCAAGATTGCAACGGGTGTGATATCACAGGCACCGTAATCGCCACTTTGTAAATGTTTGGACCGAAATTGCAACGGGTGTGATATCACAGGCACCGTAATCGCCACTTTGTAAATGTTTGGACCGAAATTGCAAAGGGTGTGATATCACAGGGACCAAAAATGCATTTCGTTCAATTTCCTTTAATCTGTTGTTATGCTTGAAGGCATGAGGATTTTCCCCCGAAACAAGAAGATAAGTGGGTCAAAGGCTTCGTCCGTCTCAGTTGATGTGTATCTTTAGCCGCAAAAATGCTGCAAACGAAATACTCGACGTCATATTAGTTGCATGTTAAAAATGTTGAATATACCCACCTAAAAAAGGGAAACATGTCAACCGGGCAAGACTCGAACCATTCCAACCTGTATAAAAACTGCTTTTATTGAACCAACCCTTTTTCGATTACATAAGTAATTTGATTTCATGTTGTTTTTGGATTGAAGAGTAAAGGGGAAGACTAATGTTATCATCAACACGGGTGACCATGATGATGATAGGTGGCGTCAATGTGAATTAAGGGTGTTGAAAAAAAAATACAACCAAACGACCCAACTCGAATGGGTTTGGGTTATATGGGTTGGGTTATTCGGGTTTGGGTTCGTTATTTGGTTAACCAAACCCTTTTAATTGTTTGGGTTTGTTATGGGTGATATTTTTATTTGGTTAACCCGAATAACAGATAATATTTTTATCTATGTAATATTTATAGGAGTATTATATAGTTGACTCAATCTTTATGCTTTTATTTATAAATTACCAAATATGATTTCTGCTCGGTTATTTTTGTATTGTAAGTATTATGGTAGACAAAAAAAAAAAACAAGCATAGCGATTTACCTTTAACTACAAAAGTATTACTCCCTCTGTCCCAATTTAGATGTCCAAGTTTGACTGTCCGAGTCTTTCTTTCGCAACTTTGACCATTAATATTATTGTATGTGTTTTATAATACTTGGTGAAAGTTATATCAATGTAAAATACATTTAGAACTCAATCGATTCATATACTTTACATCAAGTATTACATAACACAAATAAAAATCTAGACAGTCAAAGTTGAACAAGAAAGACCCAAAATGTCAAATCATGACATTTAAATTGGGACGGATGGAGTACTATATTATGAGTATAATAGCTATAGTACATGTGTCTTGTATTAAATTTTTTTAATAACAATGGTTTAACCTTTTATTTTAAAATTTTAGTTAGATAATATTTGAGTTATAGATTGTCAAATTATTCAATTAATAAAGTACTTCTCATTATAGCTCAGTGGTTGAGCACCAGCTTTACATGCTGGAGGTCTCGAGTTCGAGACATGGGAAGGACATTTTCAAGAATTTCACAAATAAAGTCCTCCAGTGAAGCAGGTTTGAGTCCTGCAGAGGGGGCAGGGTTTTATCCCAATTAAATGTCGTGCCTTCGGGCGGTTTAGTTGGGAGTTTCTCCTCCTACTAGGTATTGAGGGTGAGGGGGCTCTCTAGCGCGGACCCGGTTAAGACAACGTAAGCTAGATCCCCTGTTGCGAGCAAATGATCCACACCTTTCAAAAAAAAAATTCAATTAATAAAGTGTTTTATATTATTTTAAATAGTTTGTAACTTACCTATTTTATCAGTGTTTATTTTCCAATAATACAACCATGTTGTAATGCATTACATAACTAGATAATCAAAATTATGGAAATAAGTTTAAATATAATTATATGAACCATTTGTTTTTTTTTAACAACATTGAATATATGAACCATTTGTTAATTTATAATTATACGAATATGATTTTTATGTTTTTGAAATTAAGATTATATTGAAATATAATTAACAAACTTCTTTTTTTTTTTATAAAGTTTAATGTGTTTCAAACTCAACCTCACGTCTTATTTGGATTACCTAAAATCTGACCCAAACAACCCAAAACCAAATAACCTAATCCAAATTTTATTCAGGTTAGTTAAATTATTATTCTTCAAAACCCAAAAACCCGAACCAAATAAACACAAATAACCCGACCATCTAACACAACCCCCTTCTTGTTCTTGTTGTTTTCTTCTTCCATTCTCACCAACAAATCACAAATATCAAAATTTACAAAACTTTCACCCACGCTTTCACATTATTTAAAACCCTTGTTGTTGTATCAGCCACAGCCTCAACTGAAACAATTGCTGCCCCCCTTTATTCCCAGGTTTGATTTCATTTCATTTCTCTTCAATTTCTTTTTTTATTAGTTCCACTAGTTATTACTTTATTATTACTATTGGTATGTGAGTTTGGGATTTTTATGAGAACACTTTTTTTTTCTAATTTATTTCATTTTTCAAGAAAATGAGAAAGGTTTAAATTATTGAAATCGAGTTTAGTGTTAGAAAAGAAGATTTTGAGGATCAGAATCGGAGTCATCATTTCCTCTATTAGCTATCGACTTGGGCGTTACTCCAAGTTAAAGATCTGCAGAAGATTGAAATTGATATGTTTCCATATTTAGCTCATAAATTTTCGTATAAATTGTAACCGGTTGTATCAACCAAAATCATCAATAACAATTATTTCAATTCCAACTCTTGTCATGGTATCAGAGCCTCAATTTGGGGCTTCATCATTTACCTGTTAAACATCAAACTATATTACCTAAAACCGAAATCACAGCCACCATTGCATTTGGTGCCGGCAGCTCTAATTCCGACTTGGCATTTACAGTTGGCCACGTTCTTACAAAACACAGCAAATCAACAGTCCCAAAACCCCAAATTATCTGATAATCTTCAGATTTATCTAAAATTAAACAGTTCTAACTATGCCTTATGGACCCGAATGATCCGGGTGGCTATAGGCGGCAGATCAAAAATATATTATCACATTTAACCGAAACACCACCCGAAAAAGCAACAACAGAAAAAAGGAGTTATGGGAACAAGAAGACCTGATTGTGTTCTCATGGCTCATCTAAAATGATGAACCAACATTAGCCGGAAACCTTACCGAATTCGCCACTGCCAAAGAGTTGTGGGATGCGTTAGCAATCACTTACAGTAGTGGCAAAGATAAACTCCAAGCCTTTAATCTTCATGTTAAAGCCAATGAACTCAAACAAGCCAATAAAACCCTTGAAGAATTCTGGATTTCTGCAAGGGGTATGGGGCGAAATCGACCGAATCGACCCCAACCCAATGAAGTGCCCAGATGATATCAAAGAGTATGCCAAAATAAGATCAACTGTTTCAGTTCTTGAATGGTTTAAATCGGAAGTTTGAGCCGATTATTCGAGAGATTCTCCGGGTCGACACGCTTCCAACCGTCGAATCCGCATATGCCACGGTTCGAAAGGAAGCCGCTCACCAGTTGATTATGGGAGCAATAGTCAACGAAACACAAGGGGTTGCCTCCGGCTTAATCGCCAGTGACCATACCAGCGGCGGCGGTGGATTTGCTACAAAAAGCTTTCACCGGATCGACGGCAAGAAAAGGGATAATCCAGATGATAAGTCTCATCTTAAATGTGAGGTGTAACAACCCTCAATTTCCGACTAGGACAATTTACTTAGACTTATCTAGGTATCTATCCCTAGAGGTTTATTAAGAGAATTGGCCTTCTAGACATTTAGGCATGGTGATAATTGCCCTCTAGTTCAATGAAATATTGTAGGTGACTAGCTATCTTAGAAATGCCATAAATAATAACTATAGACAATCTCAAACTATAAATTAGTTCTAACTGAACTTGGTGAAATATCATTGAACCAAAAACTTTAATTCGAGAAGTTAAGTTATAAAAATAATTATACAAGACTCACAAGTTGAGCTAACAATCAACAATTCTTATAAATGACCAACAATGTAATCACCAAGCCAATTAAAGTATATATGGTCATGAAAATAAAATTTCTATCTCAAAAATAAATTCATAAACTAATATGTACATAAAAATGCTTGAAATATTAATAAGTGTATATATATAACCAAAATAAATACAAGATTTTAACTAATGAGTTAAGTAACAAATTTAAGACACAAATATATATACATATACATATATACATACGACACACACATACATACTTAAACATATGTATATTCATGCTTAGGAAACTTAACAACAATAACACCTAAATATACACCCAAGCTATACATACACTACATACATACATGCATACACTTACATAATACACTTAAAAAAAAAATCAAAAACCCTCCATATATCCTAACCCCAAACCGGCCCCCCATGTCCCAATACCCTTTCACCCAATTAAAATTAGACTAGCATTATACTTCCAAGACAAATGACATAACCTCCTTACATACTCAATTCTTTCACACTTCCAACACACACACACACATATTATTCTCTCTCAAAAACTCTTCTACTTCTTCCTTTTCCTTCAAAACTCACGGCTCAAAAAGGAGGAGAAAAACAAGATCAAATCCAATCTAAAGCATACTAATAATAAGGGTTTAAGTTAGATTATTAAAGGGTTAATTCAAGCAAGGTTTAAGGGTTGTTTAAGCTTGGAAAAAGGGTTATTTGAGGCTTTGTGGGTCACGAATTTTCTGCACTTTTTCATCATCAAATCCAAGTTTCTTCAAGGGTATAAATCTTCATCTCTTAGTATAATCTATTTTGTTTTAATATATATTCAAGTGTTTTCATCAAAAGTTATATTTTCTTCTTGTTTCTTTGAAAAACACACTTGATGAGGGCAAAGTTGATAGAATCTTCTTCCTCATGCTCATGCATGTCAAGATCTAGAAGAATGATTCAAGGATTCAACAAGTTTAAGACCCAAAAGTGTGGTTTTAAGTTAATGTCTAGTAAAAGTGACTTTTGCTTGAAAAATGAAGATATATTTGCATATATTCATTAATATATTTCTGTCCATTTTCATGAATAAACCCATTTTGATGTTGCAATAAAGATTTAATAAAGGTTTTGTTGTTAAAATGGTTAGATGGTCACATGCATTCACTTTTTGGATAAGTTTTGCAAGAACTAAGTTTATTGATTTTTGTTTGGTGAAAGTTCAAGTATAGATGATGATTGATGATCTTTAAATTGATTGAAATCTGTATATTTGATGTTAAAAGATACAAAATAAAGTGATAATCTTGATTAGTGGTAATTTAGAGGCTAAAACAAGCAACCAACACCATTGGTGGGTTGTGTTAACCAAAACACTTTCTGACAGAATCATTCTTCTGTCTTGGAACGGATAAACTGAACATGTGAGTGCCGATTGAAGAAAAACTTTCAAAATAAAAGTTGTAGATAAACTAGTTAAGTTTAACCACCAACTGGAATCACTCACAAATACTGAACCAAACAAAAGATATGATTTTTCTACTAAAACCGGTCAAAACTGCATTTTTGTCTGAATATTTTATCAACTTTGACAATTTTTATCTCCTAATCCATACGGTACCAGGAGGCCATACTCGGTGGAAACTAAGTCCAATGTGTCCTAAACTTAAAATAAAATCATGGAATTTTTATTAAGAGCAAAACCCAAAGAACTTTTATAAAACTTTCGAGTATGCAAAACAGTGACTGTTTTGACCACTTCCATTTGTAAAAATATTTAGAGGTAGTAAACATTCTTTATAAATTAAGCCAAAATTCAAAAAATAAGTGGACACATATAGGTTGTTGTATAAAAACAGAAAATTTGTAAGTAATCTAATAACTTGTGTAATGGGCTAAGCAATGGACTAAAGGCCAAAATGGGCTAAACCGGCCCAATTAGTGAACCCAAAAGGACCATAAATCAGTAGGCCCACTTGGCCCAATAAACCATATAGCCCAATAACCAATAAAACCCACTAAGCACATAACCCAAATAAGGTTAAGCCCAATAACTAATTTAAGCCCAAAGCATCTAAAAGCCCATAACACTTAGGCCCAATTTGGTAATGGCCCATAACATTTAAACGAATTTAAGCCCATAACACTTAGGCCCAATTGGTAATGGCCCATAACACTTAGGCCCAATTGGTAAGGCCCATAACACTTAGGCCCAATTGGTAAGGCCCATAACACTTAGGCCCAATTGGTAAGGCCCATAACACTTAGGCCCAATGGTAAGGCCCATAACACTTAGGCCCAATGGTAAGGCCCATAACACTTAGGCCCAATGTAATGGCCCATAACACTTAGGCCCAATTGGTAATGGCCCATAACACTTAGCCCAAATGCATCTAAAGGCCCATAACACTTAGGCCCAATTGAAAGCCCATAACACTTAGGCCCAATTTGGTAATGGCCCATAACACTTAAACGAATTTCATAAACCCGGATAATCATAAGATATATCGAGAAGTATGTGAGTTTGAAAGATAAGTGAAATCAAAGTAACATAAAAGATAATTAAGTGGAATGGACATAAGTAATTACGTTAACCAAACTATAAATTGATATCACAAATGCTAATTCGTGCTAAAATCGGTTACACATCAAATGATGAATAAGGATAATATAACCAAATATGGCATTCTCATATGATAACCTAAGATGCCAAACGAAACCACAAATGAAGGCAGGTTACCGAAATTCTAACAACTTATAATTACATGTATATTGAAAGTGACTTTTTCACCATCAATCCCTACAACCAAAAAGATACGAGTATTAGCAATACACTTGAATTCCTTAATTGATGACAACTTAATGATAGTGGCATTTCTAAGTGATGGCTTAAGATAGGAACTTACGTATATTAGTCCTATCGTAGGGATAGTCTTGGCTCGAAATGTGATTGAGGAATATGACTGATATATGATCAAGGAAGCGATAGATGGGAAGTACCCATTTTGAATAAGTGAATATAATATGCGGCATATCAAGGTGAGTCATAGCCCCCTTTCAAACTCTTTTATATGTTTTACTTACGGGGTGAAAAGCATGATAAATAAAATTGCTTTCTTTTATGAAATGATATTCGAAAGAATGATTATGATATGAGAATTATTGTATGTTCAATGTGTTATATGTTATATGATGAGCTTGAGTACTATCAAACGGTGGTCCCCTGTACACTACTATTAACTCTTTGAGGCCTGTAGTTAGAGGGTTGCGCAACTAGGATTCGTCCCCTCACTCACATCAGTGGCGACAGGTTGATTGGCCGCCTACGTGGCCGCCTTCAACGGTGTCGGTCATGGGGTGCTCTAATCTACTTTATATTTTATTGGTCGTCTCCATGGCACGACCCATTCATTATTATTATTGCACGTGATTGATAGCATGTGCTACTGTTATCATATCTTCGGGACATATCATCATTATTGTTATTTGGACGTGAAAGGGTCTTAGTAGTGGCTCAAGACAAACTCATCGAATTATGCCTTTGGCTAAATATTATTGATTATTACTTATGGTTGGATATTATGGATTGAACATACGGTTTGGGTATTGGACCCTATATGGAATCTCGAAAGTTGTTGAAATTGGCGATATTGAAGTATTGATGACCGAATGGTTTTGGTATGATGAATGATTAATCGATTGATATATTTTTCTCTCACGATAAATGTGACAAATGAGAACTTTATAATTTACCATGGATTTCTCAACTCTTTGAAATGACGTTATGGTATTTTGAAAACTTGATGGTTTGATATGGGAATTTTTGTCGGTCATGTGGTTTGGGTGAATTGATATGAAATAATATGTTTCTCTAAGTTTTGAAATGGATATGTAACGAGATTTACTTGCAAACCTATGCACTCACCAACTACGTTTTCGTAGTTGACACTTTTTCTTCATGCTTTTCAGGATTTAGCATTAGCTTTGAGGAAATGTATGCATCATGATTGTTTGCATTGCACTTTGGAGTCAAAGATCAAACCTTGTGACGGGCAATGGAATCCGCCTTGATCATTGTAGAATATCGTTTCATGTATTTGTTAATTGTCTCGTGGACTTAATATCTAAGTGCGGTGGACGCATTGTACTTAGGGATTGGTTCACATGCTTGTGCATTTGTAAAATTCTTTTATCAAATAAAGCTATGGTGAATGTTATTTATAATCCTTTGTTCTGAATACTCGACTTTCTGTACATCTCATTGTTCCGCCTTAGTTGGGATGTTACATGAGGCATGTGGTATGTCAAGACACACAAAAGAGCAGTGTTTCAAGATCGTGATACCCGGATTGGTGGACCGGTCCGAAGAAAAGTACCAGATCCACAAAAACCGAGAAGGATAAGATCATCACACCTACCACAAACACTAACCCCAACCATGGTAACCAGAAAGCTGGTGGTTTTGGTGGGGTACAGGTAAAGGGAAAAAAGGAAACCAATTTTATGATTGTGAACCGATCGGGTTTCCTTCTACCCAATCATTTCCTTTACATAATAATTCTTTTTCCTCATTATTTGTTGATACATAATAATGATAATAATATATTATTATTATTAATAATGGGCTATTGGATAATAATGGGCCAAATACAAGGGAGGTGGGTCAAACAAGCCCACACGATGGAAAAGCCTTAAGTACTCATGATAGTTGTAAGAGTTCAAATGGCCCATGGATCTTTGATTGTGGTGCGACGGATACGATGACATACGAGCTGTCTGATTTTTCAAAAATTTCAAAACCAAAGAAAATATATATCAAAGCAGCAAATAAAGGGAAAATGGATGTAAAAACTGGAGGAAAATTAAAATTTCTCCGGACATTAAATTGACCAATTGTCTTTATGTTCCGTCGTTGTCACATAAACTCTTGTCAATTAGCCATGTGACAAAAGAACTAAGTTGCTCAGTCCTCATGCATCCAAATTTTTGTCTCTTTCAGGATATCAGGACGGGACAGATTATTGGGCATGACACTGAAAGAGAAGGACTGTACTATGTCGATGAGGTGAATTCAAGTGGAAATGTGAGGCTAGCTCATGGAACAAGTGAAAGAGCAGCATGGTTGTGGCATAGACGATTGGGACATCCTTCAGTTAGTTATTTACATACTTTGTTTCCTAAACTTTTTCCATTGAATAAACCGTTGTCCTGTGAAACTTGCATTTTAGCTAAAAGCCATAGACAAACCTATAAACCCCATAATACTAGGGTTCTAGTTCCTTTTTCATTAATTCATTCAGATGTGTGGGGTCCTGCCCCGATTTTTGGGGGACAAAACTTCCGGTATTATGTGATATTTGTTGATGATTGCACCCGGATGACATGGATTTATTTCTTAAAAAATAAAGCTGAGGTGTATGATAGGTTCACTATATTTTATGCCATGATTCAAACCCAGTTTCAACAATCTATTAAAATTGTTAGATCAGATAATGGTGGAGAATATGTGAACTCACAAATGAATCTATTTTTTTAATCCAAAGAAATAATCCATCAAACCACATGTCCACATACCCCAGAACAAAATGGTGTTGCCGAAAGGAAAAATAGACTTTTGTTAGAAATGGCTAGAGCTCTAATAATTGAATCATGTGTTCCAAAACATTTTTGGCCAGAACCTGTATCCACTGCCAGTTACTTAATTAACTGTCTTCCAACAAAAATTCTCAAAATGAAAACTCCGCTTAAAACCCTCACTGAATATCATACCTTACCACCAGTGCTTACCCTCCCACCTAAAGTGTTTGGATGTACTGTCTTTGTTCATGTTCCAAAGTCGTACCGTGATAAACTTGAACCATGTGTTGAGAAGTGTGTCTTTGTTGGATATGGGGTGACTCAAAAGGGGTATAGATGTTATAATCTGAAAACTCGTCACATGTTCACCACAATGAACTGTGATTTCCTTGAAACCAAGTATTTTTACTCCTCGCCACACAGTGGTCAGGGGGAGGAACAATGTGACACACTTAGCTGGCTGGGATATACCTTAGAACAAAATTCTGAGGTAAATTCACCAGGAAATTCTCTAGGACCTACAGTTGCTCCAGATATGGCTCAAGAACAGTCCTTAGAACATTCCTCTCAGGAACAAAAACACATTGCCACCAAAAATATGAGTCCAAACCTGATATCCGAGGTACGTAATTCTTCTCTGGATGTTACACTGGATACAACTGTACCAGATTCAAATGAAGGTATGTAGGAAGATGAAGAACAGGTTGATACAGAAGTTCCGGGAAAATATGTGCTTCCAGCAAGGGATTCCTGCAAAGCGATATTCTCCAGAAAGATTTCCCAGAAACTCCAAATATCCAATGGCCAATATAGCATAAGGAAATCTATCTGAAACAGCAAAAGCATTCACAGCGAAATTATATTCGAAAGAGATTCCTTCAAATGTAGAGCAAGCTTTGGAAGAAGAGAAATAGAAAGATGCTATGAATATGGAAATGGATGCACTAGTTAAAAATGAAACATGGGAGAAATGTGTTTTGCCACGTGGAAAGAAGCCAGTAGGATGCAGGTGGATCTATACAATTAAATATAGACCGAATGGAGAAATTGAAAGATATAAAGCTCGGCGTCAAGCGTATGGAATTTATACTCTGAAACATTCTCTCCAGTTGCAAAGCTGGATACAATAAGAGTCTTGTTCTTTGTAGCAACAAATCAAGGTTGGCCTCTTCATCAGTTTGATGTAAAAAACGCATTTTTACACGGAGAATTAAAAGAGGAAACAATATCATAAAGTCTATGAGAAACTATTGGGTAGACTAAGGCCCTCTTGATCCTCTACCCATCTCTCGTCAAAGCTTCACAAGTCATTTCACTGCTTAACCTGAGGGGAACAACACATTTAAAGAACAAGTGTTAGCTATAAATAGCTAAGTAAGATGACACCAGGTTTAAGCAAAACATTTCATCCATTTAAATCGTCCTTTTAAAACTTTAAGTCATTTTAATTAGGCATACATATCATCATATAAACATATCCACGTCACATATAAGCATAGAGTTCATGACCCTAAATGTGCCTAATCAATTTCGTCACTTTGATTCATCTCGTTAAATTGTGACTAGGTCACCGTTAAGTTGTAACCGAAGTTACCGTTATCATATAGGGTATGAGTTTGTGTGCAGGCGGTCATACGACCTCAAGGAAGCCTCACACCCGACTTGATGGAGAAGTCTTTCGACGGTCCATCTGCGTCGTTAAGGAAAGACAATGTCGATCCCTGAGTAGCACGTTATGTTCATGACATTAGGTGGGTCATCAGACCACCCGAAACTACTCGCCACGTATGACTGTTGCAAGGAGCAACCCAAGCAACCACCTCAGCGTACCTATATCCACCGTCAGGCACGGGTTATGCATAACACTCATCATCTAATTAGCTCGAGCATTTACCACATTTAGTTTAGGTTTCTTATGTTATCCTAAACTAGTCATCATCTATCATCATTTCACGTTAGGGCCCTTAAAACGTGCACGTGTCATGGCAACCTAAAAAGGTCTAGTGTTCTAGATGAACAAGCCACATATACATGCACATATCATCATTACATCATATCATTAACCACCGTTCATCATAACATATCATATCGTTAAACATATCATCACATATCATATCATAAACGTATTTACGGGGAAGCATTTTAGGCATAGGCATCGTCATCTTTAATCCCCGAATACCTCCCATATCAACCCAACCACAATATAGGTTATACATTACCGTTTGGAGGTTATAGTTTATGAAACTATTTTTGTTGCACCCTCAGCGTGACAAAAGTAGTGTATCTTACCTGGTAGTAGTGTACGCGCGTAATGAAAGGCTAAAAGTGCTTAACAATAATCCCCGACACCTAAGATACATTAATATACAAAATATAAGTCATTTGGGACCCAAACGAACCTTACAGACCTCACGAAATTAGTCTGGAAAATCCTTCTTACGAACTTAGCTACAGTTCTTACGAAGATAGCAAAACGAAGATAGATTTGTTCTTACGAAGATAGCAAAACGAAGATAGATTTGTTCTTACGAAGATAGCAAAACGAAGATAGATTTGTTCTTACGAAGATAGCAAAACGAAGATAGATTTGTTCTTACGAAGATAGCAAAACGAAGATAGATTTGTTCTTACGAAGATAGCAAAACGAAGATAGATTTGTTCTTACGAAGATAGCAAAACGAAGATAGATTTGTTCTTACGAAGATAGCAAAACGAAGATAGATTTGTTCTTACGAAGATAGCAAAACGAAGATAGATTTGTTCTTACGAAGATAGCAAAACGAAGATAGATTTGTTCTTACGAAGATAGCAAAACGAAGATAGATTTGTTCTTACGAAGATAGCAAAACGAAGATAGATTTGTTCTTACGAAGATAGCAAAACGAAGATAGATTTGTTCTTACGAAGATAGCAAAACGAAGATAGATTTGTTCTTACGAAGATAGCAAAACGAAGATAGATTTGTTCTTACGAAGATAGCAAAACGAAGATAGATTTGTTCTTACGAAGATAGCAAAACGAAGATAGATTTGTTCTTACGAAGATAGCAAAACGAAGATAGATTTGTTCTTACGAAGATAGCAAAACGAAGATAGATTTGTTCTTACGAAGATAGCAAAACGAAGATAGATTTGTTCTTACGAAGATAGCAAAACGAAGATAGATTTGTTCTTACGAAGATAGCAAAACGAAGATAGATTTGTTCTTACGAAGATAGCAAAACGAAGATAGATTTGTTCTTACGAAGATAGCAAAACGAAGATAGATTTGTTCTTACGAAGATAGCAAAACGAAGATAGATTTGTTCTTACGAAGATAGCAAAACGAAGATAGATTTGTTCTTACGAAGATAGCAAAACGAAGATAGATTTGTTCTTACGAAGATAGCAAAACGAAGATAGATTTGTTCTTACGAAGATAGCAAAACGAAGATAGATTTGTTCTTACGAAGATAGCAAAACGAAGATTATCTTCGCAAGTACAAAATCAGACTCAGCTAACGAATTTAACGTAATTTCGTCCAGATTTCAAAAACGACCAAGTTCTTCGATTTTTCCATAAACGAACGACTAAATCTTCTCCCAAAACATGTTTTCGACATAAATAAACATCTTTTGATCATCAAGATCGACCTTAGACTCGTTTAACACCGTTTTGATCATTAATTAACCAAAACATAATATAAACCCTAATTCTTTAAGAATCTCTTTTAAAATCAGATTTGAATCAATATATAACATCTTTAGATCTGAAAATATAGACAACGAATCATGGATTACCTGTAGCAAATGATGGCCGATCCAATTCAATACAAAACACTCGATTCGATTGACCAAAACTTGAAGATTTTGCTTAAGAAATCAATTAGGGATTGAAGAAACTTTGTGTTTGCTTTTTAATTATGTTTAGGCTGGAAAATAACCCTAGATTAGGCTAATCCTAACCTAAACCCGTTTTTAACTTTACACCTTTGGCAAAACTAGTCCCTGGACTTCATATTGACTTTATTTCGCTTAAAAACACCTATTGGGGATACATATAACACACTAAAGCACTTTCGCACACTACAAAGGCCTTTTACACATCATTTAGTCCACTTTATTGTCACTCATTAAAGATAATTAAATCTCACATATAGGGCACATAAACATATAAACACACATTTTACCACATAACATATCACGAACTTAGAATTTGACCTAACGACGTTAGTCAACAGAAACGATTAAGTTTTGGGATGTTACAATTACCTCCCCCTTAAGAGGATTCCGTCCCCGGAATCACTTCAGCATCAAAAAGGTGGGGATAGGTCTCCCGCATTACGGACTCGGTCTCCCAAGTCATACTTTCGCCGTGATTGTGTTTCCATTTAATGAGAACTAGATCGATAGTCTTTCGTCGTAACTTCTTTTGTTTCCTTCCCATTATAGCAACAGGTTCATCAACAATCTGCTTGTTTGGATCAATACTTACGTCCTCGAGTGGAATGACATCCGCTTCATTTGCATAGCATTTACGTAGATAACACACATGAAATGTGTTGTGAATTCCATGAAGTTCTGGAGGTAATTCCAGTTGAAATGCCTGTTCATTAACCTTTTTAATGATCTTAAAAGGTCCAATGAATCTAGGGCTTAGCTTTCCTCGTTTGCCAAATCGTAATACACCTTTCCAAGGCGACACCTTGAGTAAAACCATTTCACCTTCTTTAAAATCAAACGGCCTCCTTTTCTTATCGGCATATGACTTTTGCCTTTCGCGAGCAATACGCAGGGCTTTCTTTGCAACATTAACTTTATCGGCCGTAATTTGTACTACTTCAGGTCCAGCAAATTGCTTTTCCCCGGGCTCCAACCAACAACTAGGAGTCCGACACTTTCTACCATATAACATCTCATAAGGTGGCATTCCAATGCTCGCGTGATAACTATTGTTATACGCAAACTCAACAAGAGGTAGGTGTTTATCCCACGAACCACCATAATCCATTACACATGCTCTGAGCATATCTTCGAGCGTTTGAATAGTCCTTTCACTTTGCCCATCAGTCTGCGGGTGATAGGCTGTGCTCAGACGAACTTGAGTACCAAATTCCCGTTGAAAACTCTTCCAAAACTTGGATACAAAGTGAGCATCACGATCTGACACAATCGATATCGGAACACCATGTTTAGTAACCACTTCTTTAATATACAATGTAGCGAAATTCTCCATAGGAGCATTCTCACGAACTGGGAGGAAATGGGCACTCTTCGTTAATTGATCGACAATAACCCATATCATATCGTGACCACGAGGCGTTCTTGGAAGCTTGGTTATAAAATCCATCGTAATACGATCCCATTTCCACTCAGGGATCTCGAGTTGCTGAAACTTCCCGTAAGGCTTTTGGTGTTCAGCTTTTACTTTAGCACATGTCAAACACTTCTGTACGTACATCATCACATCGTTTTTAATACTGGGCCACCAATAAATCGGCTTCAAGTCCGCATGCATCTTTGTGGCACCAGGGTGTACAGAATACTTAGTCTTGTGAGCTTCGTCCATCACTAACTCACGATTGCCTCCATATAGAGGAACCCATATTCTACCTTTGTAAGTTCGAAGACCGCGACTATTTTCTTCCATTTCAAGTCTATTTTTCTTCTTTTTCCCAATAGACTCCTCTTTCACATTCTCCTCCTTCAACGCTTCAATTTGAGCTAATCGAATAGGTTCCATTAAGTTCGACTCAACCTTCGTAATCATTGCACATAACCTACTCTTCGCATATCCTTTGCGGCTCAAGGCATCAGCAACCACATTAGCTTTGCCTGGGTGATATTTAATCTCACAATCATAATCCTTTAATAACTCCATCCACCGTCGTTGCCTAACATTCATATCCTTCTGAGTAAACACGTACTGTAAGCTCTTATGATCCGTGTATAGGGTACACTTTGTACCATACAGATAATGTCGCCACAATTTCAGAGCAAAAACAACAGCAGCCAGCTCAAGATCATGAGTAGGATAATTCCGCTCATGTGGCTTCAGCTGTCGAGAGGCGTAAGCGATAACTTTGTCTCGTTGCATCAGTACACACCCTAACCCCGTGATGGATGCGTCACTATAGACAACTAAATCATCGGTTCCTTCGGGTAAAGCTAAGACTGGAGCTTCACACAACTTCTTTTTCAACGTCGTGAAGGCTTTTTCTTGAGCATCGGTCCATACAAACTTCACACCTTTCTTCGTTAATTCAGTCATTGGCTTGGCAATGCGCGAGAAATCCTGAATAAAACGTCGATAATAGCCAGCCAAACCGAGAAAACTCTTAATTTCAGTAGGAGACTTAGGCTGCTCCCACTTCGACACCGCTTCTATCTTCGAAGGATCTACTTTTATACCATCAGAGGAGATGACATGGCCGAGGAAATGAACTTCCTTTAGCCAGAACTCGCACTTGGAGAACTTAGCATATAGCTTTTTCTCTCTGAGGACTTGAAGGACAGCCCTCAAATGCTCTCTATGTTCCTCTTCCGACTTTGAATACACAAGGATGTCGTCGATGAAAACGATAACGAAATGATCCAAAAACGGTCGACAGACACGGTTCATCAAATCCATAAACTTCGCTGGAGCATTTGTCAAACCGAATGGCATGACAAGGAACTCGTAATGACCATAACGAGTTCGGAACGCTGTTTTGGCTACACTTTCCTCTTCAACCTTCAGTTGATGATAGCCAGATCGTAAGTCGATCTTCGAAAAATAGGAAGCACCTTGAAGTTGATCGAACAAATCATCAATGCGAGGGAGTGGATATTTATTCTTCACCGTTCTTTTATTCAGCTCGCGATAATCGATACACATGCGCATGGATCCGTCTTTCTTCCTTCTGAGTAAACACGTACTGTAAGCTCTTATGATCCGTGTATAGGGTACACTTTGTACCATACAGATAATGTCGCCACAATTTCAGAGCAAAAACAACAGCAGCCAGCTCAAGATCATGAGTAGGATAATTCCGCTCATGTGGCTTCAGCTGTCGAGAGGCGTAAGCGATAACTTTGTCTCGTTGCATCAGTACACACCCTAACCCCGTGATGGATGCGTCACTATAGACAACTAAATCATCGGTTCCTTCGGGTAAAGCTAAGACTGGAGCTTCACACAACTTCTTTTTCAACGTCGTGAAGGCTTTTTCTTGAGCATCGGTCCATACAAACTTCACACCTTTCTTCGTTAATTCAGTCATTGGCTTGGCAATGCGCGAGAAATCCTGAATAAAACGTCGATAATAGCCAGCCAAACCGAGAAAACTCTTAATTTCAGTAGGAGACTTAGGCTGCTCCCACTTCGACACCGCTTCTATCTTCGAAGGATCTACTTTTATACCATCAGAGGAGATGACATGGCCGAGGAAATGAACTTCCTTTAGCCAGAACTCGCACTTGGAGAACTTAGCATATAGCTTTTTCTCTCTGAGGACTTGAAGGACAGCCCTCAAATGCTCTCTATGTTCCTCTTCCGACTTTGAATACACAAGGATGTCGTCGATGAAAACGATAACGAAATGATCCAAAAACGGTCGACAGACACGGTTCATCAAATCCATAAACTTCGCTGGAGCATTTGTCAAACCGAATGGCATGACAAGGAACTCGTAATGACCATAACGAGTTCGGAACGCTGTTTTGGCTACACTTTCCTCTTCAACCTTCAGTTGATGATAGCCAGATCGTAAGTCGATCTTCGAAAAATAGGAAGCACCTTGAAGTTGATCGAACAAATCATCAATGCGAGGGAGTGGATATTTATTCTTCACCGTTCTTTTATTCAGCTCGCGATAATCGATACACATGCGCATGGATCCGTCTTTCTTCTTTACGAAAAGGATAGGAGCACCCCATGGAGAGGAACTCGGACGAATGAAACCTTTATCTAAAAGTTCCTGAATTTGGGTCATCAGCTCCTTCATCTCCGTCGGAGCTAATCGATAGGGAGCTTTGGCTACAGGAGTAGCACCAGGAATGAGGTCAATAGAAAATTCAACCTCACGATCAGGAGGAAGACCTGGAAGATCTTCAGGGAAAACATCAGGAAACTCGGAAACAACTTCGACATCAGAGACTGTAGGCTTCGCGATACGAGAATCGATGACATAAGCTAGAAAATGTGACTTAGTTTGCCGTATACAACGAAGGGCTTTCATCATCGAGATCACCTTAACATTTCCCGGCTTCTTGTCACCATAAACACAGACACCTTTACCATCAGGGGTAGCGATACGAACTATTTTCTTTGCACATAAGACGACAGCATCGTTTTTAGACATCCAGTCCATACCGAGTATAACATCAAAACTATGGATAGTAGCAGGTAGCAAGTTAGCAGTAAAACACCGACCCTCTATCTCTAAAGGACAATCAGAATAACCCTCACGTACGATAGACGTTGTGCCGTTAGCCACCTCTACTTCAATAGGACACCTTAAGGGACTCGTAATCATGTCTAATTTAGGAGCAAACAGAGTAGACACAAAAGATTTGTTCGCACCAGAATCAAATAACACATTAGCAAGTTTGGAGTTAACAATAAGGGTAGCAGTAACTACCTGGTCGTCATCTTTGGCCTCTTCAGCCGTCATCTGATAAGCACGGGCTTTGGCTTTGGGGGCTTCCGTCTTCTTTCCCTCGTCCTTCTTCATTTGCGGACAGTCGGCAATACGGTGCTTTGTGTCTCCACATTTATAACATCTTGCTTTGTCAGTGCATTCATCAACGGTATGACCCTGTGCTCCACACCTATTGCACCTGCGGGTCTTAGCAGAACACTGCCCAGAATGAATAGCTTTGCAGCTAGAGCACCATTTTCCGTCCTTGTCTGTCTTTCCCTTGTCGGAGGACGAAGATCCCTTGAATTTCTTACCAAAACGGTTAGATCCACCGAATCTCCTCTTATTACCAGACTTCTTCTCATCATCTTTCTTTTCCACTTTCTTATCCGTAGCAAAATCATCATCAAGCTTTTTAGACTCTTTGATAGCTTCAGTTAGAGTCTTGTGCTGCCTACAAATACCTCGATAACTCGGAGGCAAACCATCAACATAGCAAGCAACCTGATCTGCATCAGTACGGAACAGATGGCCCACGAACTTCATCTTCTCCATAAACTTCGCTGGAGCATTTGTCAAACCGAATGGCATGACAAGGAACTCGTAATGACCATAACGAGTTCGGAACGCTGTTTTGGCTACACTTTCCTCTTCAACCTTCAGTTGATGATAGCCAGATCGTAAGTCGATCTTCGAAAAATAGGAAGCACCTTGAAGTTGATCGAACAAATCATCAATGCGAGGGAGTGGATATTTATTCTTCACCGTTCTTTTATTCAGCTCGCGATAATCGATACACATGCGCATGGATCCGTCTTTCTTCTTTACGAAAAGGATAGGAGCACCCCATGGAGAGGAACTCGGACGAATGAAACCTTTATCTAAAAGTTCCTGAATTTGGGTCATCAGCTCCTTCATCTCCGTCGGAGCTAATCGATAGGGAGCTTTGGCTACAGGAGTAGCACCAGGAATGAGGTCAATAGAAAATTCAACCTCACGATCAGGAGGAAGACCTGGAAGATCTTCAGGGAAAACATCAGGAAACTCGGAAACAACTTCGACATCAGAGACTGTAGGCTTCGCGATACGAGAATCGATGACATAAGCTAGAAAATGTGACTTAGTTTGCCGTATACAACGAAGGGCTTTCATCATCGAGATCACCTTAACATTTCCCGGCTTCTTGTCACCATAAACACAGACACCTTTACCATCAGGGGTAGCGATACGAACTATTTTCTTTGCACATAAGACGACAGCATCGTTTTTAGACATCCAGTCCATACCGAGTATAACATCAAAACTATGGATAGTAGCAGGTAGCAAGTTAGCAGTAAAACACCGACCCTCTATCTCTAAAGGACAATCAGAATAACCCTCACGTACGATAGACGTTGTGCCGTTAGCCACCTCTACTTCAATAGGACACCTTAAGGGACTCGTAATCATGTCTAATTTAGGAGCAAACAGAGTAGACACAAAAGATTTGTTCGCACCAGAATCAAATAACACATTAGCAAGTTTGGAGTTAACAATAAGGGTAGCAGTAACTACCTGGTCGTCATCTTTGGCCTCTTCAGCCGTCATCTGATAAGCACGGGCTTTGGCTTTGGGGGCTTCCGTCTTCTTTCCCTCGTCCTTCTTCATTTGCGGACAGTCGGCAATACGGTGCTTTGTGTCTCCACATTTATAACATCTTGCTTTGTCAGTGCATTCATCAACGGTATGACCCTGTGCTCCACACCTATTGCACCTGCGGGTCTTAGCAGAACACTGCCCAGAATGAATAGCTTTGCAGCTAGAGCACCATTTTCCGTCCTTGTCTGTCTTTCCCTTGTCGGAGGACGAAGATCCCTTGAATTTCTTACCAAAACGGTTAGATCCACCGAATCTCCTCTTATTACCAGACTTCTTCTCATCATCTTTCTTTTCCACTTTCTTATCCGTAGCAAAATCATCATCAAGCTTTTTAGACTCTTTGATAGCTTCAGTTAGAGTCTTGTGCTGCCTACAAATACCTCGATAACTCGGAGGCAAACCATCAACATAGCAAGCAACCTGATCTGCATCAGTACGGAACAGATGGCCCACGAACTTCATCTTCTCCATAAAGGAACGAGCATAATCATTGATTTTACCCACTTCAGCCGTCATCTGATAAGCACGGGCTTTGGCTTTGGGGGCTTCCGTCTTCTTTCCCTCGTCCTTCTTCATTTGCGGACAGTCGGCAATACGGTGCTTTGTGTCTCCACATTTATAACATCTTGCTTTGTCAGTGCATTCATCAACGGTATGACCCTGTGCTCCACACCTATTGCACCTGCGGGTCTTAGCAGAACACTGCCCAGAATGAATAGCTTTGCAGCTAGAGCACCATTTTCCGTCCTTGTCTGTCTTTCCCTTGTCGGAGGACGAAGATCCCTTGAATTTCTTACCAAAACGGTTAGATCCACCGAATCTCCTCTTATTACCAGACTTCTTCTCATCATCTTTCTTTTCCACTTTCTTATCCGTAGCAAAATCATCATCAAGCTTTTTAGACTCTTTGATAGCTTCAGTTAGAGTCTTGTGCTGCCTACAAATACCTCGATAACTCGGAGGCAAACCATCAACATAGCAAGCAACCTGATCTGCATCAGTACGGAACAGATGGCCCACGAACTTCATCTTCTCCATAAAGGAACGAGCATAATCATTGATTTTACCCACTTCAGCCGTCATCTGATAAGCACGGGCTTTGGCTTTGGGGGCTTCCGTCTTCTTTCCCTCGTCCTTCTTCATTTGCGGACAGTCGGCAATACGGTGCTTTGTGTCTCCACATTTATAACATCTTGCTTTGTCAGTGCATTCATCAACGGTATGACCCTGTGCTCCACACCTATTGCACCTGCGGGTCTTAGCAGAACACTGCCCAGAATGAATAGCTTTGCAGCTAGAGCACCATTTTCCGTCCTTGTCTGTCTTTCCCTTGTCGGAGGACGAAGATCCCTTGAATTTCTTACCAAAACGGTTAGATCCACCGAATCTCCTCTTATTACCAGACTTCTTCTCATCATCTTTCTTTTCCACTTTCTTATCCTCGGGACAATCACAAGCTTCAAAAACCATCTCAGTATCATCAAGCCATTCCATGCAACCTACTGCATTAAGTGTTCCATAGAATTTCTGAGCTCCACACTTCTGGAAACTTTCAAACTTGAATCGAGGGGCGTGAACATCATTAGGAGGAACCACATTAACATTAGCATGGGGAATAACGACATCATCGACCGGTGGCTCAGTGTGGTGAGAAGGCACAGAGTGACTGTTACCAGTTCCTTCTGCGTTAGCTGCCAACGCCTGATTCAACTGTTCTTGCGTTTGGGCCAACTGGGCCTGAAGAGTTAGCACAAGATTATACATCTCCGCCTGATTGGGAATCTGATCCACCACTACATCGTTAACTCTCGGAGGATTGCCAGGTGGTGGAGGCATCGGACCCAATGAGCCTGGTTGATTAACACGGCGGGGGTTCACACGATTCACATTAGCATTAGCAGCATTAGAAGCACCTGCACCCGGATGGACAGGTGGAGTAACGCTAGCAGTAGCTCCGTCGCGTTGGATGTTGCGGTTGCGAGTGTTAACCATTTTCCTTCAATAAAATGGTGGAGTCGATAAGCGCAAAATAAAACAAAAAGCTCGTTGAGATAAGGCTAAAACATATCATCGTAACGTAAACATCTCGTAAGCCCTATCACACTCGCACTCATCCCAACCCATCCTACATCACATGTCATCACTAGCTAAGGCATCCTACGAGTACCTAGCATGCACATCTTAAGTTTAAGTCCAAACCCTATGGTCAATAGGCCTTGGTTCACTTAAACTACTTCTCTGATACCAAATTGTAACACCCGTTTCGTAAAAATATGGATTTCCAAAAACTTTTGCCTAACGGCATCAATTATGCGGAAACGATTTATTAAAAACTCTCAACAAGGAAAACAGTTGAGAAGCAATAGTGGTGTTACTAACGTATCGTAGAAATAATAAAAGAAAATCCATAAGATTGCCCAACATAAAGCAATCAAAACAGCAGTCATTACATAGGGTTCCAAGAGGAAACAATATCATAAAGTCTATGAGAAACTATTGGGTAGACTAAGGCCCTCTTGATCCTCTACCCATCTCTCGTCAAAGCTTCACAAGTCATTTCACTGCTTAACCTGAGGGGAACAACACATTTAAAGAACAAGTGTTAGCTATAAATAGCTAAGTAAGATGACACCAGGTTTAAGCAAAACATTTCATCCATTTAAATCGTCCTTTTAAAACTTTAAGTCATTTTAATTAGGCATACATATCATCATATAAACATATCCACGTCACATATAAGCATAGAGTTCATGACCCTAAATGTGCCTAATCAATTTCGTCACTTTGATTCATCTCGTTAAATTGTGACTAGGTCACCGTTAAGTTGTAACCGAAGTTACCGTTATCATATAGGGTATGAGTTTGTGTGCAGGCGGTCATACGACCTCAAGGAAGCCTCACACCCGACTTGATGGAGAAGTCTTTCGACGGTCCATCTGCGTCGTTAAGGAAAGACAATGTCGATCCCTGAGTAGCACGTTATGTTCATGACATTAGGTGGGTCATCAGACCACCCGAAACTACTCGCCACGTATGACTGTTGCAAGGAGCAACCCAAGCAACCACCTCAGCGTACCTATATCCACGTCACATATAAGCATAGAGTTCATGACCCTAAATGTGCCTAATCAATTTCGTCACTTTGATTCATCTCGTTAAATTGTGACTAGGTCACCGTTAAGTTGTAACCGAAGTTACCGTTAAGTTGTAACCGAAGTTACCGTTAAGTTGTAACCGAAGTTACTGTTATCAGTTCCTTCTGCGTTAGCTGCCAACGCCTGATTCAACTGTTCTTGCGTTTGGGCCAACTGGGCCTGAAGAGTTAGCACAAGATTATACATCTCCGCCTGATTGGGAATCTGATCCACCACTACATCGTTAACTCTCGGAGGATTGCCAGGTGGTGGAGGCATCGGACCCAATGAGCCTGGTTGATTAACACGGCGGGGGTTCACACGATTCACATTAGCATTAGCAGCATTAGAAGCACCTGCACCCGGATGGACAGGTGGAGTAACGCTAGCAGTAGCTCCGTCGCGTTGGATGTTGCGGTTGCGAGTGTTAACCATTTTCCTTCAATAAAATGGTGGAGTCGATAAGCGCAAAATAAAACAAAAAGCTCGTTGAGATAAGGCTAAAACATATCATCGTAACGTAAACATCTCGTAAGCCCTATCACACTCGCACTCATCCCAACCCATCCTACATCACATGTCATCACTAGCTAAGGCATCCTACGAGTACCTAGCATGCACATCTTAAGTTTAAGTCCAAACCCTATGGTCAATAGGCCTTGGTTCACTTAAACTACTTCTCTGATACCAAATTGTAACACCCGTTTCGTAAAAATATGGATTTCCAAAAACTTTTGCCTAACGGCATCAATTATGCGGAAACGATTTATTAAAAACTCTCAACAAGGAAAACAGTTGAGAAGCAATAGTGGTGTTACTAACGTATCGTAGAAATAATAAAAGAAAATCCATAAGATTGCCCAACATAAAGCAATCAAAACAGCAGTCATTACATAGGGTTCCAAGAGGAAACAATATCATAAAGTCTATGAGAAACTATTGGGTAGACTAAGGCCCTCTTGATCCTCTACCCATCTCTCGTCAAAGCTTCACAAGTCATTTCACTGCTTAACCTGAGGGGAACAACACATTTAAAGAACAAGTGTTAGCTATAAATAGCTAAGTAAGATGACACCAGGTTTAAGCAAAACATTTCATCCATTTAAATCGTCCTTTTAAAACTTTAAGTCATTTTAATTAGGCATACATATCATCATATAAACATATCCACGTCACATATAAGCATAGAGTTCATGACCCTAAATGTGCCTAATCAATTTCGTCACTTTGATTCATCTCGTTAAATTGTGACTAGGTCACCGTTAAGTTGTAACCGAAGTTACCGTTATCATATAGGGTATGAGTTTGTGTGCAGGCGGTCATACGACCTCAAGGAAGCCTCACACCCGACTTGATGGAGAAGTCTTTCGACGGTCCATCTGCGTCGTTAAGGAAAGACAATGTCGATCCCTGAGTAGCACGTTATGTTCATGACATTAGGTGGGTCATCAGACCACCCGAAACTACTCGCCACGTATGACTGTTGCAAGGAGCAACCCAAGCAACCACCTCAGCGTACCTATATCCACCGTCAGGCACGGGTTATGCATAACACTCATCATCTAATTAGCTCGAGCATTTACCACATTTAGTTTAGGTTTCTTATGTTATCCTAAACTAGTCATCATCTATCATCATTTCACGTTAGGGCCCTTAAAACGTGCACGTGTCATGGCAACCTAAAAAGGTCTAGTGTTCTAGATGAACAAGCCACATATACATGCACATATCATCATTACATCATATCATTAACCACCGTTCATCATAACATATCATATCGTTAAACATATCATCACATATCATATCATAAACGTATTTACGGGGAAGCATTTTAGGCATAGGCATCGTCATCTTTAATCCCCGAATACCTCCCATATCAACCCAACCACAATATAGGTTATACATTACCGTTTGGAGGTTATAGTTTATGAAACTATTTTTGTTGCACCCTCAGCGTGACAAAAGTAGTGTATCTTACCTGGTAGTAGTGTACGCGCGTAATGAAAGGCTAAAAGTGCTTAACAATAATCCCCGACACCTAAGATACATTAATATACAAAATATAAGTCATTTGGGACCCAAACGAACCTTACAGACCTCACGAAATTAGTCTGGAAAATCCTTCTTACGAACTTAGCTACAGTTCTTACGAAGATAGCAAAACGAAGATAGATTTGTTCTTACGAAGATAGCAAAACGAAGATAGATTTGTTCTTACGAAGATAGCAAAACGAAGATAGATTTGTTCTTACGAAGATAGCAAAACGAAGATAGATTTGTTCTTACGAAGATAGCAAAACGAAGATAGATTTGTTCTTACGAAGATAGCAAAACGAAGATAGATTTGTTCTTACGAAGATAGCAAAACGAAGATAGATTTGTTCTTACGAAGATAGCAAAACGAAGATAGATTTGTTCTTACGAAGATAGCAAAACGAAGATAGATTTGTTCTTACGAAGATAGCAAAACGAAGATAGATTTGTTCTTACGAAGATAGCAAAACGAAGATAGATTTGTTCTTACGAAGATAGCAAAACGAAGATAGATTTGTTCTTACGAAGATAGCAAAACGAAGATAGATTTGTTCTTACGAAGATAGCAAAACGAAGATAGATTTGTTCTTACGAAGATAGCAAAACGAAGATAGATTTGTTCTTACGAAGATAGCAAAACGAAGATAGATTTGTTCTTACGAAGATAGCAAAACGAAGATAGATTTGTTCTTACGAAGATAGCAAAACGAAGATAGATTTGTTCTTACGAAGATAGCAAAACGAAGATAGATTTGTTCTTACGAAGATAGCAAAACGAAGATAGATTTGTTCTTACGAAGATAGCAAAACGAAGATAGATTTGTTCTTACGAAGATAGCAAAACGAAGATAGATTTGTTCTTACGAAGATAGCAAAACGAAGATAGATTTGTTCTTACGAAGATAGCAAAACGAAGATAGATTTGTTCTTACGAAGATAGCAAAACGAAGATAGATTTGTTCTTACGAAGATAGCAAAACGAAGATAGATTTGTTCTTACGAAGATAGCAAAACGAAGATAGATTTGTTCTTACGAAGATAGCAAAACGAAGATAGATTTGTTCTTACGAAGATAGCAAAACGAAGATAGATTTGTTCTTACGAAGATAGCAAAACGAAGATAGATTTGTTCTTACGAAGATAGCAAAACGAAGATAGATTTGTTCTTACGAAGATAGCAAAACGAAGATAGATTTGTTCTTACGAAGATAGCAAAACGAAGATAGATTTGTTCTTACGAAGATAGCAAAACGAAGATAGATTTGTTCTTACGAAGATAGCAAAACGAAGATAGATTTGTTCTTACGAAGATAGCAAAACGAAGATAGATTTGTTCTTACGAAGATAGCAAAACGAAGATAGATTTGTTCTTACGAAGATAGCAAAACGAAGATAGATTTGTTCTTACGAAGATAGCAAAACGAAGATAGATTTGTTCTTACGAAGATAGCAAAACGAAGATAGATTTGTTCTTACGAAGATAGCAAAACGAAGATAGATTTGTTCTTACGAAGATAGCAAAACGAAGATAGATTTGTTCTTACGAAGATAGCAAAACGAAGATAGATTTGTTCTTACGAAGATAGCAAAACGAAGATAGATTTGTTCTTACGAAGATAGCAAAACGAAGATAGATTTGTTCTTACGAAGATAGCAAAACGAAGATAGATTTGTTCTTACGAAGATAGCAAAACGAAGATAGATTTGTTCTTACGAAGATAGCAAAACGAAGATAGATTTGTTCTTACGAAGATAGCAAAACGAAGATAGATTTGTTCTTACGAAGATAGCAAAACGAAGATAGATTTGTTCTTACGAAGATAGCAAAACGAAGATAGATTTGTTCTTACGAAGATAGCAAAACGAAGATAGATTTGTTCTTACGAAGATAGCAAAACGAAGATAGATTTGTTCTTACGAAGATAGCAAAACGAAGATAGATTTGTTCTTACGAAGATAGCAAAACGAAGATAGATTTGTTCTTACGAAGATAGCAAAACGAAGATAGATTTGTTCTTACGAAGATAGCAAAACGAAGATAGATTTGTTCTTACGAAGATAGCAAAACGAAGATAGATTTGTTCTTACGAAGATAGCAAAACGAAGATAGATTTGTTCTTACGAAGATAGCAAAACGAAGATAGATTTGTTCTTACGAAGATAGCAAAACGAAGATAGATTTGTTCTTACGAAGATAGCAAAACGAAGATAGATTTGTTCTTACGAAGATAGCAAAACGAAGATAGATTTGTTCTTACGAAGATAGCAAAACGAAGATAGATTTGTTCTTACGAAGATAGCAAAACGAAGATAGATTTGTTCTTACGAAGATAGCAAAACGAAGATAGATTTGTTCTTACGAAGATAGCAAAACGAAGATAGATTTGTTCTTACGAAGATAGCAAAACGAAGATAGATTTGTTCTTACGAAGATAGCAAAACGAAGATAGATTTGTTCTTACGAAGATAGCAAAACGAAGATAGATTTGTTCTTACGAAGATAGCAAAACGAAGATAGATTTGTTCTTACGAAGATAGCAAAACGAAGATAGATTTGTTCTTACGAAGATAGCAAAACGAAGATAGATTTGTTCTTACGAAGATAGCAAAACGAAGATAGATTTGTTCTTACGAAGATAGCAAAACGAAGATAGATTTGTTCTTACGAAGATAGCAAAACGAAGATAGACTTTTTAATTATGTTTAGGCTGGAAAATAACCCTAGATTAGGCTAATCCTAACCTAAACCCGTTTTTAACTTTACACCTTTGGCAAAACTAGTCCCTGGACTTCATATTGACTTTATTTCGCTTAAAAACACCTATTGGGGATACATATAACACACTAAAGCACTTTCGCACACTACAAAGGCCTTTTACACATCATTTAGTCCACTTTATTGTCACTCATTAAAGATAATTAAATCTCACATATAGGGCACATAAACATATAAACACACATTTTACCACATAACATATCACGAACTTAGAATTTGACCTAACGACGTTAGTCAACAGAAACGATTAAGTTTTGGGATGTTACAATTACCTCCCCCTTAAGAGGATTCCGTCCCCGGAATCACTTCAGCATCAAAAAGGTGGGGATAGGTCTCCCGCATTACGGACTCGGTCTCCCAAGTCATACTTTCGCCGTGATTGTGTTTCCATTTAATGAGAACTAGATCGATAGTCTTTCGTCGTAACTTCTTTTGTTTCCTTCCCATTATAGCAACAGGTTCATCAACAATCTGCTTGTTTGGATCAATACTTACGTCCTCGAGTGGAATGACATCCGCTTCATTTGCATAGCATTTACGTAGATAACACACATGAAATGTGTTGTGAATTCCATGAAGTTCTGGAGGTAATTCCAGTTGAAATGCCTGTTCATTAACCTTTTTAATGATCTTAAAAGGTCCAATGAATCTAGGGCTTAGCTTTCCTCGTTTGCCAAATCGTAATACACCTTTCCAAGGCGACACCTTGAGTAAAACCATTTCACCTTCTTTAAAATCAAACGGCCTCCTTTTCTTATCGGCATATGACTTTTGCCTTTCGCGAGCAATACGCAGGGCTTTCTTTGCAACATTAACTTTATCGGCCGTAATTTGTACTACTTCAGGTCCAGCAAATTGCTTTTCCCCGGGCTCCAACCAACAACTAGGAGTCCGACACTTTCTACCATATAACATCTCATAAGGTGGCATTCCAATGCTCGCGTGATAACTATTGTTATACGCAAACTCAACAAGAGGTAGGTGTTTATCCCACGAACCACCATAATCCATTACACATGCTCTGAGCATATCTTCGAGCGTTTGAATAGTCCTTTCACTTTGCCCATCAGTCTGCGGGTGATAGGCTGTGCTCAGACGAACTTGAGTACCAAATTCCCGTTGAAAACTCTTCCAAAACTTGGATACAAAGTGAGCATCACGATCTGACACAATCGATATCGGAACACCATGTTTAGTAACCACTTCTTTAATATACAATGTAGCGAAATTCTCCATAGGAGCATTCTCACGAACTGGGAGGAAATGGGCACTCTTCGTTAATTGATCGACAATAACCCATATCATATCGTGACCACGAGGCGTTCTTGGAAGCTTGGTTATAAAATCCATCGTAATACGATCCCATTTCCACTCAGGGATCTCGAGTTGCTGAAACTTCCCGTAAGGCTTTTGGTGTTCAGCTTTTACTTTAGCACATGTCAAACACTTCTGTACGTACATCATCACATCGTTTTTAATACTGGGCCACCAATAAATCGGCTTCAAGTCCGCATGCATCTTTGTGGCACCAGGGTGTACAGAATACTTAGTCTTGTGAGCTTCGTCCATCACTAACTCACGATTGCCTCCATATAGAGGAACCCATATTCTACCTTTGTAAGTTCGAAGACCGCGACTATTTTCTTCCATTTCAAGTCTATTTTTCTTCTTTTTCCCAATAGACTCCTCTTTCACATTCTCCTCCTTCAACGCTTCAATTTGAGCTAATCGAATAGGTTCCATTAAGTTCGACTCAACCTTCGTAATCATTGCACATAACCTACTCTTCGCATATCCTTTGCGGCTCAAGGCATCAGCAACCACATTAGCTTTGCCTGGGTGATATTTAATCTCACAATCATAATCCTTTAATAACTCCATCCACCGTCGTTGTCTAACATTCATGTCCTTCTGAGTAAACACGTACTGTAAGCTCTTATGATCCGTGTATAGGGTACACTTTGTACCATACAGATAATGTCGCCACAATTTCAGAGCAAAAACAACAGCAGCCAGCTCAAGATCATGAGTAGGATAATTCCGCTCATGTGGCTTCAGCTGTCGAGAGGCGTAAGCGATAACTTTGTCTCGTTGCATCAGTACACACCCTAACCCCGTGATGGATGCGTCACTATAGACAACTAAATCATCGGTTCCTTCGGGTAAAGCTAAGACTGGAGCTTCACACAACTTCTTTTTCAACGTCGTGAAGGCTTTTTCTTGAGCATCGGTCCATACAAACTTCACACCTTTCTTCGTTAATTCAGTCATTGGCTTGGCAATGCGCGAGAAATCCTGAATAAAACGTCGATAATAGCCAGCCAAACCGAGAAAACTCTTAATTTCAGTAGGAGACTTAGGCTGCTCCCACTTCGACACCGCTTCTATTTTCGAAGGATCTACTTTTATACCATCAGAGGAGATGACATGGCCGAGGAAATGAACTTCCTTTAGCCAGAACTCGCACTTGGAGAACTTAGCATATAGCTTTTTCTCTCTGAGGACTTGAAGGACAGCCCTCAAATGCTCTCTATGTTCCTCTTCCGACTTTGAATACACAAGGATGTCGTCGATGAAAACGATAACGAAATGATCCAAAAACGGTCGACAGACACGGTTCATCAAATCCATAAACTTCGCTGGAGCATTTGTCAAACCGAATGGCATGACAAGGAACTCGTAATGACCATAACGAGTTCGGAACGCTGTTTTGGCTACACTTTCCTCTTCAACCTTCAGTTGATGATAGCCAGATCGTAAGTCGATCTTCGAAAAATAGGAAGCACCTTGAAGTTGATCGAACAAATCATCAATGCGAGGGAGTGGATATTTATTCTTCACCGTTCTTTTATTCAGCTCGCGATAATCGATACACATGCGCATGGATCCGTCTTTCTTCTTTACGAAAAGGATAGGAGCACCCCATGGAGAGGAACTCGGACGAATGAAACCTTTATCTAAAAGTTCCTGAATTTGGGTCATCAGCTCCTTCATCTCCGTCGGAGCTAATCGATAGGGAGCTTTGGCTACAGGAGTAGCACCAGGAATGAGGTCAATAGAAAATTCAACCTCACGATCAGGAGGAAGACCTGGAAGATCTTCAGGGAAAACATCAGGAAACTCGGAAACAACTTCGACATCAGAGACTGTAGGCTTCGCGATACGAGAATCGATGACATAAGCTAGAAAATGTGACTTAGTTTGCCGTATACAACGAAGGGCTTTCATCATCGAGATCACCTTAACATTTCCCGGCTTCTTGTCACCATAAACACAGACACCTTTACCATCAGGGGTAGCGATACGAACTATTTTCTTTGCACATAAGACGACAGCATCGTTTTTAGACATCCAGTCCATACCGAGTATAACATCAAAACTATGGATAGTAGCAGGTAGCAAGTTAGCAGTAAAACACCGACCCTCTATCTCTAAAGGACAATCAGAATAACCCTCACGTACGATAGACGTTGTGCCGTTAGCCACCTCTACTTCAATAGGACACCTTAAGGGACTCGTAATCATGTCTAATTTAGGAGCAAACAGAGTAGACACAAAAGATTTGTTCGCACCAGAATCAAATAACACATTAGCAAGTTTGGAGTTAACAATAAGGGTAGCAGTAACTACCTGGTCGTCATCTTTGGCCTCTTCAGCCGTCATCTGATAAGCACGGGCTTTGGCTTTGGGGGCTTCCGTCTTCTTTCCCTCGTCCTTCTTCATTTGCGGACAGTCGGCAATACGGTGCTTTGTGTCTCCACATTTATAACATCTTGCTTTGTCAGTGCATTCATCAACGGTATGACCCTGTGCTCCACACCTATTGCACCTGCGGGTCTTAGCAGAACACTGCCCAGAATGAATAGCTTTGCAGCTAGAGCACCATTTTCCGTCCTTGTCTGTCTTTCCCTTGTCGGAGGACGAAGATCCCTTGAATTTCTTACCAAAACGGTTAGATCCACCGAATCTCCTCTTATTACCAGACTTCTTCTCATCATCTTTCTTTTCCACTTTCTTATCCGTAGCAAAATCATCATCAAGCTTTTTAGACTCTTTGATAGCTTCAGTTAGAGTCTTGTGCTGCCTACAAATACCTCGATAACTCGGAGGCAAACCATCAACATAGCAAGCAACCTGATCTGCATCAGTACGGAACAGATGGCCCACGAACTTCATCTTCTCCATAAAGGAACGAGCATAATCATTGATTTTACCCACTTCAGCCGTCAAGGCACGAAACTCTTTTTCCATTTTGCGCTGCTCATGAACTCCAATATACTCTTCAATAAATTTCTGTCTGAAGTTAGCCCACGTAATAGCAGATACCATAGCTGGAGTCATCGAAATGGTAATGCTCTTCCACCAGTCCCGAGCACCTTCTTTCAACATCCTACTAGCACACAACACTTTCTTATCCTCGGGACAATCACAAGCTTCAAAAACCATCTCAGTATCATCAAGCCATTCCATGCAACCTACTGCATTAAGTGTTCCATAGAATTTCTGAGCTCCACACTTCTGGAAACTTTCAAACTTGAATCGAGGGGCGTGAACATCATTAGGAGGAACCACATTAACATTAGCATGGGGAATAACGACATCATCGACCGGTGGCTCAGTGTGGTGAGAAGGCACAGAGTGACTGTTACCAGTTCCTTCTGCGTTAGCTGCCAACGCCTGATTCAACTGTTCTTGCGTTTGGGCCAACTGGGCCTGAAGAGTTAGCACAAGATTATACATCTCCGCCTGATTGGGAATCTGATCCACCACTACATCGTTAACTCTCGGAGGATTGCCAGGTGGTGGAGGCATCGGACCCAATGAGCCTGGTTGATTAACACGGCGGGGGTTCACACGATTCACATTAGCATTAGCAGCATTAGAAGCACCTGCACCCGGATGGACAGGTGGAGTAACGCTAGCAGTAGCTCCGTCGCGTTGGATGTTGCGGTTGCGAGTGTTAACCATTTTCCTTCAATAAAATGGTGGAGTCGATAAGCGCAAAATAAAACAAAAAGCTCGTTGAGATAAGGCTAAAACATATCATCGTAACGTAAACATCTCGTAAGCCCTATCACACTCGCACTCATCCCAACCCATCCTACATCACATGTCATCACTAGCTAAGGCATCCTACGAGTACCTAGCATGCACATCTTAAGTTTAAGTCCAAACCCTATGGTCAATAGGCCTTGGTTCACTTAAACTACTTCTCTGATACCAAATTGTAACACCCGTTTCGTAAAAATATGGATTTCCAAAAACTTTTGCCTAACGGCATCAATTATGCGGAAACGATTTATTAAAAACTCTCAACAAGGAAAACAGTTGAGAAGCCATAGTGGTGTTACTAACGTATCGTAGAAATAATAAAAGAAAATCCATAAGATTGCCCAACATAAAGCAATCAAAACAGCAGTCATTACATAGGGTTCCAAGAGGAAACAATATCATAAAGTCTATGAGAAACTATTGGGTAGACTAAGGCCCTCTTGATCCTCTACCCATCTCTCGTCAAAGCTTCACAAGTCATTTCACTGCTTAACCTGAGGGGAACAACACATTTAAAGAACAAGTGTTAGCTATAAATAGCTAAGTAAGATGACACCAGGTTTAAGCAAAACATTTCATCCATTTAAATCGTCCTTTTAAAACTTTAAGTCATTTTAATTAGGCATACATATCATCATATAAACATATCCACGTCACATATAAGCATAGAGTTCATGACCCTAAATGTGCCTAATCAATTTCGTCACTTTGATTCATCTCGTTAAATTGTGACTAGGTCACCGTTAAGTTGTAACCGAAGTTACCGTTAAGTTGTAACCGAAGTTACCGTTATCATATAGGGTATGAGTTTGTGTGCAGGCGGTCATACGACCTCAAGGAAGCCTCACACCCGACTTGATGGAGAAGTCTTTCGACGGTCCATCTGCGTCGTTAAGGAAAGACAATGTCGATCCCTGAGTAGCACGTTATGTTCATGACATTAGGTGGGTTATCAGACCACCCGAAACTACTCGCCACGTATGACTGTTGCAAGGAGCAACCCAAGCAACCACCTCAGCGTACCTATATCCACCGTCAGGCACGGGTTATGCATAACACTCATCATCTAATTAGCTCGAGCATTTACCACATTTAGTTTAGGTTTCTTATGTTATCCTAAACTAGTCATCATCTATCATCATTTCACGTTAGGGCCCTTAAAACGTGCACGTGTCATGGCAACCTAAAAAGGTCTAGTGTTCTAGATGAATAAGCCACATATACATGCACATATCATCATTACATCATATCATTAACCACCGTTCATCATAACATATCATATCGTTAAACATATCATCACATATCATATCATAAACGTATTTACGGGGAAGCATTTTAGGCATAGGCATCGTCATCTTTAATCCCCGAATACCTCCCATATCAACCCAACCACAATATAGGTTATACATTACCGTTTGGAGGTTATAGTTTATGAAACTATTTTTGTTGCACCCTCAGCGTGACAAAAGTAGTGTATCTTACCTAGTAGTAGTGTACGCGCGTAATGAAAGGCTAAAAGTGCTTAACAATAATCCCCGACACCTAAGATACATTAATATACAAAATATAAGTCATTTGGGACCCAAACGAACCTTACAGACCTCACGAAATTAGTCTGGAAAATCCTTCTTACGAACTTAGCTACAGTTCTTACGAAGATAGCAAAACGAAGATAGATTTGTTCTTACGAAGATAGCAAAACGAAGATAGATTTGTTCTTACGAAGATAGCAAAACGAAGATAGATTTGTTCTTACGAAGATAGCAAAACGAAGATAGATTTGTTCTTACGAAGATAGCAAAACGAAGATAGATTTGTTCTTACGAAGATAGCAAAACGAAGATAGATTTGTTCTTACGAAGATAGCAAAACGAAGATAGATTTGTTCTTACGAAGATAGCAAAACGAAGATAGATTTGTTCTTACGAAGATAGCAAAACGAAGATAGATTTGTTCTTACGAAGATAGCAAAACGAAGATAGATTTGTTCTTACGAAGATAGCAAAACGAAGATAGATTTGTTCTTACGAAGATAGCAAAACGAAGATAGATTTGTTCTTACGAAGATAGCAAAACGAAGATAGATTTGTTCTTACGAAGATAGCAAAACGAAGATAGATTTGTTCTTACGAAGATAGCAAAACGAAGATAGATTTGTTCTTACGAAGATAGCAAAACGAAGATAGATTTGTTCTTACGAAGATAGCAAAACGAAGATAGATTTGTTCTTACGAAGATAGCAAAACGAAGATAGATTTGTTCTTACGAAGATAGCAAAACGAAGATAGATTTGTTCTTACGAAGATAGCAAAACGAAGATAGATTTGTTCTTACGAAGATAGCAAAACGAAGATAGATTTGTTCTTACGAAGATAGCAAAACGAAGATAGATTTGTTCTTACGAAGATAGCAAAACGAAGATAGATTTGTTCTTACGAAGATAGCAAAACGAAGATAGATTTGTTCTTACGAAGATAGCAAAACGAAGATAGATTTGTTCTTACGAAGATAGCAAAACGAAGATAGATTTGTTCTTACGAAGATAGCAAAACGAAGATAGATTTGTTCTTACGAAGATAGCAAAACGAAGATAGATTTGTTCTTACGAAGATAGCAAAACGAAGATAGATTTGTTCTTACGAAGATAGCAAAACGAAGATAGATTTGTTCTTACGAAGATAGCAAAACGAAGATAGATTTGTTCTTACGAAGATAGCAAAACGAAGATAGATTTGTTCTTACGAAGATAGCAAAACGAAGATAGATTTGTTCTTACGAAGATAGCAAAACGAAGATAGATTTGTTCTTACGAAGATAGCAAAACGAAGATAGATTTGTTCTTACGAAGATAGCAAAACGAAGATAGATTTGTTCTTACGAAGATAGCAAAACGAAGATAGATTTGTTCTTACGAAGATAGCAAAACGAAGATAGATTTGTTCTTACGAAGATAGCAAAACGAAGATAGATTTGTTCTTACGAAGATAGCAAAACGAAGATAGATTTGTTCTTACGAAGATAGCAAAACGAAGATAGATTTGTTCTTACGAAGATAGCAAAACGAAGATAGATTTGTTCTTACGAAGATAGCAAAACGAAGATAGATTTGTTCTTACGAAGATAGCAAAACGAAGATAGATTTGTTCTTACGAAGATAGCAAAACGAAGATAGATTTGTTCTTACGAAGATAGCAAAACGAAGATAGATTTGTTCTTACGAAGATAGCAAAACGAAGATAGATTTGTTCTTACGAAGATAGCAAAACGAAGATTAAGTTTTGGGATGTTACAAGCTCCACCTGGTTTCTCTCGTTATTTCAAACATGGGGAAGTCTGTAAGTTAAAGAAATCTCTGTATGGATTGAAACAGTCACCTAGAGCATGGTTTGGCAGATTCACTGTAGCAATGAAAAAATCTGGATATAAGCAAAGTAATTCTGATCATACTTTGTTTCTTAGTCATAAAGGAGATCGGATAACATGTCTGATAATCTATGTTGATGATATGATTATTACCGGAAATGATGAAAGTGAAATCAAGAAGCTAAAAGAAGATTTATTTGCAGAATTTGAAATGAAGGATCTGGGAAATTGAAGATACTTCCTTGGAATCGAGGTGTTGAGATCACAACAAGGTATTTTTATCTGTCAAAAGAAGTATATACTTGATTTTTTGGCAGAAACAGGGATGGTTGATTGTAAACCGGCAGATACACCCATGGTTATCAATCAAAAGTTGTTTATGAAATTAGATGGTAAACTTGCTGATAAAGACAGGTATCAACGAATGGTGGGGAAGCTGATTTACCTTGCTCATACTCGTCCAGATATAGCATATGTTGTTGGAGTAGTAAGTCAGTTCATGCACCAACCTTAGGAGGAGCACATGGATGCAGTTCTAAGGATTATCAGATATCTCAAAAGAACTACTGGTCATGGAGTTTTGTTTAAAGCAAATGGTCATCTTAATATTCAGATATATACAGATGCTGATTGGGCTGGAGACAAAGGAAACCGGAGATCAACATCAGGATACTTCTCTATAGTAGGAGGAAATCTTGTCACATGGAAGAGTAAAAAGCAAAAAGCTGTCTCTTTGTCGAGTGCTGAAGCTGAGTTCCGAGGTATAGCTAAAGGGTTAGCAGAAGCGTTGTGGCTGAAAAAACTTGTGACTGAACTAGGATTTGCTCCAAAAGAAAGTATCCAGATTATGAGTGACAATGAAGCGGCTATTCAAATATCAGAAAATCCAGTGCAACATGACAGGACTAAGCATGTGGAAGTTGATCGACATTTCATCAAAGAGAAGCTTGAAGATGGAATCATTAAGTTACCATTTATCAGATCTGAAGACCAACTTGCAAATAATTTGAGAAAAGCAGTGGGAACGACCGTATTTTATCTGAGCAAGTTGAATTTTGGTAACCCCATTATTCAACTTGAGGGTGAGTGTTAGAAAAGAAGATTTTGAGGATCAGAATCGGAGTCATCATTTCCTCTATTAGCTATCGACTTGGGCGTTACTCCAAGTTAAAGATCTGCAGAAGATTGAAATTGATATGTTTCCATATTTAGCTCATAATTTTTCCTATAAATTGTAACCCGTTGTATCAACCAAAATCATCAATAACAATTATTTCAATTCCAATTCTAATTCTTGTCATTTAGTTGCAAGTTTGAAAATCACAAAGAGTTTACCATTTTCCTTAAGCAGAAAATACTTAGGAAACTATAAAAATGGGTTTTCCAGTATGTATAAAACAGTGTTTTCAATGAAATTTATATTGGAAAAATCTGCGCATGTATAAATTGTCCATGTTTCCCTTTTGAAAATTATTATAGAAAAGAAAATGCTGCTAGTTTTCTACAACCAAACGCAACCTTAGGAACTTACTCTAATAAATAAGAAATCTGAAAACTTGCATTTGGAGTTTTTGTTGAAGTTAATTTGGTTTTGGTTTTTATTTCGCTTTGTGTTCCTATAATAGCTTGCTAGCTCATTCTACTTATGCCCAACAATTTATCAACTTCAAAAACATATAACTTGCGTGAAATAGACGACACCATGAGAACTGGTTGGCTATTTGCAAATGATTTCAACAAATTACGTAATGCAAATGAGAAAAAAACCTTTTTACTTGAACATATTTTTTGTCCAAAATTGTAAATATTTGAATAGTGGGACTTTTTTCTAACGCTCTTTGCAAAGAAAAGTCGAATATTAGTGCACCCGGAAACTGCATTTCATAATGTTCAGTGTTGATAATTCAGTTGGGTAAACTTGTAGAAGCTTGGAGTGGTTGTGAAACCAAGGCTCGTGTTGAAGTAAAAAGAGAATGAAGAAAATGGATTATGGGTCTAGTGAAAAGAGAAAGAAAGAAGAAATCGATAGATTAAGCAGCTTGCCAAACGATCTGATCCATAGAATCCTATCTTTTATTAGCATCAAAGATACTGTCAAAACCATAGCTGTGTCATCTAGATATAGATTTATCTGGACTACAATGCCTTACCTCAACTTCTCAACCGAGGATTTTCCTAATATGAAGAAATTTACCGAGTTTGTTAAAAAGTTTCTCGTTTGCCGCAATAGTCGAATCGATGCGACTTCTATGAAGCTGAGGTGTCATGGAAAGATTATCCAGCCATTTGTCAATAAACTTATGGAGTATGCATTCTCTCACAATATCCAACAACTTGATGTTGTATGTTTACCTCATAATGACATAGAGTTTCCCTTCTCACTATTCGGTTCCGGCCAGTCTCTCAGGCATCTTAGTTTGAAAAACTTGTGGAAAGGTAGTTGTATGACTTGTATCATTTGGTCGAGAAATTCGTACAAGTGGGACCATTTCAAACTTAAAGCCACGAGAACTTTGGAGCTCCAACCTTTGACAACATTGTACCTTGAAGGTGTCACTTTCTGTAATGCTGACCATCCCGACAACTGCGTTGGTCTTATATCCAAGTGTGGAAACTTGAAGAATCTCATTTTAAAAAGCTGTGAAACACTCGGAAAGGATAGTTTTAGTATTTGTCATCCTGAACTATCTAATCTCACTCTTGATGGAGGACTCTATAATGTAAAGGTTGTTAATGTGGTTGCACCTAAACTCTAGAATCTCAATATCGGATGCAACAACAGTAGTATGCCGGAGCATGCGATTTCTGCACCTAATCTTGCTTCTTTGGCTTATGGAGGTTATTACCATCCTTTGCACCTAAATTCTACAGCAGATGGTTTCCATCGTTTGGAGGAGGCGGATATTTGGGTTATAAATCCAGATGTTGTTGATGCTAATCAAATGGTTGGTCTACTTCAACAGCTCCAAAATGTCAAATTTCTTAAACTTAAGTTGGAAATTATTGAGGTATATCTTAAAGTTTATCATGTGCATCTTTAATTTGTTATTTACCAGCTCAAGGAATACTCTTAATTATTACTCTAGCACTCTAAAAAAGATAAGAACATTAAAAACAAGATAAGGTAGAAGTGGCCTATTGAGTGATGATGACTTACATTTATAATACATGTACTGTTTGGTATATTCACTACAAAAAAAAATGGTTTTTCGTGACAATAGTTTCAGGGACGACACAAAAGTCGTCCCCAAGAGTCCGCTAAACGACAAAAAATTTAATACTTTGACTAAAAAAAGTCAAAAAAAAGTTTTGGGGACGACAAATATCGTTCCCAAAAACCAAATTTCTTGTAGTGATATTTAGAAGTTAATATTCGTTAATGCTTGTTAGAGTTTTTTTTTATTTTAACGTTGGGGACCATTGTAGTAAAACTATTTAACAGGGACTATATCGTCAAAAAAGGTGTGAGCATTTTAACGTTGGGGACCATTGTTGTAAGAGTATTTGACAGGGACTATATTCGCCAAAAAAGGTGTGCGGACGGAAACCGACGCACACCTTTTATATATATACTAGTTGAATTCCCTGGCGTTGCCCGGGGTCGTACTTTTTATGTGATATGCGTAAGATTTGTGCACGCTCAACTCAGGCGCATGTATAAAAAGAGTTTTTAAATTTTGTTGAAAACAATAAATATATTTTATATTTTTAACAGTCAAATTTTATTCTTAAAACCAATTGATTTTTATCTCTAATGTCTTCAAAGACTTGAACTTATGAACTTTAGATTGATGGATGACCCCAATACCATTAGACTAAGACTTTTGTTTCTTTTTTACTTGATAAATTTTCGTGTTTCTTTTTCGACTTAATAAACAGAAATAGCTGTCAATTACTTTATATTACGTAATACATAAAGACATAATTTATACATTTAGAAACTTAATACACTCAGCACATAAAACGGGCCATAAATGTGGTTTTGCTAAATGAAGCCCTAAGGGCATTCGTTAAGGTGCATTAAGTAGTTGTACACATGTTTGGTTGGCTTAAATGAAAGAATTGGAATTTCAAACTTTGGTACTTTTTATGATATTCAAAGTCAACAAAAGTACTAACAATACTTCATTAAAAAAAAACATTGAACAATTTTGTATCAAATATTTATAAAAATAACACTCCCAAAAAATATGTAATATATGTCCATTTTTATAATCTAAATTATCAAAACAATCATGATCTTGTTTTAAAAAAAACAATAAGTTTAAGCTATTACAATAGCATAATTATAATATAATTATTATAATCTTTAAATATAAATATAAATGGAAGTGATTTAATTGTATTATGATGTAGCCTTTTCAAACAAAAAATAATGTAATATATGATGCAAAAATGATACGTGTAACTTTCATTTTAATTATAACCCCACCGGCCCACCTTTCCATCCCACATCCACATACTCCTACAATCCTCCAAACCCTCTTAATTTACTCACAGGGTTATTTTTCATTTTCCAACTTTCAAAAAACACACACATGTCAATTGTCAAGAAAAAAAAAACACCCATAATTTTTTTCAATAAATCATCGTCTGTTTCTTTTAAGCTTTCTATAGATCTTTCAATTTCATTATAGTTGTTGTAATCTCTAGTCATGTAAAGAAGTTGACTAGTCATAAAACTGGTTTGGTTGCAACAATGACAAGTCAAAACTTGAAAGCACGTGATATTCTTGCAACATTAAAGACGTTGGATGAGAACAATGCGTTAAAGATGTTACAAACAATATCAATGATGTTATGAAGATATCCTTGGTAAAACGACAGGTAAAAATAACCGACTTTGATACTATAGCATCGATTAGTCGAAAGACCATCGATGAAATAGCCACTGAGATGGGTCATGGTTATGAAAATTCTAATGTTATCCAAATGTTGAGGGAGTACTTACAATCTCAACAAGAACGTGCTAAGAAGTTAAAAGAGCTATATATTGAAAAAGCTGAAGAGCAAGGTGAGGTTTTGGATAAGCACGTGGTTTCATATGTGAATGATGAAGAAGTTCGTCTCTTAAGGGTAGATGTAATTTTTGATTTACTAGAGAAAGAAAACTTGATGCTTGTGGAGCTTCTCGATGATTACTCGAAAGAAGCGGTTGAACAGAAGTGCAATATCATCCCTAAAAGATTAGATTTTGCCACTCAATGGTACTTTTGGCTTCTCAAGCACTTGGAAAGGATGGTGGTGAATCCAGAGGATGACGAAAATCGAGAAGAGGAGCATCAAGAAGAACCACCAGTTCCGCAGCAGCACAAGCACAACAACAACATGTTAGTATATGATCACGTAAAAATGAACGTATGTCCAGAAATGATTTAAGCCTACGGGGTCACACGTCTCGACACAAATGTATTTAATATTAATTAATATATTTAATGTATTTAATTAATATGATCACGATTTCAATTAACGAGTGGTCGTTAAAAACTAACGGTTACTAGCTAACGGCGTTAGTTAAGGAGGACTTAATTGTAATTTGGTAATTAAATTAAGTATTCTAGATTATTCTAGAATAGGGGGCCGGTTTGTTAATGGTGTTTTAACCCATTAATATTAACTTGTTTTTCCTAATCTATATCAAATACTAATCCTAGTTTGTATCAAACATGAAAAGGGTTTAGAGTAAATATAAAAAGGGAAAAACAAAGCTCCCCCCTAACTCTTCTCCTCTTTTTCTCTTCTATTTTCGGCCGAAGTCACCAAGGAAAAAAGGTTTTCGGTTTTAGTTGTTTGACAAATCAAGGAGAGAAAGCAAAGTGTTTGCGGTTCATGATCAAGTACTAGCATACGTACATTCGCGTGTCGTGTGTGCAAACATAGAGGGATTTATTTCAAATCCTTATAAAGTTTCTTACTTTATCTTTCTTCAAATCAAAGGTACATGTTTCTATTCTTGGTTAATTAATTAATTACATAGATTAATTTTCCGCTGCGTGCTTTGTGATTTAATTTGATAATTTGTTATATAACCCAACAGTGGTATCAGAGCCTACTATGTGATGATTAATTACCAAAAAGATCAAAATTTGAAGGGGTTAGGGTTTTATATTTTTTAGAATTTTATGAAATTGATATGCGTGGTTGTGATTCAAATAATTCAATGTATAATGTTAGCAAAAGAGCCAAGACTAACTTGGACTCTACTTATCTGTGGCACTGTCGTCTTGGACACATTGACAAAAATCGCATTGAAAGACTTCAACGTGAAGGGATTTTACAATTAAATGATGAATCATTTGATAAATGCGAGTCATGTGTTTCCGGCAAAATGACAAGAAAACCTTTTCTGAATAAACCAGAGAGGGCTAAAGATCTTCTTGGACTCATTCATACCGATGTTTGCGGCCCATTTAGACATGTGTCAAGAAAAGGAGCTAGCTACTTCATAACTTTTACGGATGATTTCAGTCGTTATGGTTATGTTTACTTGCTTAAACATAAACATGAAGTGTTTGAAACATTCAAAGAGTTTAAAAATGAAGTAGAAAATCAACTCGGCAAAACCATCAAGATTCTTCGTTCGGATCGAGGTGGTGAATACTTAAGCCAAGAGTTTAACGATTATCTGAAAGCGTGTGGAATTGTCCAACAGCTTACTCCTCCATACACTCCTCAACATAATGGAGTGTCTGAAAGGAGAAATCGAACCTTGCTAGACATGGTGAGATCTATGATGACCCTTACGACTCTCCCATTTTCGTTTTGGGATTATGCTCTTGAGACTGCTGTACGCATTCTCAATATGGTTCCAACCAAGAAGGTTGACAAGACACCATATGAATTATGGCATGGAAATGTTCCTAATCTGTCTTACTTAAGAGTCTGGGGATGTGAGGCACTTGTGAAGCGCGATACGCCTGACAAACTTAACCCAGAACTACTAAGTGCATCTTTGTCGGATACCCTAAGGAAACGATGGGTTACGACTTCTATGATCCCGTCAAAAACACTGTTCGCGTTGCTCGATATGCTGAATTCTTTGAAAAGAAATTAGTACCAGAGAACAGTGGGAGGGTTGTAGAACTTGATGAGACTCAAGAGAAAGATGTGTCACCTTCTGAAGCTCCTAGCAATCATCAACTTGGGGGGGGGAAATGTTCAAAGTGATGAACCTCAAGTCGATGATGATGAAGCGATTCCACTTCGTAGGTCCGAAAGGACAAGATGTCCTACTGACAGATTATGTCTGATGGTAGAAGAAAACATTTTAGGAGATCTCGATGAGCCTCCGAATTTCAAAGCTGCATTATCAGATCCGGAATCTGAAAAATGGCTTGAAGCTACGAAGGTGGAAATGAAATCCATGAAAGACAATCAAGTCTGGAGCTTGGTTGATCTTCCACAAAATGCTCAAACTGTTGGGTGTAAGTGGATCTTCAAGAAGAAGACGGACATGGATGGAAATTTACACACCTATAAAGCTCGTCTCGTGGCGAAAGGTTATACTTAACGTTTCGGTGTTGACTATGATGAGACCTTTTCTCCAGTTGCGGATATTAGAGCTATTAGGATTCTCTTAGCCATAGCTGCGTACTATGACTTTGAGATATGGCAAATGGATGTTAAGACTGCCTTCTTAAATGGTTACTTGGATGAAGAAGTCTATATGGATCAACCTGAAGGTTTTATTGATCCAAAACATCCCAACAAAGTATGCAAGCTTCAAAGGACCATTTATGGACTAAAGCAAGCATCAAGAAGTTGGAACAAGCGGTTTGATGAAGAAATCAAAAAGTTTGGTTTCGTTCAAAATCCCGATGAGCCATGTGTATATCGCAAAGCTAGTGGGAGTAATGTTACTTTCCTTGTCTTGTATGTTGATGACATATTGATCATAGGAAAACACATTCCAATGTTACAAGATGTTAAATCCTATTTTGGAAAGTGTTTTGCCATGAAAGATTTAGGAGAAGCGGCATTTATTCTTGGAATCAAGATCTACCGAGATAGATCAAAGCGATTAATTGGACTACGTCAAAGTGCTTACATTGATAAGGTCTTGAAGCGATTCAAGATGGAGAATTCTAAGCGTGGGTTTACACCTATGCAAGAAGGACTTAGTTTATCTGTCAAACAGGGTGCTACTACACCTAATGAGGTGGAACGTATGCAAAGAGTTCCTTATGCTTCGGCTGTGGGATCTATTATGTATGCGGTTAGATGCACTAGACCTGATGTGGCGTTCGCGCAAAACATCATAAGCCGATATCAACAAAATCCAGGTGAAAGTCACTGGACTGCTGTTAAGAGCATTCTGAAGTACCTACGAGCTACTAAAGATATGTTTTTGGTGTATGGAGGAAATCCAGACTTAGAGCTCAAAGTGACTGGATACTGTGATGCTGGATTTCAAACTGATAAAGATGACACGAAGTCTCAGTCAGGATTCGTCTTCGTTCTTAACGGAGGTGCTGTGGATTGGAAAAGCAAGAAGCAAACTACAGTTGCCATGTCTGCAACAGAGTCTGAGTACATTGCCGCCTCAGAAGCTGCAATGGAAGCAGTCTGGATAAGGAAGTTCATTAGCGGGCTTGACGTGATCCCCTCAAGTGACTTACCCACTGATATGTACTGTGATAATACTGGTGCATTAATCATTGCCAACGAACCCGGAGTTCAGAAAGGTGCCAGACATTATGCTAGACGATATCACTATGTTCGTGAGCAGATCGAACTAGGTGAAATCAAATTACTCAAAGTTCACACAGATTTTAACTTAGCTGATCCTTTCACAAAAGCTTTGTCTAGGCCCAAGCTTGAAAGGCATGCCGAGGGCATAGGACTTAAATTAGCTAGTTATTTCATGTAAATCTGTTGTTTCGGTATTTGGATAAGGGATGTTAAACAATTTATATTTTCTGTAATGAAATAAAGTACTTGATATGTTTGATTTCATTTAATATTAATTGTATCCTATATTTGCATGTTTAATCCTTGAATATTTTAATAAATATTCTAAATTGTCCATTGTCGATTAATTATATGGGAATATAATTAAACTAAGACAAATCTGAGCGATTGGTTATATTCTTGGAATATATAATGGATGGTGACAGTCCAGATTTGCACACTTATAATACAATTTATCTAGACAAGAATATAAGAACAGAAAGTAAAGAACATGAACAAGAATAAGTTCAAATGCAAATATCTAGGCAAGTCTAATCATCTGTATCATTGATTAAACGATGAATACATGGTCGATATTACAACTTGTCTTACAAGACTACAAATGAACTATGTAATTGCTAAGTCTAGAAAGAAAGAAACTTGAACAATTACAAATAAAGTGACACACACTTTATGGTGATAAAACACACAATGTAAATGGTGCGGCTGTGTTGCTTTATATAGAAAGGAATTAGGGCAACACAGCCTTACAATGATAGTGATGTGATGGTGGTTGTCGACGTTCCATTGGCTCTAAGTACTTGGATCTAGGAGCCTTTGTCTTCTTTACCAAAACGGGTGTGAGAGAGAAACCCTTGTGTTTTGGTCCACCTGCATCTTTTCCTTTTAGGGTAAAATACAGTTGGATGAACCACCATATGACTCTTGTCTTCTTTTGGTTTGAAATCTTCCCGCCTTGACCAACAATTTGGAAAGCAAACCACCCGCTGACGAGAGTCAATGACTCGCTGATAACTCGCTGACGACCCACGTCAGCGACCAAGTTTGGTCAGCGAATCCTTGACTCAACAATCTCCCCCTATTCGCTGAGAAGACTTGTTGAGTGAGGACTTTAAAAAAAATATAGAAGGATGAAAAGATGTCTTATATATTTGACTTTAAACATTACAAGCTGACTCATACAGCATTTATATTTGTAAGACATCTACATATTTTCAGCTTCAAATTCCCAAGCATGTTCTTGCTTGGCAATCTGAACTGCTGGGTCATTGCATCTATGAGGCTTAACCAGCTCCTCATCCAGTTCGCTGATAAACCATCGGTTATTGGTCGTTTCAGCACACCTTCTTCTTATGCTCAGGATGAACCCAGTGGACGCCTTTTCAAGTTCAGATAGACGAAAGAACAGCTGGGTATTTTGAAAATTTGTGAAGAAAATACCAGCTGGATTCTCTGTCACTCTCCCTTCCTCAAAGACACTTCTTGGAGGAAGTCTGGTGTTTAAAGCAGCATCACCAGAGATAAGAGGAAGGTCAACAGTCGATGTTCGATGCTCCATCTTCCTCTTTCTTTGAACTTGCCTTCCAGCTGAGGTAGAGATGGCTGCTGGAGTACCGAACACTTGCCTCAGCATGGGCAAGTCCACTTTGAACTTTGTTTCAAACTCCAGTGCTTTCTTGAAGTATTCTTTCAGCATGCTTTGGAGCTGCTGGTAGCTGGCAGCCTTTTTATCTTTCACCGGCATGTACACTTCCACCCATTCTGAAGCACCTAAGTTGGTTACTTTGACCCCTTCCAACTTGGTTGGCTTGCCAGCGCCTTCTCTTAAGATCTTCAGGTTGGTCTTTAGGCCCATTTCAGCTTTAAAGGCCTCAGCGGCAATAATTCTTTGAGGCCTGACTCGATCATCCATCAGCTTCAGCCACTTAGCTTTCTCTTCTTCAAATTTGGCTCTTTTCTCGCTGAGCTGCTTCTCAACTTCCTTATGTTTCTGCCTGTACAAGGCTTCAGCACCACCTGATTTCAGCAGCATTCTTTGCTCACCATCAAGCTGATCCTTTTCAAGTAGAGGTAGCTGCCTGATAAACTCAATATTTTTCTTTTCATTTTCTTCATTTTGCTTGATCCTATCTAACTCTTTGATAGCATCTTCTTGAGTTTTTCCATCAGCAGTTAGTGCCAATACATCAATCAATTGATGCTGATGGCCTGCTGAGGATCGTACGGATAGTTGAGCAGCAGTGGGAGGTTTGAAGAAACCAGACTCAATAAGCTGTTTTTGGCGAGCATCGGAGAGAGGAGTAATTTCAGCATTTGCCAGATATGTGCTATGAAAGATTGGCAACATTTCCCTTGACCTATCCCTGGCCATTCTCTCAGCAAATCCAGCTTCCCATGAAGCTCTGACCGTTTCAGGGTCCAAACGCTCTTCAGAATTGATAGTTTCTTTTTCAATCTCCCCCTCAACACCAGCAGGGGGAACTTCCATACTTGCATCCTCTTCAGTCTCCCCCTCAGCACCAGCAGGGGGAACTTCACTTTCTTTTTCCTCACTAACAGCCACAATTGCCATTTCATTTTCCTTGGTGTTAGTGGCATCATCATTCTCATCCAAGGTATCTTCAGCAGTGTCTTCAAAGATTTGGGCAACTGCCTTGTGCACCGCTTCATTTACCAGTTCTAAAACAGCAGCATCAACCTTCTCCCCCTTGGAAGTTGTATTGTTAATAACAACTTCCACAGTGGCCGGCCTTTTTGATTGCTGCTGAACAAGTTGTGACAGCAAGTGCTTGATTTCATCCACCTCCATGTCACTGGCATCGACTTCTTCAGCATGACTATCAGGATCAAGTTGAAAATCCTCTGCCACAAAGTCCCCTAACTCATAATCACTTTCATCATCAGTAACAACACTATCAACACCGACAACCTCTTCTTCAGCATGACTATCAGGATCAAGTTGAAAATCCTCTGCCACAAAGTCCCCTAACTCATAATCACTTTCATCATCAGTAACAACACTATCAACACCGACAACCTCTTCTTCAGCAACAACATCATCAATACGCCCAGTTTCAACATTCAAATTTTCTCCCCCAGCAACCTGCATTTCAGGAACATTAGCAGCAGTTGCGTGCCTTTCAGCAATAGAGAAGTTGATTGGGTTGGGGGATGAACGAGTGTCCGATTCAGGTTGTTGCTGCACTACATTTTCAGCAGCAGCAGGGGTTTCTTCTTGATCGATAAGAGGGAGTTGAGAGGGTTCCACCCTTCTTAATATTTTCTTCCTTTTAGGAATAACTTGACTTTTCTTGGCCACTTTGGGAGTTTTGGAGGATGCTGGAGGGGTTATCAGCATACCAGCTCCAGCAGGGTTTTGTTTATATACATCAGGGTACATGGTGAAAAGTACCTGCTTCATTGCTGGAGTAAGCGCAGCATACTTTGAATCGAAGTGCTCAGGGTCGCAAGCATGAATTTTATAGACAGAGCTTGCAACCCTTGGAGAGAGAATGAATTGAGCACCATTTGGCATGTACTTTTCTTTCAGCTCATGTCTGAATATCAACGTCAGAAAGCGTGTAAAGGGCACAGAGCTTGAGCGATTTCTTACAGTGATCTTTGACTTCAAATCTTCAAATATCACATTTGCAAAGTCGATGTTTCTACCATTTGCCAGTGCATAAATCATTTGCATCTGGGCAGCAGTGGTTTTGTTTATATACATCAGGGTACATGGTGAAAAGTACCTGCTTCATTGCTGGAGTAAGCGCAGCATACTTTGAATCGAAGTGCTCAGGGTCGCAAGCATGAATTTTATAGACAGAGCTTGCAACCCTTGGAGAGAGAATGAATTGAGCACCATTTGGCATGTACTTTTCTTTCAGCTCATGTCTGAATATCAACGTCAGAAAGCGTGTAAAGGGCACAGAGCTTGAGCGATTTCTTACAGTGATCTTTGACTTCAAATCTTCAAATATCACATTTGCAAAGTCGATGTTTCTACCATTTGCCAGTGCATAAATCATTTGCATCTGGGCAGCAGTGGTTTTGTTTATATACATCAGGGTACATGGTGAAAAGTACCTGCTTCATTGCTGGAGTAAGCGCAGCATACTTTGAATCGAAGTGCTCAGGGTCGCAAGCATGAATTTTATAGACAGAGCTTGCAACCCTTGGAGAGAGAATGAATTGAGCACCATTTGGCATGTACTTTTCTTTCAGCTCATGTCTGAATATCAACGTCAGAAAGCGTGTAAAGGGCACAGAGCTTGAGCGATTTCTTACAGTGATCTTTGACTTCAAATCTTCAAATATCACATTTGCAAAGTCGATGTTTCTACCATTTGCCAGTGCATAAATCATTTGCATCTGGGCAGCAGTGGTTTTGCTTATATACATCAGGGTACATGGTGAAAAGTACCTGCTTCATTGCTGGAGTAAGCGCAGCATACTTTGAATCGAAGTGCTCAGGGTCGCAAGCATGAATTTTATAGACAGAGCTTGCAACCCTTGGAGAGAGAATGAATTGAGCACCATTTGGCATGTACTTTTCTTTCAGCTCATGTCTGAATATCAACGTCAGAAAGCGTGTAAAGGGCACAGAGCTTGAGCGATTTCTTACAGTGATCTTTGACTTCAAATCTTCAAATATCACATTTGCAAAGTCGATGTTTCTACCATTTGCCAGTGCATAAATCATTTGCATCTGGGCAGCAGTGGTTTGATCAAAGGATCCACTGTTTCCACCTAGGCATTGAATAACATGTGTGAACAGCAACCTCCACACACCAGGAATATACTTCTTTTGAGGATTACTGTGCACAGGTAGTGCTGGTACCATGTTTGTCCCATACCCAATGGTCAATAACCATTCTTTCCATACTGAGGTAGGGACCAAATCTACAAAGGGCCTGTTTGTGGACTGTTTAGGAAGCCTAAGAACATCTCTTAATAAATCTGCAGAGATGGTGATGGTGTGCTTCCCTTTCATGACAGTGCCTTTAATGGTGCTACTGGACACATCATAATCACAAGTCCACCAGAATTCCCTCAAGAGATGAAGACACATCTCATGGGGATTTTTATAGATTGCTCTTCTAACTGGACATCCTTTGATGAAGTCCAGCATAGAATAATATCCTTTAACCTTGGAAGGGATTTCTTCAGATCCCAAGTAGTTATTTGCTTTGACAACTAGTTTTGGGCTTGAAAAGAAACTTTGTCAGAAGGACGAATGCCTTCATTATCGAAGACTTTAGAAGTGAGATAAGTGGGAATGTTTTCAGGGTTTTCTTGAATTTGTTGTGGTGATTGTTGTTGTTCAGGAATTTGTTCAGATTGAGAAGCCATTTTATATCAAGATGATAAGAAAGAAGATGAGAGGAATGAAAGAGAAAAAAAATTGAAGAGAGATTGAGAGGAAATTTGAGAGAGATTTTAGGAGTGAATGAGAAAGAAAATGAACGTGACAAATGGTATGGGAGAGGGTTCCATATATATGGTATGGATATGGGACCCATAACAGTACATACGAATCGTCATGGACTCTCTTTCATACGTAATATATATAAAGAAAATTTATTTTGTACCAATGATAGTACAAGAAAAATAGTTATATATAAAGAAAATACGTTTAGTTATACGTATGTGAGTAACGTATAAATTTTTTTTTTAATGTGACAACTTGTACCCTAAGTTCAAATGAACTCAAGTAGTTACGGCGCGTACAGTATACAAGATGTCCATTAGGGAGAAAATCGAGGTAACCGTTTTCAGATTTCAATAAAATATTGATAAAAATACTTGGTGGATATATTCACACGATAAAGTAGTTGTGATTGAAATATATTTCACTGACCAAGTTAGAAAATTTGATTACCTCATTTAGAAAACATGTATTAGTCAGCGACTTTATAATAAACATTTGCTGCTGACCAACTTTATACAATTTTTGGCAAATTGTCAGCCTTCAACGGATTTTATTTGTCTTTACCAGTAGCCCTTTTGCTGGTGTTTTGGCCTCTTCCATTTCAGCAACCTTGGCCTTCAGCTGATAGTATTTATTCCTGTACTCATCAGCAGGTTTGGAAGGGTTAGTTTTAGGAGCAGCAGGAGTTGGTAGGGCAACTCTGCACTCCTTTTGATAGTGGCCTTTTCTACCACCTCCAGCACTCCTCGTGAGCTTTGTCAACAGGAGGCTTATATGGAGCAACCGACCTGCGGTTGTTCCATTTACGGGAGTACCGCTTACCAGCGACTAAGGCAAAATCCATAAAGTCGCTGAACATCTCTTGTTTCTCTTCAGCATCAAGATCATCAACAAGAGATTGAATGGGTTATGGAAGAATAGAAGAGTTGGCACCAGTATTAAGATTACTGGGCTCAGCAGAGATAAGGGCCAAAGGGTCGAGAGCAGAATGAGAAGAAGAAGAAACAGAAGAAGAAGAGGGACCCGCACGATGCTGTGCATCAGCGGCAGCTCTAAGATTTTGAGCAAGAGCTCTTTCTTCGAACTGGAGCATGCCAAAGAGAGACTCAAGGTTAAGGCCATTGAGTCGCACAGTGGTTCTGAGGATTTGTCTCAGACCTTGCCACTTGATAGGTAAACTATCAAGAAATTTGTGGCATACCTCAAAATCATCATGAGAGATACCAACAGTGGTCATGTCGTTCAACAACCCTTTAAATCGGGTATATGAACCGTTTAGACCTTCGTTGGGGAGGGAAAAGAAATTTTCATAAGCTCTTTTTAAGTCTATCTTTTTAGTGGCAATGGTAGCAGCAGAGCCTTCATGCATGCTAACCAATCTATCCCAAACTTCTTTTGAAGAGGGATATCTAATGACCACTGTCATGAGGTCAGTGGGAAGAGTGCTGACAATCATGTTTTTGAGCCTTGCATCAAGATTAACAAGTCTCTTTTCATCGTCAGTCCATTGAACCTCTGGTTTGACGATGTCATTCACAATCTCAGGAGCATCAACAGTTTCTCCTGGTGTTCTTTGAACCAGAGTGGGGATATAAGGACCGACGGTCAGAATAGACATAAGATAGGGTTCCACACCCACTATATGTAGTAACATCCTTTCCTTCCAAGACCCAAAGTCATCGGGCTCGAATCTTGGAGGGACGGATACGTAACCGAAGTCACGTGTGTTAACAAGGGTGGGAACATTAGTCATGTTCTTGTTTAAAAAGAATTAAGAAAGAAAAAGAAAAGAGAATTTTTTGAAAGAAAGAAAAAGTATGCAAACGGATCTTGTTTCAATGATTTAGAAACGCTGGCTCTAATACCACTTGACAGTCCAGATTTGCACACTTATAATACAATTTATCTAGACAAGAATATAAGAACAGAAAGTAAAGAACATGAACAAGAATAAGTTCAAATGCAAATATCTAGGCAAGTCTAATCATCTGTATCATTGATTAAACGATGAATACATGGTCGATATTACAACTTGTCTTACAAGACTACAAATGAACTATGTAATTGCTAAGTCTAGAAAGAAAGAAACTTGAACAATTACAAATAAAGTGACACACACTTTATGGTGATAAAACACACAATGTAAATGGTGCGGCTGTGTTGCTTTATATAGAAAGGAATTAGGGCAACACAGCCTTACAATGATAGTGATGTGATGGTGGTTGTCGACGTTCCATTGGCTCTAAGTACTTGGATCCAGGAGCCTTTGTCTTCTTTACCAAAACGGGTGTGAGAGAGAAACCCTTGTGTTTTGGTCCACCTGCATCTTTTCCTTTTAGGGTAAAATACAGTTGGATGAACCACCATATGACTCTTGTCTTCTTTTGGTTTGAAATCTTCCCGCCTTGACCAACAATTTGGAAAGCAAACCACCCGCTGACGAGAGTCAATGACTCGCTGATAACTCGCTGACGACCCACGTCAGCGACCAAGTCTGGTCAGCGAATCCTTGAGTCAACAGATGGTCCCACCAAACTCACATGATATCCATAGTTGATGCATATCGGACTACCCCACTAACGAATTCATCACTTTATGGATCAGCGTCATTAAGTGAAATTCGTAAATGGTTACTTTATTGATCCTTTGACTTGAGATACAAACAGGTCAGCATGTATGGATTGCACTTACTTGATATAGTTCTAACTCTCCTGAATAAGGGAGTACATAAAGGGCTATTTTCAGAAAGTGTATTGAAGTATGATGACTGACACGTGTAGTCAATACAGGATTTGTTCCTCCAACTGATAGTTGGAGAATGATACCACTGGGCCCCTCATTAGGACTAATTAAGATGTTTGCATGGTCGTGCCCAAATAAATCCAGATGGTTCTCGATTATATTTGGTAATCATTAATTAGTTGTGGAATGAGAAACAGAATCGTTAAATCATGAAATGACATTGATCCATATTCATGTTTAACACGGTATCTGAACAAAGGGATAATAAATGCCTCAACCATTTAAATATACTTTAAGAAACTATACTTGAATATTTCTGGGAGCATTGGCGTGTTGCTAGACGCTAACCAATGTTATTACCTTCATTTGTTACGAGCTCAAGTGGGAGCTGTTAGTATATGATCACGTAAAAATAACGTATGTCCAGAAATGATTTAAGCCTACGGGGTCACACGTCTCGACACAAATGTATTTAATATTAATTAATATATTTAATGTATTTAAATTAATTAATATATTTAATGTATTTAATTAATATGATCACGATTTCAATTAACGAGTGGTCGTTAAAAACTAACGGTTACTAGCTAACGGCGTTAGTTAAGGAGGACTTAATTGTAATTTGGTAATTAAATTAAGTATTCTAGATTATTCTAGAATAGGGGGCCGGTTTGTTAATGGTGTTTTAACCCATTAATATTAACTTGTTTTTCCTAATCTATATCAAATACTAATCCTAGTTTGTATCAAACATGAAAAGGGTTTAGAGTAAATATAAAAAGGGAAAAACAAAGCTCCCCCCTAACTCTTCTCCTCTTTTTCTCTTCTATTTTCGGCCGAAGTCACCAAGGAAAAAAGGTTTTCGGTTTTAGTTGTTTGACAAATCAAGGAGAGAAAGCAAAGTGTTTGCGGTTCGTGATCAAGTACTAGCATACGTACATTCGCGTGTCGTGTGTGCAAACGTAGAGGGATTTATTTCAAATCCTTATAAAGTTTCTTACTTTATCTTTCTTCAAATCAAAGGTACATGTTTCTATTCTTGGTTAATTAATTAATTACATAGATTAATTTTCCGCTGCGTGCTTTGTGATTTAATTTGATAATTTGTTATATAACCCAACACAACAATCACAACCGACACAAGCACAACACCCACAACCACAGCCGCCACAAGCACAACAACAACAACCACATATAAGACGAACAAGTTTGATTTGCCTCTTGTTAAGATTGTTGGTGTTACTTCTACCAATAAGACATTCTCTGTAGGATTTGTCTTGTTGGATAGAGAGAGAAAACCAACTTTTATTTGGGCACTAAATTGTCTTGAAATGTGTATCGGCAAATCTTATAGCCCTCGTGTTATCATCACAAGTAGAGACTTAGGTCTCATGAATGCATGTGATGAAATATTTCCATATGCCAACAAATTACTTTGTAGATGGCATATTAGTGAAAATATTACGAAGCATTGCAGGCAAAGTTTTAAGTTACTAAAGGATTTTCAATCTTTTAAGTACTCATGCGACAAATTTGTAAAAGCTCCAACAGAAGAGAAGTACAAGAAACATTATTATGATATTCAAGTCAAATTGACCTCTCATCAAGGTATTTATGATGTCTCATTAATGTTGTTTCTCTTTTACCATCAAGGTATTTATGATGTCTCATTAATGTTGTTTTTCTTTTACCACATTGGATGGATATGTCAGATACGGGGTTACTCATTGCTTCAAGGTATAATGTGGTTGTTGTTTTTTTAAGCAACCGTGGAGAGACAACCTTTCTACCACTTTTTAGTAGCCCACCAATGTCACAACCACATAAATACCTTGATGAGAGGTCAATTTGACTTGAATATCTGAATAATGTTTCTTGTACTTCTCTTCTGTTGGAGCTTTTACAAATTTGTCCCATGAGTACTTAAAAGATTGAAAATCCTTTAGTAACTTAAAACTTTGCCTGCAATGCTTCGTAATATTTTCACTAATATGCCATCTACAAAGTAATTTGTTGGCATATGGAAATATTTCATCACATGCATTCATGAGACCTAAGTCTCTATCCGTGATGATAACACGAGGACTATAAGATTTGCCGATACACATTTTAAGACAATTTAGTGCCCAAATAAAATTTGGTTTTCTCTCTCTATCCAACAAGACAAATCCTACAGAGAATGTCTTATTGGGAGAAGTAACACCAACAATCTCAGCAAGAGGCAAATCAAACTTGTTCGTCTTATATGTGGTTATTGTTGTTGTGCTTGTGGCGGCTGTGGTTGTGGTTGTGGGTGTTGTGCTTGTGTTGGCTGTGATTGTTGTTGTTGTTGTGCTTATGGCGGCTGCTGTAACACCCCAACTAAGGCAGAACGATGAGATGTGCAGAAAGTCGAGTATTCAAAACAAAGGATAATAGATAACATTCACCATAGCTTTATTTGATAAAAATAACTTTACAATGTACAAGCATGTGAACCAATTCCCAAGTACAATACGTCTACCATACTTGGATATTGAGTCCACGAAACAAATAACAAATACATGAGATGATATACTACAATGATCAAGGCGGATTCCATTGCCCATCACAAGGTTTGATCTTTGACTCCCAAGTGCAATGCAAATAGTCATGATGCATATAATTCCTCAAAGCTTACGCTAATTCTTGAAAAGCATGAAGAAAAAGTGTCAACTACGAAAACGTAGTTGGTGAGTGCATAGGTTTGCAAGTAAACCTCGTTACATATCCATTTCAAAACAAACTTAGAAAACGTATTATTTCATGTCAATTCACCCAAACCACATGACCGACAAAAATTCCCATATCAAACCATCAAGTTTTCAAAATACCATAACATCATTTCAAGGAGTTGAGAAATCCATGGTAAATTATAAAGTTCTCATTTGTCACATTTATCGTGAGAGAGAAATATATCGATCGATTAATCATTCATCATACCAAAACCATTCGTCATCAATACTTCAATATCGCCAATTTCAACAACTTTCGAGATTCCATATAAGGTCCAATACCCAAACCGTATGTTCAATCCATAATATCCAACCATAAGTAATAATCAATAATATTTAGCCAAAGGCATAATTTGATGAGTTTGTGCTTGAGCCACTACTAAGACCCTTTCACGTCCATATAATAATAATGATAATATGTCCCGAAGATATGATAATAGAAGTACATGCTGTCAATCACGTGCAATAATAATAATGATAATATGTCCCGAAGATATGATAATAGAAGTACATGCTGTCAATCACGTGCAATAATAATAATAAATGGGTCGTGCCATGGAGACGACCAATAATATATAAAGTAGATTAGAGCACCCCTAGGCAGACCGGAGATGAGGGCGGCTACTCAGGCGGCCAGTCAACCCGCTGCCATCTTGGTGAGTGAGGGGACGAATCCTAGTTGCGCAACCCTCTAACTATAGGCCTCAATGAGTTAATAGTAGTGTACAGGGGACCACCGTTTGACAGTACTCAAGCTCATCATATAATATATAACATGTTGAACATACAATATAATTCCCATATCGTTATCATTATTTCAAAGAATCGTTTCATAAGAGAAAGTCATTTTAATTAATCATGCTTTTCACCCCGCAAGTAAAACATATAAAAGAGTTTGAAAGGGGGCTATGACTCACTTGATTAGAGAGTGTTGCTTCTTGACAATGCGAAAGTTCTCCTAGTAATGTTCCTCACCAAGCAAGCCTAAACCATAGTACATATATGCACGACATGAGTTCGTGTGACATGAACTAGTATGCTAGATCATGAGATGTGTTCTAGTAGACTTGCCCATCTTTGATTGTTATTAAATTATGGAGTTCAAGTGTATTACATTGCTCACAATATTTAGTTAGAGGGTATTTGATAGAGAAATTCAATTTCTCATTATACGTATTTATATCTTGTTGGAATTTCGGTAACTTGGCTTTGATTGTCATGGTTTCCATTGTGTGCTTTGCTTAATTATAATATTTGACATTAGTAACTTCATAATATTAATATTTATGAATACTTTCTGATTTAACTATTTATTTAATTTAATATTATTTAATTAATTATTTATTCATTTTCTTGATTTATTAACCAAATAATTCTTTAAAAATACTTTCAAGTACCTCACTTGCCTTTATAATTTATGGCTAATTATATTTGGGTTATATTCTGACTTTCATGTATTATAACTTATAATTTTATGAGTTGTATATTTATTTATGAAAATTTTCCATTAATTTAATACTAGTGGTTAATTAGTGATTTCTTTTACTTACTTAATTACTTCTAAAATATATAACATTTGTTCTTTGGCTCAAGATGATTTTACTTCAGTAGGTTTTAGTCATTTTCATCATTGGTTGTGATTATTTAACCAATCTCATGATTTATATAATTTATTTATTTATTTATTTACCTTTTTAATTATCATTTAAATTCAATAATTAATAGAAATTCTTAGAAATCACCACATAACTTTTTGGCTAAAAATCTCAGGCCTTTTAGGCAACTTTTATCATGGAAAATCATATCAATTCAACCTCTCTTGTGTCTTGCTCATTTTGAGGATTCTAAGCTTATAAATCGTTTACCGAAATAGTGATTTTAGCCTCATTTTTCAAGCAATTCAAATGCGTCAAAATGGATTTTCATCCTTATTTCATTATTTACAGAATGTTCATTGTATTTTGGTGTCTTAAGTCGTGATAGTGGTGGTGGTGTGATATGTGCAAATTAAAGCTTTCGGTTAGTGCTTATATGAACCGAATTAGTGATTTGTAGGCTTGTCTTTGCCATTTAATAACCAAGTTAAGTTTTATAACTTTTATTTGACATACTCTCAGTAGGTTTATAATACTTTTTGTTACGAGATTGTTGGAGTTGATTAAAGTTGCAATCTAGTGACTTTTAGCTTATTTTGTTGTGAAGAACTTTTACTTGGAATTTTCTGTTTTTAACACTTATTTTCATAAAATGTTGAGTAGTCATTCTTGGTTAAGTTGAATTATTTGGACATTGGTGATTTTTATACAGAGACATATATGTGTCCTATATTTATGTGAATTTTTGCTAAATTTTTAGACATTGTTTACTAACTCTAAAAATTACAAAACCAAAGTTGGTCAGAATGCTTGCTGCTATGCGACCCAAAATATTTTATAAAAGATTTCTATGATGAACATTTAATAAAAATCTCCCAATTTTATTTTAAGTTAGGGACACTTTGAACTCAGTTCACACCAAGTTTAAACTCCTGGAACCTATTAGTTAAGAAATTAAAAATCATCGAAGTTGACTCAACATTAAGACAAAAATCCAATTTTGACCACTTTTGGTAGAAAAATCACAACTTGAGTTATACTTCGTCTTTTAATCTGATTCCAGTGGGAGATGAAATTTAACTCAAAAGGCTTCGTTTTATATTTTATGAGTTTCACCCAGTTCGTCCATTTCAAACCATTTTCACACGCTCCAATTTCAAAAACAGATTCTGTGAACTTTCTTGTGATTTTTGGTTAGAGATTTTGGACATAGTTTTGGTTTGATTCATATAAGATTCATATTTCTTGTAATATATTCATAAAATCCAGATTATTATACTTCTTTTAACATATTTTTCACTTAATACAAGTCCATATCCATCTCATAATCCAACAACAAGATTCAACTTTCTTAGATCTAATATGCATGCATTCAAATCAACACTTTTCAATACCAATCTTTATAGATCTATCATCTACAACATAAAAGCTTTCTTTTTATCAAAAATCCCAGAAATATATTCATTAAAATATATAAAAACATATCAATCTTTCAAAGTCAAAATCACTTTAAAAGCTATTAATCTATAACAACACTTTTGGGTCTTAAACTTGTTGAATCCTTGAATCATTCTTCTAGATCTCGACATGCATAAGCATGAGGAAGAAGATTCTATCAACTTTGCCCTCCTCAAGTGTGTTTTTCAAAGAAACAAGAAGAAAACAGAAACTTTTGATAAGATCTTTGAAAAATAAGTAAGAATAAGATTAAATCTAGTAAAAAGGATGAAGATTTATACCCTCTTGGATTCGGTTTTGATGATGAAAATGGGCAGAAAATTCGTGGCTTTCAAGGCTCCAAACAACCTTAATCCTTGCTTGAAATAACCCTAAATCCTAGCTTGATATAACCCTTGATTAATCCTTTACAAACCCTTATTATTATTATAGATTAGATATGATTTTTCCCATGCTTTTTCCTTGTTGTTCTTGGCCGAAAATGGAGGAAGAAAAGGAAGGGGAAATGCAGAATTTTTGAGAGAGAAATGTGGTTGAGTGTGTGTGTGAAAGTTTTGGGAAGTGGAGAGAAATGAAGAGTGTGTAAAGGGTTTGTGTATGGGGAGTGTAAAGTCAAGATGAGTATTTTGATTGGGTGAATGGTTTTGGGGAAAAGGGGGGCCGGTTTTGTTAGGGTAAAATGGGAGGGGATTTTGAATTTTGGTGTATAATATAAGTGTATGTATATTTGTATGTAATGTAGGTACATGCATGAAATCCTTGACTTATTACTTGATATTAGTGCTTTCAAAGCTAGTTATGTGCATGTATATGTGTATGGCCGTGTATGTATGTATATACATATATAGGTGCATTTTTGTGTTTTATAATTGTTACTTAAATCATTATTCATAAATTTGTATTTATTTAGTTACATATGCATAAGCTTATTATTATTCAAGATCACTATTATGTACATAAGGTTTATAGATAAATTTTTGAGATGGTAATTATAATTCTGTGTTCAATTGTACTTTTTTTTATAGATTGGTGATTGAATTGTTGGACGTTCATAAAGATTTTCGGTTGCTATCCCAACTTGTGAACCTTATATAATTATTTACGTAACCTTAACTTCTCGAATAAATCTTTTTGGTTCATTGACATTTCATCAAGTTCAATTGGAATCAATATATAGCTCGAGATTGTCTTGAATGATTATTGGTTATGGCATTTCTAAGATAACTATCGTATATGGGCATTTCATTATGTATATGGGCATTTCTAGATGGCAAGTATCACTATGCCTTAAATGGCTAGAAGATCAATTCTCTGAATAAACCTCTAGGGATAGATGTCTAGATAAGTCCAAATAGATTGTCCTAGTCGGATTTTGAGGGTTGTTACTGCTGCGGAACTGGTGGTTCTTCTTGATGCTCCTCTTCTCGATTTTCGTCATCCTCTGGATTCACCACCATCCTTTCCAAGTGCTTGAGAAGCCAAAAGTACCATTGAGTGGAAAAATCTAATCTTTTAGGGATGATATTGCACTTCTGTTCAACCGCTTCTTTCGAGTAATCATCGAGAAGCTCCACAAGCATCAAGTTTTCTTTCTCTAGTAAATCCAAAATTACATCTACCCTTTGGAGACGAACTTCTTCAGGAACCTTCACTTCTTCATCATTCACATATGAAACCACGTGCTTATCCAAAATCTCACCTTGCTCTTCAACTTTTTCAATATATAGCTCTTTTAACTTCTTAGCACGTTCTTGTTGAGATTGTAAGTACTCCCTCAACATTTGGATAACATTAGAATTTTCATAACCATGACCCATCTCAGTGGCTATTTCATCGATGGTCTTTCGACTAATCGATGCTATAGTATCAAAGTCGGTTATTTTTACCTGTCGTTTTACCAAGGATATCTTCATAACATCATCGATATCTGTTTGTAACATCTTTAACGCATTGTTCTCATCCAACGTCTTTAATGTTGCAAGAATATCACGTGCTTTCAAGTTTTGACTTGTCATTGTTGCAACTAAACCAGTTTCATGACTAGTCAACTTCTTTACATATGGATGACCCTCCATAAACAATGCGGGTTCATGACTATGTTCATGACATTTCCCTGTTAACACCCAAACATTGTTGACCTTATAATACTTCCCAACCAATTCAATCTTGCAGTAAAATTTTTTACTTGCGGTGTCTTTAACACCACAACCACTACTTCTGGACACACCGCCGCGATCACAAATGAGTGTGATTTTATATAGGTAGCCATCTTTTTTCTTAGATCTTTTTGTTACAAGAATGTAACCATAAGAGCGTGCCACCTTTTGTGCCCATTCAACTAATTCTTGATTTGAGTCAAATACCTATATTATCAAATAAGTAATTATCAAATAACTAATATCAAAGTACTAGGTAAAAGGCTATGTAAACGTTGGTTAATATAAGTTGCTATGTAATATAAAACGACTAAAACAACATAAACAATCTAAAATGCTAGATAAAATGCTATGTAAACGATCTAAAATATTAAATCATATAATATAGAACAAGCTAACTAGCTATAATCTAGAGTATTAAAATATAAAACAATCAAAATGAAACAAATAATATATCTAAAACACTATGTAGACAATCTAAGTAATTTACAATAACTAAAATCTACAATATTAAGATGAAACCTGGTCGGTAAGAAATTTTGGTACACTCATCACTTGTTTGTATGTTTATGGTAGGAAATATACTAATTATATAGAAGTTGACACATTTATTACTGATAATGAAATACAACCAACTTTACATTGTTTATAATAAATAACTTGTCAGATGTCAAAAAATATATCACTATATTGTATAAAGTTAATGTCATTTTTTTGAAATTGTATTTGTCTTTAACTCAAAAATGTAACTAATAAATATTCTGTCAAAAGTTATATAAACCTGCAAAAATCATATCAATATTGTATATAAAATTAATGCTGCTTTCTAAAAATTGCATTTATCATTTAACTTAATTTGTGTAAGACTTAGAACTACATATATTGTCTTAATCTATTTTTTTAGAATTTAATGTTCCTTTTACTTATTTTGTGAATTAATTTGAAAGCTAACATTTAATTAAAGCAAAATGGTACATAGCATTTTAAAATACATTTCCAAGTCTTACACAATGTGATGTGGTGAATATGACATGTATAATAAAAACAAAAGTGAAAGATGTAAAGTCCCTCACTTGATGGTTTAACCCAATAGTGTAAAATACAACAAGTCTAAATGTACTAGATTTGGACTAGTATTACTTGAATATAAAGGCAAGTATATAAACAAAGTAATACAAGACTTAAAGCAATATATAAAGTAAAGGTGGAACACAATGTAATTTTTCAAGTGTATTTTATTTATGATGTTAAATAAAATACAAGGTTGTGCGGAATCAAGATAATACAAATATGTAAGTATCCTAACAACCTATGAATTACAAATGATCTATATTTGCTAAATAAACTCTTTAGATCGAAATACTTAAAGTTGTGAAGTATCCCTGTTACGATCGAGAGTATTTAGAAAATTCACCTAATTGCTAAAAAGTAATTTTAACAAGGAAATGACTTTGTATTTATAGGCAAACAAATTCACCAGTGAATTTGTGCAATACAAATATGGTTGTATCTATTTAATGAACCGACAAGGTCATTAAATGCATTGGTTAAAGTACAAGTATAAAGTCACATTAATATGACTTATTATCCTTTTAACCAACCACCTTTACACACGTAAGTACTTTTGTAAAGACAAGTGGAATGTTCTTATAAAAGTGTGTAAAGGCAAAAAGTCAATTCCTCGTAATCAGTGTTCAGACTTGTAAGGTCTAGAACACTGACAAAGCTCCAGTCGTAGATCTGGTAAGACTTCCAGTGTACTCCGCCATTTGTCAGTCTTCTTTATTCTAACTTCAGTCTTTGACTTCAGTGAGAATGTCTTCAGTAGAATAGATCTGGACTGGGGTGAAGTCCAGTGAGCTGAAATCTGGAAGACTTCAGATTTCCTATACAAGTATTTTGCTCACTGGTCTTCCATTATTTCTGGACAAATCTTTTGTAGGATTCCAGTCGTCAAGTCTGGAGTAAGTCCAGTAAATCTGGACCTAACAAAGTCCCCCTATTTGTTTAGAAATAATGCAAGGTTTTCCAAGCTTCTATCTATACAATTTTGTATGCTTGAAAAAACACTTGTTTTGATTTAGTCTAAAAATTTTAAGTTACTGGAAAACACTTTATAGATCATCAGTGTTCCAGTTTCATCTTTTAATTCTAACTTAGACTAAATCTGATCACTTACTTTGTAAATCAAAAATTGCAACAATATTTACATACATCAACTGATAAACAATTACAATTTTGATAAATAAATACAAGTACCAGTAAATGATAAAAGAGTCAGGCCATTCTCTTTGACGTTTGTCCTTGAGCATCTTCAGTGGCCTTCCTCTTGGGTGATGGTGAGGATGGTACAGACTCTGGTGGTTTCATACCCAGTGCAACTTCCATCTGTTGTTTTCTCTTACAGACCTTCTCAATCCTCTTCAAGAATGCTTTAACATCAGTAGACAAATCAGTTTTCCCCCTGAATGTTAAGGCAATCTCCTTCAGTTCAGTCCATCCAAACGACTGGACTGAAGCATTCTTCCTTTCATCAGTAAAGTTACCCTCTCTGGTCAACTTTACTTCAAACCTGGTCATGCCTTCATGGTTTTCAGCCAATTTAATCTCTGCACCTATGATCCTTCTGGCATCAGCCCTGAACTTCATCATATCTTCATACTTGGCTTTTTGCTTTGCCATCTGGATCATGTATTCAGTTTCCCTGGATACCTTATCTTGATCTAAGGCAGACTGGATTTCTTCACGATTTATTTTTAGTGAAGTATCCAAGGGAATGAAAGTGCTCAGATCTGCATCCCTGATTGCTTTTAACTGTTTGGCAGTGAGTTTGGGCAAGCCTTTTATCTTCTTTCTATACTCTATCTCCAGAGCACCAACATTCTTTCTGATCTTCTTCTGGAGGTTCACCAGTTCCTCCGTCCTTTGTCTGATCAGTTCAACTACACTGACACCATAAGTTACTGCATCATAAGTTTGTTCTTCTAAAGAGTACCTGGAGCGAATATAGACGTCATCCAATGCATCCAGACATTGATGAACTCTGGGGTCTTCCTTCATCTTTTTGTATACATCAATATGAATGCCCAACCTGCCAACATTATACTCATCAAAGGTCCCCATTTTTGCCATTTCCATCTTGTGAGCCTGCAGTTCATCCTTTTGCCTTTTCTTAAAAATTTCTATCATTATGCACTCCTGCTCCAGTCTCTTTGAAGTGTCATCATCAGCAGTAGGAAATTCTGATGGACTCCCAGCAATTTCAATTTCTCCTCCAGATACCACATGTTGCTTTCTTTTTACTGACTTTAGAATAGTTGTGATATCTGGGAATGCTTCAAACTGGGGCTCACTGGCATCAGTACCAGCAACCTCTCTTTCCTGTACATTGGCTTCAGTACCAACTACTTCTTGTGCACTAGCATTAGTACCAGTCACTTTTTCTTGTTGCATGATGGCTTCACTGCCAAAGGCCTTTTCAATTGCACTGGCCAACACTTCTTTCTTTTTCAACACCAATCCTTCTGGAACGGACTCAGTGGCAGCAGACTTTTCCCCCTTGGAATGTCCACCAGTTTGAGACTTGTGGGCATTCCATACCTGTTCAAGCATGTGTTTGTCTGAAGCACCAAATGTTCTTCCTGCCACTGGAGTTGTGATATTCACAGTCTTCCTTAGCTCAGTCACTTCCTTCTTGATAATTTGAATTTCTGAAGACAAGTGCTTTGGCATTTCATTTTCAATCATATTTACCACCTGAGGCAACAACCCATCTTGAATGGTTCTAAGAACTGACTCAGAAATTTCTTCACTTATTTCTTTCAGCATCTGACCTTTAAATTTGCGTACAACTTCATCACTGAGGGTGCTTACAACAGAATTCTGGTCAAGGGTTGGCCTGCTTTCCAGATTACTAATCCTGGTGGTCAACTTCTGAACCTCATCTGTCAAACCTGCCAGTGGTTGAACAATTTCAGTTTTCACTGCAGTCTGAACAGAATTCACCAGCCTTGCCTCCAAGCCCTGGACTGCCACTTTGATATTTTCAGTGTTTTGATTGGTGGCCAGTACCAGTTCATCAAGCTTCTCAAATACTAGCTTCTCATTCCCAGCAAAAACATTCATTTCTGATGCAAGATTATTTGATAATAAGGATTTAAAATCAGAAACAACCTGGGATGAAGACTGGAGTGATCTCTTCAGGTCCGCCACCTTACTTAAAAGGCCTTGGACCTCGGTTGAAGAAGAAGCCTGGGGGTGTCAGTTCAGAAGCCATCCTGGTCACCAAAGGTACTTGTGCCTGGACCCCTCAGTGGAAGTTTCAGATGTTACAGTAGTGGAGTCCAGCACACGGTGTTCAGGAAAATCAAGTGGAGCTTCAAGTGGTGGTGGTTGATTGAAGGAAATCTGGAGAGTACTTGGTGAAATAGTTGAGGTGTTTTGCGGATTTGAAGGTGGTGGTGGTGCAATAATAGATTCTGGTGGTGGTATATTTGATTCTGGTGGAGGTGGTGGCATTTTTGGTAAGTGTTCTACTTCTACTACATCTTCACCAAGAAAACTCATGTCAGTATCAAAATTATTACCTTCTGACATGGGTGAATCAGCCTCATCCCAAACAAATGTTTCACCAACTGTGTGATCACCTGTCTGATCACCAACTTCTACATTCAAATCCAGTTGATCAACCTACTCAACATTTTCCTGCTCAACTATTAAAGACCCATCTTCATTCATAATATCACCAGCAGTTGAAGTTGAGACTGGAATGATAAGAGGTGTGGCTTCAGTAACCTCAGTTTCGGTTCTACTGGAACCAACCGGTACACCTACTTTCCTAAGACGTCTGGTGTTTCTTGGTTTTATTGGAGGGTCAACATTTTCTTGTTGTTGTTGGTTAGGGGCCACCTGGCTTATTGGTGGCATAATTTCAGCATCGAGGACTCCAGTGGGTCCTACAATAATTTGACCCCCACTTGGAGCCTCTTCTGGCTCATCTGGTGATGATGCGTCGTTTTCTTCCCTTTGAAAACTAAGCATGGCCTGAGGAATATTTACCTCATTTGTTGAAGATTTAAGGTTGGTCAGATCACGCATATACTCACATACAGAAAAGTGAGTGGTTTCGAAATCATACTGGTCACCTAGAGCTCTTTTAAAAATTAGTGAAAGGAAACGGATATAAGGTACAAATGCTTTTCTACCTTTCACTTTAAGACGCTCTACCAGATCATCAAAGAAAATCTGAGCAAAATCTACTCTGTATCCGAACCAGAGGCAGTAAGCAATATGGAGATGTGTTTGATTTATCTGGTCAAGTCCTCCAGAGCTGCCTCCCAAACATTCAACTATGTGAGTGAAAAAGAATCTCCATGAGTCTGTCAGCCTGCTCATGTAGATTGTTCCCTTTCTGGATAGCTGGTCATGCTCATCCAGAATGTCTGTGTGCCCCATCAATCTGCACACTTCCCTTGTATTTATGCCAGGGGGAAGTTCAATGGGCAACTCATTCTGTTCAAAATAGTTTAATTGTAGAACAGATCTGAGTGTATCAACAGTGAAGACCAAGGGTCTGGTACCTTGCTTAAGTGTATAAGAAATTGAGGAAGTTGCATCTACATATTCTGCAGAGTACCAAAATTCACAGAGATAGTCATGGTACATCTTCCCAGGATTTAGGGTCAATGCACCATAAAGAGGACAGGAGAGAAAGAAGGTATTTAATCTCCCAATAATGGATTGGGCATCATGACCACTGGAGAGTGAGAGTTTGGCCATCCAACTATTCATGTTAATACGAATGGCTGCTGCTGCAAGAGAGATATGATCCGCCCTTTTTACGGCGGCGACAGGAGCATACTCAGCAGCAAGAAGATTTTTCGGTGAGTTTGATTGTCTTGGTGCCATTGTATTTTTGGTAGAAATATGCAGATGAAACTGAATTTATGGTTTTGATAAAGATATGATGAATTAAATATGAGAGAGATTGATGATTGGAAATTGAATGAAAAAGAAAGTAAATGAAGGAATTTAGAGAGTTTTGGGAGTAAATATGTTCGAAGTAAATGCAAATGAAAGTGCCCGCGGGCCGCATTTCTCGGCGGCGCGCCCCGGCCTTCCCCCCGTTCCTTTGCCTTTTCTCCCCTTTCTTTTGCTCTAGTTTTTATCCGCATTAAATTCATCACATCACACATAAATGTGTGACGGCTTACAGCCCACAAACATTACCCAACTTGCACTTTTTGTCTTCCCAAGGTAAAAATACCATCATTTCTTTGAAAATATCATTGCCGCGTGCCACAAACAGTAACCAACTTGCATTTTTTTGTCTTCCCAAGGTAAAAAATACCATCATTTCTTTGAAAAATATCATTGCCACGTGGGACAAACAATAACTGTCCTTTCAAATGGTTTGCTTACGTGGCAAGCACAATGACCAAGTATTAAAATATTATAACTGACATACCATGACTTAATTCAATGCATCTGGAGGTTGACTGGACACTCCAGAATCACTGGTGGATTATGCCAGTGAAGTATGCACTGATGGTACACTGGAGGGACACTCCAGTAAAGTACCAACGAAAACCATTTGAGTGAGACTGGCAACCTCAAACATGCACATCAACTAATACAGACAAGTGAGGGGGGCACATTTACAAGGAGACAAAGGTTACCTCAAACATGCATGTACAACCCTACTTTTCAAATATTATATATGAGCTAGTTATGTCGCCGTTGATCTCACAAGCCATAGTTATACTTAAAGCTAGTAGATAATGCCCTAAATTAGCAATCTAAAGCTATTGTTCAATTCTAAATATGAATTATAAAGTACCATTTAACAAAAATTTATTTATGATCAATCAGATTATCTAAACAATAATGTAAGTCTCACAAGTTGAGATAACCATCAAAAATCCTTACGAAGGTCCAACAATTTGATCATTTAGCTAATTAAAGTAAATTCGGTCACAAAAATAAAATCTCTATTTCAAAATATGTTATAAGTTCGTATGCGCATGAAAGCGTTTAAATCATAATAAGTATATATATATATACATATACGCTTAAAATAAATACAAGTTTATAATCAAAGGCATATGTAACATATTAGAAACACAAAAATGTATACATACAAGCATATATACATGACATATATACATATGCACATATTAGAACAAACACTAACTTATAACTACAAACTAACACATTTAACCTTACAAAATATATACACACTTACACCTAAATTATATACACATTATATACAACATTTTTATAAAAAAAAAAAAATACAAAACCCTTCCCCATGCCCTAAAGAGGCCGGCCCCCCCCTTCACACCACACACACACAAAATTCAAATCACTTATACACTCTTTTCTCTCTTGAAACTCACACACCCCTTTACTTCTTCTCACACTCTTCACTCTTTTCACACACTCTTCTCTTCTCTCAAAAAACTCTCCATTCTCTTCTCTTCTCCCTCTTATTTTCGGCCAAGAAAAGAACAAGAACAAGGCAAGCTTAAATCAACATAAACATATATTAATAATAAGGGTTTTATGTTAGATTGATAAAGGGTTAATACAAGCAAGGTTCAAGGGTTGTTTGAGGCTTAGATTTAGGGTTATTTGAGGGTTCAAGGGCCACGAAAATCTGCCCAAAATCTTCATCCAAAACCAAGTTCAAGAGGGTATAATCTTCATCCTTTTTACTAGATCTAATCTTGTTTTGTTTATATTCCAAGGTTTTATCAAAAACTCATACTTTCTTCTTGTTTTCTTTGTAATATACACTTAATGAGGGCAAAGTTGATAGGATCTTTCTTTTCCATGCTCATGCATGTCGAATCTAATAAGAAAGATCCAAGGATTCAACAAGTTTAAGACCCAAAAGTGTGGTTATAGATTCGTAGCTTTAAAGTGACTTTCTTGTTGATAGATCTATATGTTTTGTATATTTTTGAAGAGTATATTCTGAGATTTTTCATATAAAAGATGTTTTTGTATTGTTGAAAGTTAGATCTATAAAAGTTGATAGTAAAAAAGTGTTGATTCGAATGCATATATGCTAGATTTAAGAAAGTTGGATCTTTTGTTGGATTATGAGATGGATATGGACTTGTTATAAGTGAAAAATATGTTAACATGAATGTTAATATTCTGGAAAAATTTGTAAAATATCAAAGGTATAAAGATTGAATCAAAGCATGTTAAAATAAGCTAGAAATCACAAACCGAAAACACGCAAAAATGCATTTTGAGCACACACATGCACCATAATCTTATGACCAAGAAAATATGATAAAACTACTGGAAAAATGTTGAAATAAAAGCACAAAACTCAGATCTATTGGTCCATGACAACAATAAGCTCAAAAATCACCTTTTCGGGTCAAATAATCACTAACCGAAAGCACTAAATTGCACATATCACACTACCACCACTCTCACGATTTTGGACACCAAAATATGATGAACTTTCTGGAAATAATGAAACAAGAATGAAAATCCATTTTGAAGCACTTTAATTGCTCAAGAAATGAGGCTAAAATCACTATTTCGGTAAACGATTTTTAATCATAAAACCCTCAAAATGAGCAAGACACAAGAGAGGTTGAATTAATATGATTTTGTATGGATAAAAGTTGCCTAAAAGGCCTGAGATTTTTGACCAAAATGTTTGGTGGTGATTTCTATGAATTTCCATGAATTATTGAATTTAAATGGTAATTAAAAGACATAAAAATCCATAAATAAATTATGTACATCAAGAATGAAGTTAAATCAACTTAACCATTGATAAAAATAACTAAAACCTACTGGAGAAAAATAGCTAAAAGGCAAGAGACATGTGCTACATAATTTAAAGATAAATAATTAAGTAAAAACAATTAATTAAATATTATTATTAAAATAAATGGAAAATACACAAATAAAAGTATAAATCATGAAATTATAAATTAAGAAGCATATATATCAGAAGATAATTCAAATGAAATCATTCATAATTTATAAAGACAATTATGACACTTAAAAGTATTTTTAAGGATTTATTTAGCAAATAAATCAATAAAGTGAATAAATAAATAATTAAATATTATTAAATTAAATATATATTTACAAATCAGAAAATATACATAAAATATTTATATTATAAGACCACTAATGTCAAATATTATTACCAAGCAAGGTGTGCAATGGAAATCATATAAATCCAAGCCAAACTACCGAAATTCCAATAAACGTACAAAAACGTATAATGAGAAAACGACTCTTACCACCAAATCTCTTATACCCAACAATGAGAACATCATAATGCACTTAAATTCCATAATCTAATAACAACCAAAGATGGGCAAGTCTACTAGTATACATCTCATGATCTAGCTCACTAGTTCATGTCACGCGAACTTACGCCGCGATTATATACGTTATGGTTTAGGCTTGCTTGAGGCGCAACAAATCTAAGCGAAGGAATCACGTTTGATCAGCCCCTATTCACTCTCTAATCAAGTGAGTCATAGCCCCTTTCAAACTCTTTTATATGTTTACTTACGGGGTGAAAAGCATGATTAATTAAAATGACTTTCTATTATGAAATGATTCTTTGAAACAATGATAATGATATGGGAATTGTATTGTATGTTCAACGTGGTATATGTTATATGATGAGCTTGAGTACTGTCAAACGGTGGTCCCCTGTACACTACTATTAACTCATTTGAGGCCTGTAGTTAGAGGGTTGCGCAACTAGGACTTGTCCCCTCATCCATTATTATAGGTAACGGTGGGATGTTTGGTCTGCCTTTGTGGTCACCTTCATCGCCAGTCTGGCCTCGCGGTGCTCTAACTACTATATATTTATGGGCGTCTCCATGGCACGACCCTTGGTTATCTTTATGCACGTGATTGACAGCATGTGCTTATCATTATCTTATCATTTGGGACATTATATATTGATTATTGGGACATAACCGGTCTTAGTAGTGGCTCAAGAACAATCTCATCGAATTATGTCATGGTAGTCTTACCATTGACCCAGAGGTATTGATATTATATTATGGATGGAAATTATTGATTGAACATACGGTTTGGGTGTGGACAGTATGATGAAATTCTTGGAAATTTATGACTTATTCCTTTCTGAATTGGATTAAATATATGTGTGTTGTTAGCATAATCCTATGAACTCACTCAACTCTCGTAGTTGACACTTTTTCTCATGCTTTTCAGGTCTAGGGCAATAAGTTAGCTTTTGGACCGCTTCATGGATGATGTGTTTACTTGTTGTATGTGGACTAGTAACGCAAACATTTGATCTTTTGGTTATGGATTTGATTATGTAATGATTATTAAATGTCAACTTGAACTTGTTACCTTTTTAATTTGAATGGCATTTGAAACTTTATGTTGATGTTTATTACTTAAATCTTTTGTACCATGTCGTTCTGTGGCATCTCGTGTTTCCGCTATAGTCGGGGTGTTACAGTCAACCCATCTAATTACCAGTGAGAGGGACACATTTACAAAGTACCAGTGATATATTTCAGAAAATTTTATCTAGTGAGAAAATAAATTAACAAATTCCCCCTGAAATTAAAACAAATTTTAAGGACAAAAATATATCTTTCAGTCTTCCCCCTGGAATGTTGATCAGAAATCTATTAATGCAGAGATAGTACACAAGGGCGTTCAATATCTAAGCAGTTATAGATTTATAAATCTTTTAAATCAAGGATCCTTGATAGTACACAAAGGCGTTCAATACCAAGGTTCCAGATTTAAGGGTTTAACATTCCCAACTCACCAACAAGATATTCAAAAGTTTTAACATCCAGAGGTTTGGTAAAAATGTCAGCGAGTTGTTTGTCAGTGGGAATAAAATGGAGTTCAATATTATTTTTTATAATATGATCACGAATAAAATGATACCTGAGATCAATGTGCTTCGTCTTTGAGTGCATGACTGGATTGTTCGAGATAGCAATGGCACTGGTATTATCACAAAAGATTGGGGTCTTTGAATACTTAATACCATAATCAAGCAACTGGTTCTTCATCCAGAGTATCTGAGCACAACAACTGGTTGCAGACACGTATTCAGCTTCAGCAGTGGACAATGAAACTGAAGTTTGCTTCTTACTGGTCCAGCTGACCAGTTTGCCACCAAGCAAATGACATCCACCAGTAGTGGATTTCCTGTCTATCTTACAACCTGCATGATCTGAATCTGAATAACCCATTAGATCCATGCCTGAGCCTTTGGGATACCAAAGACCCAAACTGGGGACACCCTTAAGGTATTTCAGTATGCGCTTTACAGCAAGCATATGAGATTCTTTTGGATTAGACTGATATCTGGCACATAAATATGTTGAAAACATAATATCTGGTCTACTGGCAGTTAAATACATCAGTGAACCAACCATGCCTCTATAGACAGTGGTGTTCACTGGTTTACCATCTGGATCTGAGTCTAGTGTTAATGGTGCAGAAATTGGAGTGGGTTTAGATGGTGAAGAGTTCATATCATATTTCTTTAAAAGATCTCTAACATATTTCTCTTGATTAATAAAAATACCATCTCTGGTCTGTTTAATCTGGAGTCCTAGAAAATATGTTAATTCACCCATTAAACTCATCTCATATTCAGTCGACATTATTTTTGAAAATTTCTTGCACATTTTGTCATCAGTAGACCAAAAAATAATATCATCAACATAAATTTGTACCATCAGAAGATTACCTTTTTCATGAAGAATAAATAAGGTATTGTCAATTGCACCTCTTTTAAAACCATTTTTCAATAAATGTTTAGTCAGAGTATCATACCAGGCACGTGAAGCTTGTCTGAGACCATACAGTGCTTTGTCCAGACGATATACCCAGTGGGGATGTTTTTCATCAATGAAACCTGGTGGTTGTCTGACATAAACTTCTTCTTCAAGTTTTCCATTCAAAAATGCACTTTTAACGTCCATCTGGTAGACCTTGAATTGATGATGAGCAGCAAATGCTAAGAATATTCTGATCGCTTCAAGTCTAGCCACTGGAGCAAATGATTCATCAAAATCGATATCTGACTGGCAGTACCCTTGTGCTACCAGTCTGGCCTTGTTTCTGATGACATGGCCATCTTCATCTACCTTATTCCTGAAGACCCATCTTGTTCCAATTGGTTCTTTCTTGCCAACTGGGAAAGGGACCAGGTACCAAACCTTGTTCCTTTCAAACTGGTGAAGCTCTTCTTGCATAGAAGTCACCCGACTTGGATCTTCCATAGCCTCGTCAATCTTCTTTGGTTCAATCAGTGATAAGAAACTGACATATAAGCATTGATCACTGGAGGCTCTTCTGGTCAGAACCCCTCTACTAAAGTCACCTATGATCTGATCGATAGGATGAGCTTTTGTTCACCTAGAGTATTTACCAGGATTGTTACAAACAACAATATCAGTGCAAGAGTTCAGTTGAGTCTCCTCTGGTGTTGCTTCAGGAGGAGGATCTTGCCAGACTACTTCAACATCTTCATCTGAATCATTTAAATCACGATTTGCATCATGAAATTCTTCATTTGAAGGCATTTCTTGAAGTATTGGTTCAGTCTCAACTGGGACTGATACTGGGGGAGTAGTACGAACATCTGATCCAATAATAACTTCAGAGGGTAGCTTGAAAATAATTGAAGGATAGAATGGAGTACTACTGGAGGGTTTCTTAGTCTGAACAGGTTCCAGATCAGGATGACTGGAAACTTCTTCTGAAGAATCTTTATTGTAGTTGATAGGATCAGATTCACATAAGACAATTGGAGTTACTGGGGGAGTATCAAGGGTTGGCTTTTTATTGATTGCTGCATTTGATTCATCAAATGTGACATGTATTGACTCATGGACCTTCTCCAGTCTCTTGTTATAGACTCTGAAGGCCTTGTGAATGGATGAATAACCTAAGAAATATCCTTCATCAGCTTTGGCATCAAATTTGCCTAACTGACTGGAGTCGTTCAGGATGTACACTGGACATCCGAAGACATGAAAATAACCAATATTTGGTTTTCTATTTCTTAATACTTCAAAGGCTGTCTTTTTGTGTCTTTTGATGTACACAGACCGGTTCTGGGTGTGACAAGCAGTAGCAATTGCTTCAGCCCAGAAACTGGTAGAAAGACCAGATTCAGCAAGCATACCCCTAGCAGCTTCTATCAGCGTTCGATTCTTCCTTTCCACCACTCCATTTTGTTCTAGAGAGCGGGCTGATGAGAAATTCTGGGAGATGCCAGTGTCAGTACAGAATGACTCCAGAGTTGCATTCTGGAATTCTGTTCCATTGTCACTTCTTAACTGACACACCTTTCGATTATATTTGAGCTCAATCTGCTTGATAAGACTGATGATTTCAGCAGCAGCTTCATTTTTAGATCTGAGAAAGATAACCCAGCAATATATGGAGAATTCATCGACTATTACCAGAGTGTATCTTTTACCAGCACTAGTCTGAACATTCACTGGACCGAAGAGGTCCATATGAAGCATATGAAGTGGTTCAAATATACTAAAATTCTGCTTAGTCTTGAAACTGGTACGTTTCTGCTTACCCATCTCACATCCTGGACATGGCCTTTCCTTTTTGAAGGAAACTGAAGGTATCCCATCTGCCAGTTGTTTTCTAGACAACCTATTAATGTTTTTTGAAATTTAAATGGGATAACCTTTTATGCCATAACCAGTTTGTGTCTTCATCAGCTTGAGTATAGAAACATTGCTCTGAAGGAGAGCTTTCCATATCCATCACATACACATTCCCTCTTCTGGGAGCAATCAATACTACCTTCCAGTCCTTGTTGAATACGATGCCATGAACAATATTAAACAGAACTTGATAGCCATCATCACACAGTTGACTGACACTGATCAGGTTATATTTCAAACCATTCACAAATGCAACTAGTCTGAATTTGACTTTTCCATTGTTCAGAACACCATACCCCTCAGTTTTTCCACAACCATCATTTCCAAAAGTAATGGAGGGTCCATCAGAAATTTTGAACTCCTCCAGCAGGGTCTTACATCCGGTCATTGTCCTGCCAGCTGCACTGTCAAGATACCAGATAAACTTCTTTCGATCGCCCTGCACATCCACCAGATATATCAGTTAGATTTGGGAACCCATCGACTGATGAGTTCACTGGACCCTCCCTTATAGGTCCCTGGAGGTATCTGGTTGAGTTCACTTTCTTCCAAAACAGATTTTTCTGCAAATGTAATTGGAATAGATAGTTTTGAAACCTTTTTCTTTTTCTCAACTGGAGAAATATATTTATCTTTCTTTGAAAAAGGTTTGGTATTTTGTCTAGGGCCAGATGATGTACCCTCAAAATTGTTTAATCTTGCATTACAACTTTGAAATTGACGAGTCAGTAATTGAAACTGGCTCTCTAACCTTAACAAAATACTTTCATCAGATGACACCTGAGCCTTTCCAGTTGACTGGACTCTAGGCTTAGGTAGGAAGACATTCTTCTTCTTTGGAACAGAAGGTTCCTTGGAGGAGGACTGAGGCAAAGGTTTCTTCAGATTGACCTTTTTAACTAGAGCAGTCACCTGAGGTGCTCCAGTTTTTACCTCTGGGGATTGAACTGGGAAAATATTGGCCTTAGGAGTTACAGGCTCATCATAAATGGTAATGGGCCTGAAGCCTTCTGGTAAACGATCAATTACTGGTATTAATGATGCAACATGAGTATTTCCATCTAAATAAGCACGTTTTTGAGTGGGAAATTGATTTACTCCAGCATCATATGGCTTTCTGGTTTCAAGCCATGATTTAATAACCAGTTTTTCTTTTTCTAAAATGATTTCAAGATCTTGTTTTTCTTGAATCAGTTGTTCAGTTACCAGAACTTGGGCTTGAAATGCCAGTTCAATATCTTGAAGTTCTTTTAATTTTGATTTTAAAACTGTAATTTCAGAAAAATCTGTTTCTAGACCATTTACACAGTCAGATCTAACAGTTTCAACAAAGATTAAATCAGAATTAAGAGCTTCAGCAATGTCCAATTTTAGTTCAGTGTCAGTTTCCACATCATAGTCACTGACCTTTTTGATAACAATGTCCACCCATCTTCCAGATGTGACATCTTCCTTCACCAGATGCTCTTCGTCTGCCAGAGCCATGTAACAGCAATCTCTTTCCTCTTCTTCATCAACAGATGAATCATCAGAAGGAACCCATTTCTCTTCAATTGTTGCAATCATGCATTTATTATTTTCCATTTGTTGTGCCATGAGAGCAATTTGAGCCTTAAGCTTTTTATATTTAGATTTATAGCTATCATCAGGCTTTTTATTAGAAATAAATGGACCAGGCTGGGATACAAACTGACTGGACTTGCAATCTTTCATGAAATGACCTTTTCTGCCACACTTAAAGCATGTCAGATTGGTCTTATCAGTAGAAGTACTGGATGCAAATTGTCCAGATGGCCTATTTGCTCTTCCTTTGAAACGGTTAAACGTTTTAGCAATCATTGCAACCAGGTCATCATTTTCAGATTCATCACAGTCGGGAGAGGTAAGACTAGATTCTCCAGATTCCATGAATTCAGACACCATCTTCTTCTTAGAAAATACATTCTCAGAAGATATTAGTGCTGTACCTTGTGGTTCAGTATGACTAACCACACTAGAAGTACTGGAGGCATGATTATAGGCATCTTGTTCTGCCACAACTCTCTGAACCTGATTTTCTTCAGTGTATCTGAAAGCTCCATATAAAGTTGAAAGAGTGTGAGAGTGCAGAGTTTTACCTTGTCTTAAGACTAGGATCATGTGAGACCATTTGGTGGGTAATATATCACAAAATTTCTCCAAAAGTATATCCTTGTCTTTCTCAACCCCCAGTCCTCTCAACTAGTTAATAATGCTCATAAATCTGGTGTAAGTACCAGTGAGAGACTCATTGGGCTGAGCAAAAAATGACTCATACCTTTTGTTTAAGGAGACCTTTCTAGTGACAATGGTGTCATCTCCTCCTTCATACTGGTTCACTAGTTCATCCCACATGGTTTTAGCACTGGGAAAAAGAACTAGTGTGGGAATTAGGGTTTCTGGAACAGCCCCGAGGATCATGTTTTTGAGGAGGGTATCTAAATTTACCAATCTCCTTCCTCTTCAGACCAATGTTCCTCCCTCTTTTCCCTACCTCTTCTAGATCCAGTTGGATCAAGAAGAGCATTGAGAGGTGATGTGGGACGTAAGGTCCTTCATTTAAAATTTTCATCATATTTCTCTCAATTCCAGTGATATGCAATATCATCCTAGCTTTCCACGTACCAAATTCATCACTATTCCCACTGAATTTAGGAACAGGATTGTTTGAGTAGTGCACATGCACATGTAGAGAAGCAGGAGTAGGAGGAGGAGGGGGTGGATTAGTGTTAATGACAGGTGGTGGTTCATTATTTTGATCATTAATATTAGGATCAGGACCAAAACCTCCTTGTGTATTTTATGGGTTGGCCATCAAAGAAGCAGATCTAGGCAAGTTTGTTTAGCCTTCTGCTCTGATACCAATTGTAAAGTCCGTCACTTGATGGTTTAACCCAATAGTGTAAAATACAAGTCTAAATGTACTAGATTTGGACTAGTATTACTTGAATATAAATGCAAGTATATAAACAAAGTAATACAAGACTTAAAGCAATATATAAAGTAAAGGTGGAACACAATGTAATTTTTCAAGTGTATTTTATTTATGATGTTAAATAAAATACAAGGTTGTGCGGAATCAAGATAATACAAATATGTAAGTATCCTAACAACCTATGAATTACAAATGATCTATATTTGCTAAATAAACTCTTTAGATCGAAATACTTAAAGTTGTGAAGTATCCCTGTTACGATCGAGAGTATTTAGACAAATTCACCTAATTGCTAAAAAGTAATTTTAACAAGGAAATGACTTGTATTTATAGGCAAACAAATTCACCAGTGAATTTGTGCCGTACAAATATGGTTGTATGTATTTAATGAACCGACAAGGTTATTAAATGCATTGGTTAAAGTACAAGGATAAAGTCACATTAATATGACTTATTATCCTTTTAACCAACCACCTTTACATACGTAAGTACTTTTGTAAAGACAAGTGGAATGTTCTTAGAAAAGTGTGTAAAGACAAAAAGTCAATTCCTCGTAATCAGTGTCCAGACTTTTAAGGTCTAGAACACTGACAAAGCTCCAGTCGTAGATCTGGTAAGACTTCCAGTGGACTCCGCCATTTGTCAGTCTTCTTTATTCTAAGTTCAGTCTTTGACTTCAGTGAGAATGTCTTCAGTAGAATAGATCTGGACTGGGGTGAAGTCCAGTGAGCTGAAATCTGGAAGACTTCAGATTTCCTATACAAGTATTTTGCTCACTGGTCTTCCATTATTTCTGGACAAATCTTCAGTAGGATTCCAGTCGTCAAGTCTGGAGTAAGTCCAGTAAATCTCGACCTAACAAAAGACAAATTAGGTGGGCTGAATATGACATGTATAATAAAAACAAAAGCAAAATGGTACATAGCAATTCTTACGTATTGAGTTAATATAAGGTGAAAGACAAATTAGGTAAAAGACAAAAGTGGACCACTCTATATTTTAAAAGAAGGGGGTGTGCTGGAATATTGTGCCTAAAAATATTATGTGGTCCTATTTAAGTGGTCCTCCTTTTTGGTTATGTATGGTCAGTGGTCCAACCCATACATCATGTTTGATGGGGGTGTACTCAAATAAGCCCCCTATTTTTATCCTTACTAAACATCAAAATAACATATTTACTTACTTAACTAGTTATGTACCCGGGCGTTGCCCCGGGAGACATAACATTGTTTTCAGAAACTTTATACAAGCGGGATATACATTCGTTTGTTGCTTATTAAAACGTGTGTTTGAAAATAGAATGTCGTGTACAAATCTTATCATTTACATGATCAATTCTATGAATGGTTGAAGGAAAAAAAGGGAATGTTAATCATGTAGCAAATATATGATTAATCGAAAAAAGTGTGACAAAACGGGGAAAAAAATAATGAAAACGCACTAAAAAATTACACTAATATATGTGAAATACAAAAAGAAATGGGAAGTACCATGTAAATCATTGTAGAAATTAAAAGATAAATGAACGCGGATATCATATTAAATTTGTACAATAAATTGTAAAAAATTAGTTAAAAGTATAAGGCAAAAATAAAAACGCAAAAAAAAAAAAACTCAGGCTTTTTATTAAATTAGACGACTGTTTTGGTCAAAAATTACCCAAGATAATCACCCTTGAAGACTTAGATCAATTATGTAACCAAACTTTCGTTCGTGAGGTTAAGGGCTTGTAAAATATGTTGAGTTTCAAAGATGCGTAATAAAGTAAATATTTGTTAAAGAAATATGTCGACTAAACAAGGATTAAAAGGACAAATGTAATCACAAAACAGAATAAGATGTATCGAGATAATGCAAAGAACAAAATGTAATGCTAATTATAATGAAGATCTAATAATTAACAAAATAAAAGTAAAGATAAGGGAACAAGAACACCGAGATTTGTTGACGAGGAAAAGCTCTTAATCCTTATGGATCGCCGGCATAAAAACCCCGGGAGGAAACAATCGTCCCTGCCTTTGTTCTCTTATTAATGATTGTTAAAATGATTACAATGGTGGAATTCGGTTGATCGATATTGCTAAGTGTGAGAATAGAGATGAGAGTATAGAGAGCAGTGTGTGAATACAAGTGTGTAGTGATGTTGCAGATAAGTAAAGTTATCCTAAATCGATCAGCCTTATTCAATATACATAGACTTAGATGCTAACTAACTATGCGAGATTGTACGGATCTTCCTGGTCTTCAGTATTAGAACGTTGGAGAGTATCTTTCCCAGTCAAGTGAACGTTGAAGTATTTTTCCTCACGCTGAAATCAACTTGAAGTCCGATTATGTTGGGAGACTAAGTCTTCTTTGCGTGTTGATGATTAATCCCATGTGTAAATTCCTTTTTGCACCGTTGGAGATATTTTCCATAGCCTTGTATCGAATATTCTGGAATCTGCACACTTAACTCATGTGGAAATGATGATAACAAGTAATTTATAACGTTAGCAAAATATTAATATTCACCAATGTCAAGATCCTGATAAGTCAAGATCTTAAGCTTTTAAGATATTGGTACTTGAAATTTCACCCATAACAATTGTCCCCAAAGTTATTTTAATAAAAACAATTTTGTTGAAATAACTTTGAATCTTCTAGAGGAAGCTTTGACTGAAGTCAAACAGTTAATTTTGAAACCATCTTAAAGATAAGACGCGTGTAAGCGGATAACCAAGAGTTACTTTAGGTATTATAAGTAGACAGTTTTCACACAAATAGTTCAAAATTTATTCACACTTTTACTTTCAGATCTCAAACAGTACGTCCTCTCATATTTCTTCAAGATGTCTAATGAATTCCCTATCCTAGAGGTACCATTTTTCACTGATTTCTATATGTTGACATTTTAATAACGTCATTATCTATGTACATTTCAGGCACTCGGTGATCTTAAGCTGAAGCACGAAGAAAAACATACTATGAACGATAGCATTATCAACAATTTGAGCAAGGTTATCGAATTGACTTATTCACTTCAACAGTAAATAATCATATCAATGTAGTAATTAAATAGTAAGATACGTGCACCTTTTCTCAAAAGCTTGGTAATCAAATATCCTGCAAAATAAAATCAAAGTTTCCAGATCCTATTTTCAAGGCCCAAGATCCTTAGAGACGAAGATATTTGAGCAAAGGTTAATAAATATATTCAAAGATAACTATCGATCTTTTAAATAATTAAATATTTATCAATCTTCCGGAATACTCTACCGCTATAGTTAAAAAGTAAGTGGTCAGTTATGGGACACGTATCAAGTGAAGTTACTGCGGCCTATATATTAGGTTAAAGTTTTTCTCTTTCTTAATCATATACTTTTCACCGTTCATATTGCCTCACATTTTCTCTCAAGGTAATCTTTCTTCTTTTCACTTTCTTTTCATAATGTCTCTTGAATCTTCTTCCGCCATAGAGATTAGTGATTTCATGGAAACAAATGTTATTGATGATAATATTTTTAGTGATATTAAGGATTCAGATCTTGAACGTGTGAAACAGTATTTCCCCAAAGGTGCAATCTTTAGGGCTCCAGATCCTAAACTAAAAATTGACCTAGCTTCTGATGTTTGGATAGGATTCCCTGAATATCCCTTTAGTCATTTGAAATTAAGTTTTCCCCTTTCCGAGTTTTATTACTCAGTTTTTCAAGTCAACGATGACTTCCTATGGTCACGCTATCCCTATGCTTTGGAGAATCTTATTTGTGTTGAATGACCTAATAACTAGTAAAAATCTAGAACTTAGGGTTCCAGACTTGTATAGTTTATAATTTAACAACCTTCGGTTCTGGATTTTATATCCTCAAAGTAAGAGATAGGAATAAGCGTTTGATTGGTGAAGTAACTCAGAACGATGATGCTTGGAAAACCAAATTCTTTTTTGTCAAAAGAAGTTCACTCCCTGTAGGCAGTTATCTTCCTCCTTCTTGGGTTGCTGGAGGTAAGATTGTTGAGTCTTTTAAAAATCGTTTAATTGTGTCTTAATTCTCTATATGTAGATATGATATATTTTCTTTTATCCGTAACAAAATTGAAGGCTTCAAATGACAAAGCGGCTCAAAAGAGGATCAACAGTTTCTTTGAGTTGCATAAAGAGGAGAGAAATTTCGGGCGGTACATTCTCAAATCTGCATCTTCAAACAAGACCAGCGACGACACAATGGATGACATTACTACGCAATCTGCTCCAGCGAAGAAAAGTTCCCCCTCAGATGATTTTGGTGATCAAGGGTTGTTCGATATGAGCGAAACACCAAAAGCTCCATCAGCGCGTCGTTCTACTCTATCTAACACTCGTGCCAGCAAGAAGCTCAAGACTGAACCAGGATTGAAAGCTGAAACAGGGGTGAAAACTAATCCCGGAACAAAGGCTGAAACAAAGGTTGTTAGGTCCAGATTTAGTCCAGATTTACTGGACTCGCTCCAGACTCGACTACTGGAGCCTCACTGAAGATCTGACCAGAATTGTGTTCTACTGGACCTACTCCAGACTTGGAATCTGGAGTCCCTCTGAAGATTTGTCCAGAAATAATTGAAGATCAGTGAGCATATACTTGTATAGGAAATCTGGAGTATTCTCCAGATTAGCTCACTGGACTTCACCCCAGTCCAGATCAACTCTACTGAAGACATTCTGACTGAAGTCAAAGACTGAAGTCTGAAGAAAGAAGACTTAACAAATGGCGGAGTCCACTGGAAAGTCTTACCAGATCTGTTCACTGGAGGATTGTCAGTGTTCTAGATCCTACAAGTCTGAACACTGATATCAAGGATTGACTTTTCCTTTAACACACTTTCCAAAAAACAATCCACTTGTTCTTTACCAAAGTATACGTGTGTTAAGGTGGTTGGATAAAAGGATACACTTGCACTTGATGTGACTTTATCCTTATTCCTTATCCAATACATTTAATGTTCTTGTCAGATCATTAAATGTATGCAACCACATTTGTACGGCACAAAGTTCACTGGTGAATTTTGTTGCCTATAAATAGGAAGTCATTTCCTTGACATAAATACTTTTTAAGCATTCATTTTGCATTGAAGTGAATTTGTCCAAATACTCTCGATCTTAAACAGGGATACTTCACAACTTTAAGTATCTCGATCCTAAAGAGTTATTTGACAAATATAGATCATTTGTAACTCATAGGTTGTTAGGATATATACTTAATTGTATTATCTTGATTCCGCAACAACCTTGTATTTTGTTTATACATCAATAAATAAAATACCCATGAAACCATACATAATGTTCCACTTTATTTGTTTATTGCTTTAAGTCTTGTATTACTTTATTTATATACTTGCATTTATATTAAAGTAATACTAGTCCATTCTAGTGCTTATTAGACTTGTTGTATTTACACTTTCCTGGTTTAACCATCGAACTTAAGGGACTCGCAAAGGTGATAGATTTAACTGGAAAGAAGCCTCTTATGCTCAAGGTTCAGGGTTCTATGGACTTAGATACAGTTCAAGCGCAGTTTGAGAAGGTAAAATTTCTTTTTGACATTAATACTTAGTTTTTTCCAAATAGACTTGTTAAAATTTTGCTTATTTGTGGTTAGGCTCTTGATATGGCTTCCTACAGTAGTGAGATGGTTTGGAAATTCATGAGAGAAAAAATAGATGAGTGCAATTCTTTGAAACAATAGCTAGATAAAAAGGAAAAAGGTGATAAAGGTTTTGGAGCAAGACTTTGCCAAAACTAAGAGCGAGATGGCCAAGAAACTCGAGAATCAAACAAGTGAGTTCGAGAAGAAGTTGAAGGAAAGGTCAGACTTGATTACCAAGAATGCCAAGATGAGTACACAAAGATCAATTGCAGGTGTGAGAGTTCAAATGGCTCTTGAAGCCCAGTCGGCTGGTTTAACACTTCCTGAAGAGTGGGAGTTGGAGAAATGGGATGACGAGTACGTTAGCTTGGGAGGTAAGTCGAAGTTGGAAAAAGAGGCAGAGGAAGAAGAAGAACCAGTTGATGAGGCAGCAGTTGATGAAACATACAATATATTGGCTAAGACAGTTGAGACAGTGATTCATGGAGTGCAGGCAAAGGATCAGGTGCAGGCAGAAAATGAAGTGCACGGGGAAGATGCAGTGCAGGGGAACGATAGTGTGGCCTAATGATTTCAGCAGTTGGTTAATTTGATGGGTTGTAACTATATTAATACTTTTATTATGTTATTTGGATTGTGGTCTGTAACTTAAACAATTTATCTGGGGCGTGGTTGATCTGGGATGATCAACTGTGGTGGTGTAGTTAACTTTGTGGTACTCTGAATTTCCTTTTTCTTAGGATTATGCTTGCTAGGGTAGTTGTCCCAGTGCTTTTCGGGCACAATTTTAAATTCAAAAAGCAAGTATTTCGGATATTTGTTATCTGAGGCAGTTATTATGGATTGGTATTTCTCATTTTTATTTGCAGGTGAAGCAAATCACCTTTCTTGAAGGTATTTCGAACAAACTTTCTTCAAATTTCTTTCATCATACCAGTATGTATAAAAAGTTTTTAACTATTATATGCTTCCTGTATAGATATTATTATGTGCTATTATTGTACACTATAATATATATTATTATTATTTTTATTTTTATTTTATATAACTCAGCATCAGAACTACTTTTTACGGATAAAAAACATTATGTGCCAGTTAATAATTAATCTAAATTTGTTTAATCATGAAAACAGTAAAAAATTGGATTGATATAATAAATAGAAGGTTGAATACATGCACCTTGTAAGCGTATTTAAGATCCCACTTGTAGGCTATGATTTCTAGCTTCCAGCCTCTTTATTAATCGCCAGTCCTTAATTGTCTGTTGAAGTCTCCTTTCTTCATTTGCTTTACAGCTATAACGCATATTTGTCTCCCTGAATTGTTAGATACCAAAACAAAAAATTATATGATTTTGTGTGGGGATGAGTTTTAGGAATGGGGATCCTAAAATCCATTAATGTTGGGGATTGAAGACATTGGTCTTCAAATCATTAAGGAAGTACTGGGCTCTCAAGATCTAGGGGGTGTCCCCAGTCTTTCGAGTATGTTTGGTGGCATGGTTAGCCAATTTGGGTGGCGTGGTTAGCCAATTTCGGGAGATGGCGTGGTTAGCCAATTTCGGGAGATGGCGTGGTTAGCCAATTTCGGGAGATCGATGGTAACACCGACAACCAATAGAATTAATTTCGACGACCTTGGAATTTAACCCTTCAACCGTGAAATTAATTATCGTGCGACACGGACGATTTTAAGAGAAGGTGAAAACCTTCAACCAAAAGTTGGCGTGAAAGCCAAAAGGTGAAGACCTTGTTCCACGTTGTAATGCATGCGTTTGCTGATTGATAGCTTGTGCCCTTTCCGCTATTTAGAGTAATCTTGACACTAAAATTATATTGATTAGTCAATTCAAGTAAGTCATAATTTATAAATTTGCATTTCCATGTTCCAAATCTTCAGTACAGAATTCTCTGCTACATTAATGTTGTCATTAGGCATTTTACCTGCAATCACCATACCAGAATCCATACCTTGGAATTGTGTTTCCTTTGTTGGTAGATTTTCACGCGTGTTTTCTGTTTCATGACTTATCTTTTGCCGCTTCAAATCTTCAATTCCCAAACTTTCTATAGCATGTGGATCTAGATCTTTGGATCTCTGCAATATTGACTGAAGTTTAAGAATATCCAGAAACCTTAGCTGCAATACTTTCAAATCTCTCATAATTTCGCAGCTTCTTTTTTCCAAGCCAGTTTCAATTCGGCTTATAATGGAAAATAAATTTTCATTAGCATAAAAATAAGGATAAGAATGTTTGAGCCTCCTTCTTATATTAGATGTCCATGTGTTTTTAGTTTTGAAAGAGTTTTTTCCTTGCCTGTTCGACATAATTGAGTAGGAAGAAATCGACTTTGATTTTTGAAAGCACCTTTTGCCCCACGGTGGGCGCCAAATTGTTTTGGTCAAAAATTACCCAAGATAATCACCCTTGAAGACTTGGATCAATTATGTAACAAAACTTTCGTTTGTGAGGTTAATGGCTTGTAAAATATGTTGAGTTTCAAAGATGCGTAATAAAGTAAATATTTGTTAAAGAAATATGTCGACTAAACAAGGATTAAAAGGACAAATGTAATCACAAAACAGAATAAGATGTATCGAGATAATGCAAAGAACAGAATAAGATGTATCGAATAATGAAGATCTAATAATTAACAAAATAAAAGTAAAGATAAGGGAACAAGAACACCGATATTTGTTGACGAGGAAAAGCCCTTAATCCTTATGGATCGCCGGCATAAAAACCCCGGGAGGAAACAATCGTCCCTGCCTTTGTTCTCTTATAATGATTGTTAAAATGAATACAATGGTGGAATTCGGTTGATCGATATTGCTAAGTGTGAGAATAGAGATGAGAGTATAGAGAGCAGTGTGTGAATACAAGTGTGTAGTGATGTTGCAGATAAGTAAAGTTATCCTAAATCGATCAGCCTTATTCGATATATATAGACTTAGATGCTAACTAACTATGCGAGATTGTAGGGATCTTCCTGGTCTTCAGTATTAAAACGTTGGAGAGTATCTTTCCCAGTCAAGTGAACGTTGAAGTATTTTTCCTCACGCTGAAATCAACTTGAAGTCCGATTATGTTGGGAGACTAAGTCTTCTTTGCGTGTTGATGATTAATCCCATGTGTAAATTCCTTTTTGCACCATTGGAGATATTTTCCATAGCCTTGTATCGAATATTCTGGAATCTGCACACTTAACTCATGTGGATATGATGATAACAAGTAATTCATAACGTTAGCAAAATATTAATAAGTTATCAGAATATTCACCAATGTCAAGATCCTGATAAGTCAAGATCGTAAAAGTGTAAATTAACTAATTCTTTATATTCAAAGGTATTTCAACAACTTTGATTATCTAGTTCTTGATTTGGTGCATTACAACATGGTTGTATTAATCGATAAATAGTCATACATATGTAAAATTGATAAATTATAAACTATTCAAAATAATATAAAACACTTAATTAATTAAACAATCTTGACAATATATAACGCAAATATTATTTAACTAAACTATTGAAGTAAAATTTAATTAAGCTATTGTTATATAATAGTTATATAGTATAACTATTAATTATACTCGTAATATAGTAATACTTTTGTATAATACTAACAAAAGGCAAAACGGTATGTTTGATTTTTGTCTACCATAATACTTACAATACAAAAATAACCGAGCAGAATCATATTTGGTAATTTATGGATAAAAGCATAAAGATTGAGTCAACTATATAATACTCCTATAAATATTACATAGATAAAAAAAAAAATTTTATATGGGTTATTCGGGTTAACCCAAATAAAAAAATATCACCCATAACCCAAACCAATTAAATTTATATGGGTTTGGTTAACCAAATAACGAACCCGAAACCCAAATAACCCAACCCATATAACCCAAACTCATTTGGGTTGGGTCGGGTTAATTGGGTATGGTTTTTTCAAGACAGGGAATACAAAATTCGTTTGAAAAAAGTCCATATTATAAAAACCTAGAATATTTTATAATTTATTCATCTTCCACCACTGACTTCCGCACCCCGGAGTCCGCCACTCCGGCCAGTCACTATCCTCGAGCCAGTCGACTTCACCACCATACGGTTTGTTGCTCATTACTAGCAATTAGTTTAGCTTTTGCCCTAAATCCCTAAATCCTTAAATTTGTTTTTTTTTTTGACTTCATACCAATTAATTTAGCTTTGTTTTGATTTTGTGTTTTCTTTTTTTCATAATTTAGTTTGTAATTTTCAGTCATATAAGGGTGTTTAAAAGCGATTTCAAGAAGTTGTTTTTTTTTTTTCCTTTTTGGGAATTATAGCTTAAAGAAATTCATGACTGTCAACATTATTTGTGTAATATTGATTCTGTTTTTTTTTAATGTGTTTTTATGTATATAATTCAAGAAAATGGATTCTGGGTATGGTAGAAAGGAAAAGAATGAAAAAGTTGATGATGATAGATTAAGCAGCTTGTCAAATGATCTCATCCATAAAATCCTTTCTTTTATCGGCATCAAAGATACTGTCAAAACCATTGCTTTGTCATCTAGATATAGATTTATCTGGACTACAATGCCTTACCTCAACTTCTCTACCGAGGATTTTCCTAATTTGCCGAAACTTTCCAAATTTGTTACACATTTTCTCACTCGCCGCAATACTCAAATAGACGTGTTTTCACTGAAGCTCAGTTTCCGCCGAAAGGTTACGCAGCCATCTGTCAAAAAACTTATGGACTATGCATTCGCTCACAATATCCAACAACTTGATGTTGTATGTTTGTTTGAGTATAATGAAATTGAATGTCCCCTCTCACTATTCAGTTCTGCCCAGTCTCTCAAACATCTCAGTTTGAAGGGATTCACACCTAAGCGGTCGAGAAATGAGTCCAAGTTGTACAACCTTAAAGCCACGTCAACTTTGGAGCTCCCAGGTTTAACAACATTGTATCTCGAAGATGTCACTTTATGTAGTGAGGGCCATACTCAACCCTGTGTTGGCCTTGATCTATCCAAGTGTCCAAACTTGAAGAATCTCACCTTAAAAAGTTGTGAAATAGACGAATTGATGAGTAATTTCAGTATTTCTCATCCTGGACTATCTAATCTCACTCTTGATGGAGGACTCAAACACATGAAGTCTGTGAATGTGGTTGCACCTCAACTGGAGAATCTCACTATTAGAAGCTATGACAGGAGATGGGAGCATGTGATATCTGCACCTAATCTTGCCTCCTTGGCTTATACAGGTTATTACCGTCCTTTGCATCTTTCTACAGCAGATGGTTTCCGATGTTTAAAGAAGGCGTATATTTGGGTTTCATATCCAAATGTTGTTGATGGTGCTCATCAAATGGTTTGTCTGCTCCGACAGCTCCACAATGTCAGATTTCTTACACTTAACTTGGAAATTATTGAGGTATGTCTATCGTTATGTTTATCATGTGCATCTTTAAATTGTTGTTTATGAGCTGAAACCATACTTCTTAAAGTCTTAATTATTACATACGTCCAGTGTTCTAAAAAAGATAAGAACATTAAAAACAAGATAACGTATGTAGAAGAGGCCTATCTGAGTGATGATGTCTTACATGTATAATATATGTATTGTTTGGGTTGGGTTTGCATTAAAAGATAAGAACTTTAAAAACAAGATAACGTTAGAAGAGGCCTATTGAGTGATGATGTCTTACATGTATAATATATGTATTGTTTGAGTTGGGTTGGGTTTGCATTGGGCTGGGCATGCTTTAGGTTGGGTATTGACGGATCTTATTAAGGACCCGCGGGGGCCGTGGCCCCCTCGGTTTTTTCGGTACGTAGTGCTATTTTATCCGTATTTCCTTCAAGATCCGCCACTGAGCACCCATAGGTTTTACCATGGAATCACTATGGATTTGGATTTATTATTGGAATGGGATTGGATTATGAAACCCAGCACCCATAATAGGTTTATAGTATGGCTATTTTGATGTGTTTGATACCTAATTGTTAATCCCAATGCTATCAATCAAACACTTTCAATGAGAATGAAAATCGTTCTATCATACGCATACCTAAGAACCAACATCTGTAGCTTTTTTATGGCACACCTGTTATTAAATGGTCGTAAATGGGTCAATATGACTACTCGTTTATAAAAAGGGTTAGTTTTGAGTTACTTGTTGACACGATAAACTAAACGATAAACGGGTTGGATTTGGGTTGAGAATTGAGATAGATGATCATGCCAACCCAGACCCATCATCCCGAACACATTACTCATTACTACTGCCATAGTTTTACACTCCCACCACTTGAATTTCATTATCACATTATACTGCACCAACCACTATTTTTCATTACATCTTGTATTCCTGATCATGTCTCATAACCTCTGAACATGAACATGTTATTATGAAGGTTACGTAAGCTATTTTGCTTTGTACATATAATTCTCACTTACAAAATATTCTGCAGCTTCTTTCTTCATCCGTGGAATTGATCTCTCATGAACCTTCTCCGTTTATTAACTTAAAGAATTTAACTATTTATCCGCAAAAGCTTTCTGAGTGCGAGATGAGGGGACTTCCAAAAGGGATAGTCAATTTGTCTACTGAAGTAAAAAACTATTTGCTGGATAGTTCACCAGGGGCCACCGTCACAATGTTTTCCCGCGAGGTATGTAAACTACTGTGCTTGGATGTATATATGTTCATATATTCATATGCATTCTACTTATTTCTCTAAAAGACAATTATGGGAAGCATTATGCGTATTTAGACCCTCTTGTTAAGTATCAACCGAAGGTATCAGCTCATGTCATCTGGGAAGTATCAATCTGTTGACAGTTTTTCATTCATCATTGATTGTTTTCGATCCTTTAATTTTCATTGTAATGCACAAAGAGGGATATATGGTATGTGTTCCATTTTATTTAGTTTGACAAGTTTGAGTCAGCTATGGTAACTTTGGAATAAAGGATTTCCTTTCAGCTACTTGCTCTTGAGTTCTACTTAAAGTTTATATTTTTGACATCTTGTAGCCTTTTGGTTTGATATCCTATAAAGTATAAAACTCTTTGATACCTTGCAGGAGATTATAGCAATGAAGGATGTCGCATCAGCACAAAAGCTTATGGCTGAACTACGGGTGTTTTTGGAACAAGAGAAAGGTACTACCAAGACCAAAGGGAAAGCACCAATGGAGAGTGATAATGCAAAGATGCATATGAAAAGCCAGACACAACCAGAGCTGAAGATGCAACTCGAAATTGGGGGAAACATCTCACTGGTCAAGAGTTGTTGGAAAGATCTGGGTGTGCAGTTTGAGCAAAGGAAAGCCAAGGCTTGTCTCATTATTTCCAAGCTGGAGAGCATTAAAGGATTACTCAAAAAGCTGCCTCCAACAAATCGTGCTATGATTCAACCATGTTTTTCTACTCTTTGTGCTGAGGCTGACACCGTCATGTGTAAACTAATGAAGATGCAGTGTGATGAGAATCAAAGCCGTTTAAGTCTCTGTTTTCGTGAACTTGCTACAAGTACAACAATGGAAATGTCTTCTTAACAAATTGTAAGTTCTTAACTAGTGTTGGTGCCATTTATCCTTTTTGTTTTGATTTCAGGCCCTATGTTTTTTGTTATTACCCTAATGCAATAGTGCTCAACCTATTTGCACAAGTTGGAACGGTAATGTTATAAACTCTTAACAGTAGTGGACTCAAGTAGTAAAACATATATGCTTTTTTGCTGCTATGATGAACACCAATGACATTAATCACATATCATAACGCACGTCGCTAAGTTGTGGCTCATATTTTATGATCATCCAAGTGTACGTGTATGTATTTTTCCTGTTTGAAATACCTATATTATTATAAGATATTATCGAACAATATGATACAATAGTGATGAATAGACAATGCGGTATAGTGCTTGTAAAATCAGAGTTTAACGTCTCTTACGGCGTCCCATGTGCGAAAGATGTTTTGAACATACATTGTACAAAACTCGCTTTCTGAAGGACTCAGTTAGTCAAGGAATCCAGAGATCTTCACTTATCTGTTAGATGGTATCAAAATTTTAGGGTGTTCAGTAACAAATAAACATGTGCCCTCTTCAAATGAACTTAGTGTTTTGATAGTGACTGTTAATTTAAACTGTACCCATGTTATCATGATTTGATTGATTATGTTTAAGAATACTATTGTAGCTACCTGAAGAAGATGGAGTGATTTTGTTGAAAAATGGCGTGGCATCTGAATGCACCTGTCGCCGTGGAGGGGAGTTGATTTGGATTAATCTAGTCGTTCACGAATCAAATGGGTCGCGTGTCAAGGGTTTGAGTTCAATCAGAATAAGGAAAGCCCAATGGAAGGAGGCAATCTAGCACATTTTATTTTTACTTTTGGTATTCGTTACATGTTCTCCTATTCTATTGGTTAGTGGTAGAGTAAATACTAAATAGGACTGGTAGTTACATGTTTTTTTTATAAATTTCAACAGTTGCATTAAGTTGAATTAAGCAGTAACTTTCATTTTCTCTGCAAGTCTACATACATATACATATGAGGCGGGAGGAAGTGGTACCCAATTTTGGTAATATACTCGATACCTCTAACCAATCAAAATCTTCCAAATCAAAGCTACTCGATTCTATTTAAAACTATCCAATTTGGTGGCATTGGTACTCAAAACTATCCCATTTTTTTTTCTATATCATATATTTTTAATTACATAAAATTAGAACTATACAAAAATAAAACATAAAACATTTCATTAAAAGTTAAGAATATATTCATAGGTAAATGTTCATTTGAATCCTTAATTTTTCATGAAACCCAAGGACCAAATCCTAGCCATTTGATCATCTCCATCAATGGCTAGGATTGAAACTTATGCCTTAATTAAAAAAAACACGGAGGGGCATTTATGTAAATTTGCTTAACAAAAAAAAAACTCTCTTTTCCCCTTTCCTCCTCCTGATGGAAACACACACACACACACACACACACACTCCCTCTCTCTCTCATCAACTCCGGCGACGGTAACCACCACCACCACCACCATATCCGACCGCCGCCACCACCACCACTACAATCTGGATCTTCATCTCAAACCACTAGCAACAACAACAAATGGAAGATGATGTTTTAGATATTATTAGAGTGATATTTTATGTAGTTTATGTTTTTTATATAAAAAATGGATAAACAAACCATTTTTATCCATGATTTGTAGTTTTTTTCTCTTATTTCATATGATTTGTTGTATCTTTGGTTGTTGTTGTTTAAAATTTTTATAATGAGTTTTTGCCCACAAAGTGTTTGATGAAATGTCTAAACCAAAGTTTATGTACTAAATCAAATATGATTATATACGTATTTACTGTGTACAACCAATCATTTCCATCGGCGATTAGGTTTTTTATCATGGCTGACAAGTCGAAATCATCAAATAGAAAACGAAAAAGTGTTGATGATGATTCCGGCAACTGTAATTTTGTTTCCGGCAACTGTAAAAATTTATTCAAAATCATATATGATTGTTAGAAATCCAAAAATAGTGATAAATTGTAATCTAGAATAGAGGAATTTCTTGTTGTTAAGTCATAGATAAATGATCACTAAGGATGAGGGGCTAATTGTGACAATTAGCATAATTGTATAGATAGACTATAAATAGCCCTCTCATACCTTAGAGATCATAACTTTGTCATAATCATTACACCTTTAATTCCAGATTTACACACAGTTACACAATTCTCTCTCAAAACACACACAAACACCAAGAACACACACTTACCAAATCCGCCATTGATGAATCGAATTCAGTAGTTAAAATCGTGTTATAACAAGTGGTATCAGAGAGAAACATCATTCTGATGACGATCCATAACTGAATTCATTCACAAATTCATCAAAATCAAATTTATTTAAATTCTGTTCGTAACTTTTCACCTACTGGTTCTTCAAAATTCACACATCAAATCACATAAAATCACAATTATTTGTTCACCATTAGATTTGTGGTTGTTGAAAACATAATCCTGTCAAGTTTCAAGTTCCAATTCAATCTAAATCTCGAGATTGAATTTTGAGTTTTGGCGCGCATTTTCAGGGATTTGAATCTGTTGTGTTTTGTGTTGAAATTTGTTCATAATCTTGTTGCGGACATGATTTCAAACAGTTTGCCAGTGATTTCATGATCTAACTCCCAGTAATTCAAAAGTTATTGAAGTTTTAAAAGTTGTTAATGGAGTTTTTCTGGAAAACTGTTGAAATGAAGAAGATGATAACAAGACGATCTTCCCAAGATCGTCTTAGTCTTTGATAGCTTAATTTTTCATCCTTGTGATTTGTGGCTTGTTAGACGATCTTCACAAGATCGTTCTAAACAAGAGTGTGTTGTGGTAGTGTTTGATTCTGGCTAATTAATCCGAAAGGATTGGTTGGGTCATTTCAAATACTTAGAAGTTTTGAGGAAGAAATCTAAAACGATCTTCAAGCAAGATCGTTCTTTTTCTTCTCAAGATCGTTTCAATTCCTGTTCTCAAGATCGTTTCATTCCTTTTCTCAAGATCGTTTCATTTCAAGATCGTTTCATTCTTTATTTCTCAAGATCGTTTCATTCCTGTTTTCTCAAGATCGTTTCATTCTTTATTCACAAGATCGTTTCAATTTCAAGACTTAACCAAATTTTCATTTTTTCAAGACCGTTTCATTTCAAGATCGTTTCATTCTTTATTCTTTCAAGATCGTTTCATTCTTTATATTCAAGATCGTTTCATTTTTATTCATTCAAGATCGTTTCAATTTCAAGACTTAACCAAATTTTCATTTCTTTTCAAGACCGTTTCATTCAAGATCGTTTCATTTTATTTTCAAGACGTTTCATTTTTTCATCAAGATCGTTTCAATTCAAGACTTAACCAAATTTTCATTTTTCAAGACCGTTTCATTTCAAGATCGTTTCATTCTTTATTCATCTCAAGATCGTTTCAATTCCTGTTTTCAAGATCGTTTCATTCTTTATTCATCAAGATCGTTTCAATTTCAAGACTTAACCAAATTTTCATTTTTTCAAGACCGTTTCATTTCAAGATCGTTTCAATTCCTGTTTTTCAAGATCGTTTCATTTCCTGTTCAATCAAGATCGTTTCAATTCCTGTTTTCAAGATCGTTTCATTTCAAGACTTAACCAAATTTTCATTTTTTCAAGACCGTTTCATTTCAAGATCGTTTCATTTTTATTCATTCAAGATCGTTTCAATTTCTTGTTAATCAAGATCGTTTCATTTCAAATACTTAAAAGTTTTGAGAAAGAAAACTAAGACGATCTTCATACAAGATCGTCTCATTTCTTAAAAACACCTAAAACGATCTCACCTAAGATCGTTTCAGTCCTTGAAACCTAAGACGATTTTCACTTAGATCGTCTCAATACTTCTGAACAAAAGACGATCTTCAACCAAGATCGTCCCAGTTCCTTGAATCATAGTTTCATACCAAGATCGTTTCATTTTCAAGACTTAACCAAATTTTCATTTTTCAAGACCGTTTCATTTCAAGATCGTTTCAATTTCAAGACTTAACCAAATTTTCATTTTTCAAGACCGTTTCATTTCAAGATCGTTTCAATTTCAAGACTTAACCAAATTTTCATCAAAATCCTAGAACGATCTTGCTCAAGACGATCTCACCAAGACGATTTCTCAAGATCGTTCATTCTTCTTCTCAAGATCGTTTCATTCTTTATTCTCTCAAGATCGTTTCATTTCCTGTTCTTCTCAAGATCGTTTCATTCTTTATTTCTCAAGATCGTTTCATTTCCTGTTCTTCTCAAGATCGTTTCATTCTTTATTATCTCAAGATCGTTTCATTCCTGTTTTCTCAAGATCGTTTCATTTCCTGTTATCTCAAGATCGTTTCATTCTCTATATCTCAAGATCGTTTCATTTTCCATTCTTAATTCAATTAAATTTTTCAAATCAAATCAATCTCAAATGGCTTCTCGTGAAGCATTGGCATTGGGTTCAGATACAAGACCTCCAGTTCTCTACCGTGGTTCTTACGGACTATGGAAGAAACGATTTATGGACTATGTGGAAAGTCAGACAAATGGTCACATGATGAAAGATTCCATCCTTAATGGACTTGCCGTTCATTGCCATCCCACTACTGATGCAATTATTCTGACTCCTGATCTGTTGAATGCTGAACAAAAGGATCAAACAGCTGCAGATAACAGAGCTAGGTCATGCCTATACAAAGCTCTACCGGATGAAATCTATGGTTCTGTTGATTCTTATGATACAGCCAAGGAGATATGGGATGAGGTGGCTAGACAGATGGAGGGAGCTGACGTGACTTCGACCATAAGATTGACAAATATTCTGACTGAGTTTGACAACTTCGCCAAATTGCCTAATGAATCTCTTGAAGCTGTCTACTACAGATTCTGCAATGTCATAAATGAACTGAGGAAGAACAATGTCAAGAAAACAGAGATTGAGTTAAACATCAAGTTCATCAAAGCTCTTGGTCCAGAATGGGAAGATTTTGGAACACAGATCAAGCAACATCAAAATCTGACCAAGTTCACCATTCATACTCTTTATGAATCTTTCAAACTCAATGAAAATCAAGTCCTGAACAAAGCTTCATCAAACAAAATGCCAGAAGTTGTATCTTCTGATCCTTTGGCATTGATAGTTGAAAAGAAGATTTCTGAAGCTCTTAAGAGGCAAATGGTAGTTGTTTCTTCGTCTGATGAGGAGGGAGATGATCTGATGGCTACAAGAGATGGTGTTTCAGATGAACTATATCAAGCTCTTGCCGCTGTAACAAAGCATTTCAAGAAGAAATTTTACAAAGCGAGGCCAACAAACAACAATCTCCGCACTTCTTCTACAAGTGCATTTCCCAAGAAGGAACACTATCATCCAAGGAGCAATGAGCAAGGTGAAGCTAATGGATCAAGGTATGGTGAAAAGAAGGAAGCCTATGAGAAACCAACTGTTGAGAAGGGTAAGGCATCAGACAAAAAGTGCTACAATTGTGGTATTCCTGGACATTTTGCCGTTGACTGCAAACAACCTCGAAAGCGGGACTATGAGTATTACAAGCAGAAGATGCTGTTAGCCAAACAAGTTGAAGCAGGACATGCATTGCTTGCCGAAGATGACAAATGGCTGTTGCTCACTGATGATGAAGATCAAGATCTCTCCGCTAATGTTGCTATATGGCGAGATTGGCCAAGAACAAAGTCCTTGAAGCAGAAAGCACTGATGATGAATACCCAGATGATGAGGTAAATCTCGACTCTACTTTTCTTTGGTTAAGGACAAAGAGTCTTGTAGATTAGCTTTATCAATTTAACAACTCATATCAAATCTTTAGCCAACAAAAATAAAAAATTGACAAATAGCATTTCATTTTCTAAAAGTGAATTTACAAAACTTCTTGAAGAACATTCAAAATTACTTTTTGAATATGATGCTATTAAACAAGATTTTCAAGCTTACAAAGATAAGATGTTGGTTAAAGAATGTGAGTTGAATGTCTCTCCTGATTCTAAGTTATTACAAAAATGTCAATCTCTAGAAAAGACCATTCAAGATCTTGAAAAGACCAATCAAGATCTTGAAATTCAAAAGACCAATGAATGGCTTCGGGCAAATGCAGACAAATGGATGTTGATATTCTCAATAAAAAGCTTCAAGAAGCTAAACCAAACAATGTTGAACTCGAAAGGAAGATTTCTGACTTAAATCATAATTGTTTTCTAAAAGGCATTGAGATTGAGAATCTTGAAAAACAAGTTGAGAAATTTAAAAAGAATATACTTTTCTATCAAGAAAAGTTATATAAAGTTGAACAAAATCCTCTCTTGAATTTTCACTGCCTATTTCAACAAGTCAAAAATTGACAAAACAGAACTTCTTCTCGGGTTGGGATTTGAGAATATCACACCATTACAAAAAGCCAAAGAGGAAATTGAACCCCTGTATGATGAAAAATTCCTAAGACTTGGTATGATACAACAATTTATTCGTCCATTGGATGACGAATTTGAGACTGATGAAGTTGAGAGAATACCAAAACAAGAATTTTTGGTTAATTATGATGCAATAAATGATTCATACAAAACTAAGGAATCTTCAATTTTCAAATTGGAAGAAATTGAATCAAATTTTCAAAACCAAGAATCTGTCGGTACTTCACCTAAACCAACTAAAATGTACTTTCCAACCACATTTTTGGAAAAACAAATAGAAGGTTTACAACAAAAGGTGGAATCTCAACAAAAAGTAATTGATCATCTCAAGTCTCAAAGTCCGAATTCAAAGGATAAATATATTGTTGTTGATACTAAGAAAGTTTGTGAGAATGTTTCTACTCAAACTGACCAAAGTGTTTTAGTAGACAATTCTACCCAAACTACTTGTGATTCATCTACCAATACCTCTACCCAGACCTTGACTGATTTTCTTGAATGTACTTGTCAAAACCCTGCTACATTAATAGCTGATGATTATGTGCAATCTGATTTATCTAATGAAGAACTTGCACATAGTTTAGTTTTGATATGGTACTTCTATAGGTTTTTCACATGCAACAATGTTGATGAGTTAGTTGTTAACCCTAAGCCTAGTGCTAGTATAGGTGTTGATACTATTACTCAATTTTCTTGTGAGACCAAAGATGTGTCAGTTCAAGTTGACCTAATTTCTGAGACTACCCATAATGTGAAGTTGGACACCAAGATTCCTGATTTTTCAAAATTTTCAAATGAATCTAAAATTAATCAATCTCCATTGAAATTTTCTTTTTCGAAAGATTTCACGAAAGTTGATTTTGATAAATTCATGGAGGGAGAATATATTTTTGATTCAGAAACTGAGAAAAAGATTGAATCTACCAAAATCAAAGTAGAAACAGAAATGGAATCTCAAAAACCATGGTCCAAAGCTCCAACTTCATATTACTCAAAGAAACGAGTTAAGACCAAACTCGTCAAGACTGAACCAAAGACCATTAAGTTAGAAACCTTTGTTGCTACCCCTGTAAAACATGTCAAAAAGGAACAAGCTGAAACCACACTCAGGACAAAGTACACCAAAGTGAAACTTCCGAAAGACTATCCTAATGCTTCTCAAACTAGCTCTCAATCTAGTTCTATACCTAAGGTGTCTAAGTCTAGCACAGTTTCGCTAACTAAGGATACATCAAATGGTTCAACTAGATATAGGGATAGTTATGGATGGTTTTCTCATGATAAACCAAAGAAGCAAGAAGTTTCCTCACCTTCAAAAGATTCCAAAAAGATGAAAGTGATTAAAACTCCTAGTTCTAATCTTCTTAATTTCGATTCAACAGGTGGAAAGAGCTTAACTAGTGGTGCTAGATGGGTTGCTAAAACTTTAGTACCTAAGATCACTAGTAATCTAAAGAATGTTGAGAAAAAGAAGAATAGAAGGAGGAGAAAGTCTGTCAATAGGAGGAAAGGTGTTACTGTAAATCAAAACAATTCATCTTTGTATAATAATGTTGAATGTGCCAAGGCAAAGCCTTGTGAGCTTGTAAACAATTTTAATTCTCGTGTGGTTGATGTGAATGCTTGTAGACATGTTACTTTTAACTGTAATGTGAATGTTCGTACCTTTTATTCAAATGTGTTTGTTGATAATGTGCTTGTCAATGCTTATGTTGATTCAACAACATGTTTGAATGCAAATCCTAAGTTATATACCCTGCCTGTTTTATCTAACCAAAAAGGACCCGTCTTCAAGTGGGTACCTAAAACGGTTAAATTTCATTGATTGCAGGAAATAACCATCTGTGTTTGGATACTCGATTCCGGGTGTTCGAAGCACATGACTGGAAATAAATCTTTGCTCAAGAATTTTGTTGAAAGATTCATGGGAACTGTTCGCTTTGGAAACAACAATTTCGCTCCTATCTTAGGGTATGGAGACATAGAACGAAATGGAATTGTCATCAAGAAAGTTCACTATGTGGAAGGATTAAGTCACAACTTGTTCAGTGTTGGACAATTCTGTGATAACAATCTTCAAGTTCTGTTTCGAAAATCTCTATGCAAAGTCCAAACTCTAGATGGAGTTGATATTCTTTATGGTGATCGTGATGATAACCTGTTTACCGTCAATCTTGATGATAACCAACCAACTGATAATATTTGTCTCATTTCAAAGGCTACTTCAAAGAATTCTTGGTTGTGGCATAGAAGGCTTTCTCATCTGAATTTCAAACTATCAATACTTTGGTCAATAAGCATCTTGTTGAAGGCTTACCTGACTATAAGTATGAAAGTGAGTATGTTTGTCCTTCTTGTGCTGTTGGGAAGATTAAGAGAACTTCTCATAAACCGAAGAAATCTCCAAATTCTTTAGCACCTCTTCATTTGCTTCACATGGATCTTTGTGGGCCGATGAAAGTACAAAGCCGAAATGGGAAGAAATACATCTTGGTTATTGTTGATGATTATTCAAGATATACTTGGGTCAAGTTCCTTGCAACAAAAGATGAAACAACTCAGATGTTGATAGATTTCATCACCAATACTCAAGTAAATCTTCAACTTCCAGTTCGTTACATCCGTTCGGATAACGGAACTGAGTTCAAGAATGCTGTTTTTGATGAATTCTGCAAATCAAAAGGTATAACTCATCAATTCTCAGCAGTTCGAACCCCACAACAAAACGGTGTTGTTGAAAGGAGAAATCGATCGCTGGTGGAAGCATCAGGACAATGCTTGCTTATTCCAAATTGCCATCCAATATGTGGGCTGAAGCTGTTGACACTGCTTGTCACACTCAGAATCGGTCCATCATCAATCAGCGTTTCGAAAAAGACTCCTTATGAGGTTGTTAACAAACGCAAACCCAACATCAACTACTTTCATATATTTGGGTGTGTTTGTTACACTTTGAATGATCGGGAGAATCATTGGAAAGTTCGAGAAGAAAGGTGATGAAGGATATTTTGTTGGTTATTCCAAAACATCAATTGCCTACCGAATCTACAATCGCCGAACAAACACAATTCAAGAAACAATGAATGTTTGGTTTGATGAGATGTCAGGCATGATTTTTGAGCAAGAAAGTTTGCTACCAACAAGTAATGATCCAAGTACTTCAAGTACTCTACAAGGAATTCTACCTTAGCTTCTAAATTCAAGAAGTTTCCAACTCCAACAAGTGATGAATTAGATATTCTTTTTGAAGAATTCTATAATTCAAAACCGATTCATGATCAAGAACCTCAGGTCATCGTTGAACCAATTCAAAACAATGAACCTCTTCATAACAACGATCCAGTTCCAGACATCAATCATGAATCATCATCAAATTCTTCAGAGCAAGAATCCTCGTCTCCAGTTCCTGATACTTCTCCACCATCCTCTCAGGATATTTATTCACAAGAGAATGTTCAAGAACAACCTTCTCAATTCACTCAGACACCAAATCCCCTGAACACTCCAAGTGTATATGTACCACTTGATTTTGATCATCCAGCCTATGAGGAAAGAGTTATACCAAGTTATGACTCCATCTCTCAACAAAACTCAAGTTTTCATGATGGTGATGTTGATCTTCAAGAACAAGATCCTCTTCCTCATGCTCACAAGTGGGTACGTATGCAGAAAAACCATCCTACTGATCAAATAATTGGAGATCCACAAGCAGGAGTAACTACTCGTACTTCAGTAAATGAATGTCTTGTTGCACTTTCTCTTAGCAATATCGAACCCAAAACTGTATCTGAAGCACTTCGAGATCCAGAGTGGGTTAAGGCAATGCAAGATGAACTCGCACAATTTGAAAGACTGAAGGTATGGAGATTAGTTCCAAATCCTAGAAAAGCTGATCCAATCGGAACTAAGTGGATTTTCAAAAACAAAAAGGATGAGAATGGAGTGGTAGTAAGAAATAAAGCTCGACTTGTTGCAAAGGGTTATTGCCAACAACCTGGTGTTGATTTCGACGAAACTTTTGCTCCAGTAGCAAGAATGGAGGCCATTCGGATATTCTTAGCTTATGCTGCATTCCGAAACTTCACTGTGTTTCAAATGGATGTGAAGACTGCTTTCTTGAATGGTGACCTCAAAGAAGAAGTTTACGTTGATCAACCAGAAGGTTTTGTTGATCCTCAAAAGCCAAACCATGTCTACAAGTTAGACAAGGCTCTCTACGGTCTTAAGCAAGCACCCCGAGCATGGTATGATTCTTTAACTACTTTCTTACTAAGAGGTGGATTTACCAAAGGCACAATTGACCCTACCTTGTTCATTCGCAAACAAGGTAAGCATGTTCTACTTGTTCAAATATATGTTGATGACATTATATTTGGGTCGACCAGTCAAACATTTTGCCGAAACTTTTCATCTCTAATGGTCAATCATTTTGAAATGAGCATGATTGGGGAAATGAATTACTTTTTGGGTCTTCAAATCAAACAATTACCAACTGGTATTTTTATATCACAAGGTAAATACATAAATGACATGTTGAAAAAGTTTGATATGACTTCATGTTCTTCAATTTCTACCCCAATGGCTGCTCGAACAAACATAAATGCTGACACAAATGGGAAACCATTTGACCAAAAGAGATATAGAAGTATGATTGGTTCGTTGTTGTACTTAACAGCATCTCGCCCAGATATAATGTTTGCAACATGTATGTGTGCTAGATATCAAGCTGCCCCGACTGATTTACATTATCAAGCTGTGAAACGAATCTTTCGTTATCTGAAGGGTACACCCGATTTAGGTCTCTGGTATCCAAGGGATACTGGATTCAATCTAACTGCTTATTCAGATGCAGATCATGCTGGTTGTAAACTTAATCGCAAGAGCACTTCCGGTACTTTACAATTTTTAGGAGATAAAATTGTGAGTTGGTCTTCCAAGAAACAGAATTGTGTGTCACTATCAACGGCTGAAGCTGAATATGTGGCAGCGGCTAGTTGTTGTGCTCAAGTTTTATGGATGAAGACACAACTAACTGATTATGGTCTGAAATATGATCATATTCCTATCTATTGTGATTCTCAGAGTGCCATTGCCATTGCAGTCAACTCAGTAAACCACTCTCGATCAAAGCATATTGATGTTAGATATCATTTTCTCAAAGATCATATTGAGAAAGGTGACATCGAGCTCTACTTTGTGGGTACTGAATTTCAACTTGCAGATTTGTTCACAAAACCATTGGATGAAAAGAGGTTTAACTTTCTTATCTCCAAGCTTGGTATGTTAAATCTTAAACCTTAATCTTTTTCTATCTGAAGAAGTTCTTGATACATTCCAGAAAACAAAATACAAAATTAAAAATTTCAAAAACAAACAAAAACATATTTATTGTTAGTGGCTTGCATATACTATGTATGCAACCCGTTCTTAAAAGAAATATTTATTTTTAGAGTGTTTATACATTCTCAGATATTGTTATTATACATATAGGTTGATATAAGATAACAAGGAATCGAACGCCTTTGTGTACTTCCAAGTGTTCTTATATGAATATGTATGTGTGATAGCAATCAAGTTTTTCAAATAAAAGTTTTCAAACTCTCAATTGTTGATATGAGATGCAAAGGATCGAACGCCTTTGTGTACTCCTTTGTTCTCTCATCTTATACAATTGATTGGATTTTCAAATTGCTTAAATGTTTTAATTGCCTCCACTTGTTGTTGTAAGATGCGACGGATTGAACGCCTTTTTTCTAACCCCGGAGTATTCACTTCTTTCATTAGATAGTGAGGGTATTTTGAGTGATGTTGTTTTAGTGCAAATAGTATGGAGGGAGTAAAGTCGAAAAGTGAGAGGTTACGGTGAAATGATGTTGTGAGAAAGGACTAAAAGAAACAAAATGTCCTCCCCAAATTCTCAAAAAGCCGGGTTAAACACGTTTCTATCGGATGTCATTTGTTGATATCTCGATATTGAAGAAGTCTTCATGGACCCAGTGAAGCAATGCACATCTATTCCTAACCACTCAAGTATTTCTTAACAAATACTTGTTTCATTTCTCACGGAGTTTTTCACATTTCTATTGACTCTTCTTTTGGAAGATGTTGATATTGAAAAAGGGCGACATTCTGCTCCTGTCCCCGACTTCATTTGTTCACTGTGTCTAGAGCTATATTGCTTGGTCATTAATTTGATCATTATTCATTTTCTATATAGGACACATTCGAGTCATATCTTTGTGATATTATTGCTTATCTTTGTGATAAAGCCGGAACATTCGTAGTGATATCTTAATTGATATTCCACGATGATCGAATGGAAATCCTACCAATGCTAACATCTTTTCCAACGTTGAACGTAGGTCTCGTAATTACATTTATGTGATTATTGAGTTAACGAGAAGTCTAAGTGACCTCGGTTTTCCCTAAAAGCCTTTAAGGATAAAATTGTGGTTATCAAATGCTTCGGTAGTGTTAACCATGATTTATATTCTTTGAAGCAATCTAGTGGTTGCAAAGCCGCAGACCGAACTATGTTAGAGACTTGTTTTGTGCATATCTCAATGATACATAGGAAATCCGAAAAATGTTCTACATTTCAATCGGTCATTTCATTAATCCTTTTGATTTTTGAACATGCAAACGGATCATTCTTATCCGGTTTCATTTCTCTTCACACAAACACAGAAACCACCAACACCATGATATAACGTTTGTCCCAACAACTTCAATCTTACATTTTAGTCACCCATAGGATCTCTTGGGTTGGGCTACTGGTTTGGGTTGATGTTTTGATGGTTGACATTTCTCCATGTCTTATTATTCCTTGTGACATTTAATCAATCAAATGTGTACATAATGACATTGGTTCCCAATTTTGTCATTATGAGGGGGAGAAAATATTATGATTGATTCATAGTCTTTGTCAACTGAGCTTTTGCTTCGGAGATGAATTTGGTATTGTCTTCAAATGATAAGAATGGAATGAGAGTCTGTGTTCCATCAATATTTGTCTTCTGAGAGTACCTTTCAAAGGCATAGTTGATGATAGAAATGGAATAAGAGTCTATGTTGAGAAATTTTTGTGTTTGGTTGTTTCAAAATGGGTTTAGGCTTATCAAAGTTTGTGTATAGAGGGAGAAAATTGTTCATGATGTGTCAATAGTTTCAGATTTTCACTAGACTTTAGTTGATTGAGATTTTGATTTTAAAAAGGGGAATCTGAATTGACTTTAGAGATAAGAATGAAACCGAAGATGAAAAGATTTTCACTCAAGACACTTCAAAAATTCAAAGATGCTCCAAAAGGTGTATATTCATGAATTGAGGGGGAGCATGATTACTTCGTAAGAATTTCATCTAAACTTCATTCAATTGCTTACTCTCCAAAGTGTTCGAGTTGATGTGACAAAGATCAAAGCTTCAAAAAGGTTGAAAGATTTGGTAGAAGATTCAAGTCAAAGAAGTAAAGCCTCAAAAGAGTCTTCATCAAACACACTTCATTCAAGATCTTCAAGTCATACAACAACATTTTGTCAAGAAACTCCAATGCATACATCAAGGGGGAGAGTTCATATTCATGAAACTTCATTTCAAGAAGATGAGATTCATTCAAGAATTAGAACCGAAGAATCAAAAAGTTGAATCTCACTCAAGAATCGAAGATTGATACATTCGAAACCAAGATTCATACCTTCCGCATTTCAAAAGACAACTCTGATTCATGATTCAACAATTTTCGAAGATTTAAGTCACACACATGTGTTCGACTTCATGATACTCTTTATTCAAGACTCAGACACATTCATTATTCTCTGTTCTAAAAGAACATTGAGAATCCTCACATGATTTAACTTCAAGAAATTCAAGACCAAGACCAAGACTGAATCAAGTTCTCCAAAGACAAAAGAAAAAGCTTTGAAGACTTGTTTCAACACCCCAATTGTCTTCACCACCGGGCTCATCAAATTCATTCCTACAAGACATTATAACACGTACTTCATTCATTACAATATATCACTAAGGGGGAGAATGTTAGAAATCCAAAAATAGTGATAAATTGTAATCTAGAATAGAGGAATTTCTTGTTGTTAAGTCATAGATAAATGATCACTAAGGATGAGGGGCTAATTGTGACAATTAGCATAATTGTATAGATAGACTATAAATAGCCCTCTCATACCTTAGAGATCATAACTTTGTCATAATCATTACACCTTTAATTCCAGATTTACACACAGTTACACAATTCTCTCTCAAAACACACACAAACACCAAGAACACACACTTAACAAACTGCCATTGATGAATCGAATTCAGTAGTTAAAATCATATTTGATTTTACGTATAAAATTGAGACAAGGCAAATGAGTTCTATACAAATAAACCTATTTAAAATCAATTTTGATTTTACGCATACAGTGTGAAAAACTTATAGAAAATCATATATGATTTTACGCATATATTGTCTAGAAAATGTACAAAATCATTTATGATTTTGTGTAGCACATTGAGTCAAACCAAATGGCTTCCATAAAAAGAAATTTATTCAAAATCATTTTTGATTTTACTCATAAAGTATGAAAACCTATTCAAAATCAACTATTCAAAATCAAAAATGATTTTACGCATACATTGGGGAAAAGCTATACAAAATCATTGTATAGCACATTGAGACAAAACAAAATGAGTTACATACCAAGAAACCCATTTAAAATCAAAAATGATTTTAAGCATACATTGTGAAATACCCATACGAAATCATATTTGATTTTACCCATACATCTAGACAAAAGAAATGAGTTCGGTATCATTAAACCTATAGCACATTGAGACAAAGCAAAATGAGTTCCATACAAAGAAACATATTCAAAATCAAAAATGATTTTACGCATATAGTGTGAAAAACTCATTCAAAATCATATTTGATTTTGTATTACTGAAGGCCCCCGTGATAAAGCTTTAGTTTAGGGTTTGAAGTTGTAGGGTTAGCCTACGACTTCAAACCCTAAACTAAAGCGCTGGCCGCAGGCCCCCGTAATCACACTTCCCCTCGGATTAGCTTTTAGCCCCCAAGGGTTTAGATTTTAGGGTTTTAGAATGCAACTTTTCTAAAATGTATGCATAAAATCAAAAATGATTTTGCATTGATTTTTAACATTATACATGCGAAATCAATTTTGATTAGCAATTAAGCTTTAGTTTAGGGTTTGAAGTCGTAGGGTTAGCCTGGCTAACCCTACGACTTCAAACCCTAAACTAAAACGCGGGCCGCAGGCCCCCGTAATCACACTTCCCCCTCGGATTAGCTTTTAGCCCCAAGGGTTTAGATTTTAGGGTTTTAGAATGCAACTTTTCTAAAATGTATGCATAAAATCAAAAATGATTTTGCATTGATTTTTAACATTATACATGCGAAATCAATTTTGATTAGCAATTAAGCTTTAGTTTAGGGTTTGAAGTCGTAGGGTTAGCCTACGACTTCAAACCCTAAACTAAAGCGCGGGCCGCAGACCCCCGTAATCACACTTCCCCCTCGGATTAGCTTTTAGCCCCCAAGGGTTTAGATTTTAGGGTTTTAGAATGCAACTTTTCTAAAATGTATGCATAAAATCAAAAATGATTTTGCATTGATTTTTAACATTATACATGCGAAATCAATTTTGATTAGCAATTAAGCTTTAGTTTAGGGTTTGAAGTCGTAGGGTTAGCTAGGCTAACCCTACGAACTTCAAACCCTAAACTAAAGCGCTGGCCGCAGGCCCCCGTAATCACACTTCCCCTCGGATTAGCTTTTAGCCCCCAAGGGTTTAGATTTTAGGGTTTTAGAATGCAACTTTTCTAAAATGTATGCATAAAATCAAAAATGATTTTGCATTGATTTTTAACATTATACATGCGAAATCAATTTTGATTAGCAATTAAGCTTTAGTTTAGGGTTTGAAGTCGTAGGGTTAGCCACTTCAAACCCTAAACTAAAGCGCGGGCCGCAGGCCCCCGTAATCACACTTCCCCTCGGATTAACTTTTAGCCCCAAGGGTTTAGATTTTAGGGTTTTAGAATGCAACTTTTCTAAAATGTATGCATAAAATCAAAAATGATTTTGCATTGATTTTTAACATTATACATGCGAAATCAATTTTGATTTTACACAGATAGTCTTAAAAAGACACTTATACCTTAAAACGTACAAACCTGAACAAAATCATATATGATTTTGTATAGCTTTTTCACACTCTATTCTTAAAATCAATTTTGATTTTGAATGGTTTTCTTTGTATGGAACTCATTTGGTTTTGTCTCAATGTGCTATAAAAAATCATATATGATTTTGTATAGGTTTTCCCCAATGTATGCGTAAAATCATTTTTGATTTTGAATAGTTGATTTTGTATATGTTTTTCACAATGTATACGTAAAATCATTTTTGATTCTAGGCATAAGAACACAGGTAACTAAAACCTCAATACAAAATCAAATTTGATTGTAGAAACAAAGTTATAACACACAAATCTATAGAATCTATATACAAAATCAAATATGATTTTACATATACAGTTACAAAAACAGAAATCAATAAAATGTCAATACATAATCAAATATGATTCTGAACATAAAGTAAACAATAACAAAGTTGATTAATTCATATTATCAAACTTTGGTTTAGACATTTCATTAAAAACCTTGTATGCAATACTCAATCAAATGTGATTTGATTCTAAATCATATATAAGAAACTTTGGTTTAGACATTTTATCAAACACCTTGTAGGCAATATTGTACCAAACAACAAAATTAATCAAATAATTGATAAAATTTAACAAATTCAAGATGTTAGAATAGATCTAATCACATGTTATCTAATTACATTGGATTATCACCTGACAAATTTCGAATTTACATAAAAAAAGTCATATATTCGTATTCAAAAGATCTTCCATTGTTTATTAATATCTTCAAGATCAATTGATGATGACTGATGGAGATGATGACGACGACAAAGACAACGATGGCTGTGCCATTTCGATTGAAACGTGTGGTGGTGCTAATGGTGTTGTTGTTGCTACTGATCAGTTTCAAGAGGGGGGAGAGAAAGAGATCTGTGTGTGTTTGGAGCTAAGAAAAGTAGGGATTGGAATAACATGCCAAATGACGAAACTACCCCTCTGTGTTTTTTTTCTTTTTTTAAGCTAACCGTTGATCTCTTTTGATCCAAGGGCTGAGATGCAGCCCTTGGATTTCACCAAAATATCAAGATGTGCCTGATAGTAAAGTAACTCCCAATGCCGTCTTCCACGGGTTTTGGGTCCCAATACCGTCTTCGACGGTGTATGAGGGAGGTTGATATATAGATCACAACTCTATATTCATAATACTTTAAAAAAAAAAAACATAAAACATAAGAAAACTTAAAAACACACTACATAATACTTAAAAAAAACTAAAGATTACACAGTCATCCGTGTTTTTGAGCTAGCGTATGTTTTTGGTCAAGAATGCATGCCAACATGGCAACATGTGATCATGGGGCATTTTGTCCTAGCGTTTTGCTGATATCAGAGTGGTTAAAAATCACATCATTTAATGCTGAAAACTTATCATCAAAACAGAATAATATCAAAAATATGGATCGTTCTAATAACTTGGCTTACCTCTCGGCTTCAACAGGTTCTTTTATCAAGTTTAAAAAGTCAGTTTGATGTTCCTGGATCCACCGCATGGGGTACGGGTTTTGCTTCCCTAGCTCTTGCAGCATAGACTGCAAATGCAAGTGTATGTCATGTAGCTGGATAAAGATAGAGTGATTTCGTATTGATTTTTAATAAAAAACTGGGTTTTTCTTTCTCACAGAATTAGGAAAATCATTAGATTCTTCTTCCTTTTAACAAAGAGCTCGTCCGTTTGGATGCAAGGAGTGGTGAATTGGTGATAATATAGCTTTACCTGCTAAGGATTATAAAAGTTACCTAGCAAGACTTGAGGATTGACTTGCACCCTTGCTCAGATAGCTCGAAACTAAACAGATATACAGAGAATTAGAACTCCACACCTACTATTAAATATATCAAGTTTGAGAATCTAAAAGTTTTTATTAGTTCTCATGCAAAGGCCCATGTTCAAAGCATTGTGTCTGCAGTTACTATTGCACAATCAAATCTCAGACAAGAAGCTTGCCGGTGTCTGCATTGTATCTTTTCTGATTGATATTGTACTTATGTTTCTTAAATTTTCAGTATGTCCTAATCATTCTTGAAAATGTGTCTGTCTTTTTTGTGTTTTAGGTTTATGAAGCACACAGTTTAATTTATCCGTATGTGACATTGTAACAATTGTAATCTAAAGTATAATGTTCAAATGCATATAGCCCAACTATTCTTAATTTGGTACCTAGTTTGGCCTCACTAATTAACTCTCTATAGAGTGCCATTCTACATATAACGGACACATACAGTTCCCAAGAAGTCAAGAACACAAGCCGGTATCGCAAATCTTAATATACTATCATTATAAAACCCGAGAAAGTTAACAAACTTTGATCGTGTGTCAACAATCCAAGGTGAAATAAATGTAAATGCAACACCCAATGCCGTCTTCCACGGGTTTTGGGTCCCAATACCTCGACAGTGTATGGGAGAGGTTGAGATGTAGACAGTCTTACCTCTACCTAGGTAAAGAGGCTGCTTCCAGATTCTATCTAAATGATAAAAAAGGACTTCCAGCCTTTGCATGAGGTGAGGATTAAACCGTTGACCTCTGTCTCCAGAGGTAAGGGTGTTAACCACATAATCCAATCAATGCTACTTATTGTCAACAATCCAAGGTATCGTCCCAAAATACCACATGGAAGTGAAGCAACAACTTGGCACAAGATGTACAGAAAACAAACTACTCATACATATTTTTTTTCCCACATAAAAACAGAGAAATTGACTTCAATATCAAAACCAATAAGGATTTCAGACCTTTCTGGTTTCAGAGAAATGTTCAAGATCAGGCTTGATGACAAGCCTGACAACCTCATATGTCAATGCTGCTGAATTTGCTAACATCATCTAAATTTGTCACCTCAAATGTGTTTGCCCCACACATATAAATGCCTAAAATCCTAGCTGTAGCTTATTATTATTGCACTCACAGTAGATAGATAACAGATAAATTGATATAAACAATCTTAATTATTATCACTTGGCTACGGTTTGAATTCACAGTAATAAAACTGTCATCGATTCAAACACCCCAAAATTTTGATGCCGTCTTACGGATAAGTGAGACAATGTATGTTCAAAACATATTTTGTGGATGGGATGCCGTAAGAGACATTGAACTCTGGTTTCACAGGCACTATATCGATTTGTCATAGATTCATTACTATTATATCATGTTGTTCAAAAGATCTTACAATATAAGGTGCTTCAAACAGTAAATATACACACACGTACACTTGGATGATCATAATATATGAACCGAGCCACATGATATATAGCGATTTGCGTTATGATACATGATCAATATCAGCAAAAAAGCATATATGCTTGACTACTTGAGTTCATATCTGCTAGGAGTTATATAACTTTACTGTTCCAACTTGTGCAAGGCTAATAACAAAAAACGTCAGACCTGAAATAAAAACAAAAGGATAAAATGACACCAATACTTAACATTTTGATATTGTTTTCGTAAGCATAAGAGAAATTAAGAACTTACAATTTGCTAAGACGACGGTTCCATTGGTGTACTTGTAGCAAGTTTATGAAAACACACTTGTACGACTTTGAATCTCATCACACTGCATCTTCATTATTTTACTCATGACGTTGTCGGCTTCAGCACAAAGACTAGAAAAAGATGGTTGAATCATAGCACGGTTTGTTGCAGGCAGCTTTTTGAGACTTCTTCAATGATCTTCAACTTGGAAATAATGAGATAAGCCTTGTCTTTCCTTTGCTCAAACTGCACACTTAGATCTTTCCAATAATTCTTGATGAGTGCTCTGTTTCCCCTAATTTGAAGTTGCATCTTTCTCTCTCCATTGTTGCTCACCATTGGTGCTTTCCCTTTGGTTTTGGTATTAGCTTTCTCTAGTTCCAGAAGTACTCGTAATTCAGTCATAAGCTTTTTTGCTGATGCGACATCCTTCAATGCAATAATCTCCTGCATGATATCAGAGGGTTTATGCATGATAGCATATTGCATACGTATATAGATTCATCAAACCAAAAGGCTACAAGATTGTCAGAATATAAACTTTAGGTAAGTAGAACTCAAGAGCAAGTAGTTGAATAGGTAATGCTTTATTCCAAATTTACCATAGCCGACTCAAATTTGGCAAAATGAAAGAAATGGAACACATCCATATATCCCTCTTTATGCATTACAATGGTTAGAAAATAATTAGTGATGAATGAAAAACTGTCACCAGATTGAGGCTTCCCAGATGACATCAATTCATATACCTTTGGTTGAAAATTAACATGAGGGTCTAACTTACGCTTAATGCTTGCCAATTTGCCATAACTGTCTTTAAAATCTAGAGCAATAAGTAGGATGCATAATGCATATGAATATATATACTTCCAAGCGTAGTAGTTTACATACCTCACGGGAAATTATTGTCATGGTCGCCCCTGGTGAACTACCCAGCAAATAGTTTTTCAATTCAGTAGACAAACTGACTTTCCCTTTTGGAAGTCCCCTCACATCATACTCAGAAACCTTATGCGGATATATAGTTAAACTATTCAAGTTAACAAACAGAGAAGGTTGCTGAGAGACTAGTTCCACAGATGAAGAAAGAAGCTGCACAATATTTTGTTAGTGAAAGTTATATGTAAAAAACAAAATAGCATATGTAAACTTCATAAAAACGTGTTCAGATTTGCAAGGGAGTGATTGATGGGAGATTAAGAGGTTATGAGACATGTAAGTAATGAAAAATATAATGAAAAATGGTGATTGGTGCAGTATGACGTCATAATGAAACTTAGGTGGTGGAAGTGTGAACCGATGGAGTCGTAACGCTAACTGGAATACTGGATGATGGGTTTGGGTTGGCATGATCTATCTCCACCCAAATCTAACCCGTTCAGTTGATCATGTAAAAAAGTTACTCAAAACGAACCCTTTTAACGAAAGAGTAGTCATATTGACCCGTTTGCAACCCATATTAAAAGAATTATGCCATTAAAAAACTACATTTGTGTTTGGTTCATAGGTATGCGAATGATAGAATGACTTTCATTTTCATTGAAAGTGTTTTGGTTGATAGCATTGAAATTAAAAGCTGGATACCAAACCTATCAATTTAGCCATATTCTAAACCTGGGTCATGGTTCAAAATCCAAATCCATAGTGATTTCATGGTAAAAGCTAGGGGGCGTTCAATAGTTGGATTCAAGTGAAACAAACCGAAATTCAAACCAAATAAAAGTAGATTCTTTATACTTTATACCCCTGCCCTAAGCAGGCGTAGCCCATCCCAATCCAACCCAACCCAAACAATACATATATAATACATGTAAGTTATCTTGATCTAATAGGCCTCTTCTACCTTATCTTATTTTTTTGTTGCTTTTTGAATATATACTAGGAGTCGGGTTATAGTCAGAGGTTTATGACGTTCCAACCCGAACCCATTGACAGCCTTAAAGTAGTACAGTAATAACTAAGAGTATTTTTCGGCTCATAAATAGCAACTATCATGATACTGGCGCAATGTAACGACGGTGGCGGCCACGGCGGTGATGGCAACAACTATTGATGGTGGTGACGGTATCGAGTGGTGTAAGTTGATGTATAGGTGATAGTGAAAATACTTTAACAAAGATAAGAGCTTAGAGTGTAAATTAATAAGATACGGTTTAAGGTGTAAATTAGTTCATTAAAAGCAAATTGGGTAATTTCTAATAGCATTGAGGGTAATTTCATACTTTTACAACTAACTATTGCGTAACATCTTGGGAGGATAATTTTTTTAAAGGAGTAGATGAGAATCATGAGATAGAGATTTAAAGATGCACATGATCAGAAAAATGAAGATAGATAGATATACCTCAATAAGTTCCAAGTTAAGTGTAAGAAATTTGACATTGTGGAGCTGTTGAAGCAGACAACCATTCTGATGATTTGGGATCTATAACACAAATATCCGCCTCCTTCAAACAAAGGAAACCATCTGATGTAGAAAGGTGCAAAGGATTGTAGCCTTTATAAGCCAATGAGGCAAGATTAGGCGCAGAAATCACATGCTCCCTTCTATTGCTGTATCTAATAGTGAGATTCTCGAGTTGAGGCGCAGCCACATTAACAACCTTTACATTATAGACTCCGGTATCAAGAGTGACATTAGATAGTCCGGGATGACAAATACTGAAACTATTCGATCCATCTGTTTCACATCTTTTTAAGGTGAGATTCTTCAAATTTGGACACTTGGATACATCAAGGCCAACGCCGTTGTTATCACTACAGAAAGTGACATATTCGAGATACAATGTTGTTAAAGCTGGGAGCTCCAAAGTTGTCGTGGCTTTAAGGTTGAACCGCTTGGATCTGTCTCTCGACCACCCAGTTTCAAATCCATTCAAACTGAGATGTTTGAGAGACCGGCCGGCGGAAGTGAATAGTGAAAGAGGAAGTTCAATAATGTTATTCTGAGGCAAACATTCAAAATCAAGTTGTTGGATATTGTGAGAGAATGCATACTCCATAAGTTTCTTGACAAATGGCTGGATAATCTTTCCACGAAAACTGAGTTTAAGAGAATTCACATCTATCTGACTATTGCGACGAGTGAGAAATTGTGTAACAAATTTGGAATATCTCGGCAAATAAGGAACATCCTCGGTCGAGAAATTGAGGTAAGGCATTGTAGTCCAGATAAATCTATAGTTATGGTTTTGACAGTATCTTTGATGCTAGTAAAAGAAAGGATTTTGTGGATGAGATGATTTGGTAAGCTGCTTAATCTATCAGTAATTTCTTCTTTCTTTCTCTTTTTAGTATCCATTTTTTCCCCCACTTTACTTTTCATGCAAAGTATTATGTGTGTGTGTATATATATATATATAGATACGGTCAGAAAGTGAATGTCGTACTTACAGATATTATTTAACCGGAAAAGTTAATCCATAACCATAATAAGTTCGAAACAAAGTTTTGATGAGTTATATATAGAATTAATTAAATGATAGATACACTGCTTCGGGTTCATTGACATCAAAAATATGATATGATATGAGCTGATATGATATGATATGATGTAATAATAATGAAGTATGAGAGATCTAGAAGTAGTTATTTTGTTGTTATGTACTATTTCTATAATCGGAAGACATCTAAAATGATATAATATCATAGACTTAGACTATAGAGTATATGAGAGTAAAGTCGAGTAATTATTTACCGTGACTACAAGTATATATTTGCCACATCGAATTAGTATTGATCAAAAGATTTTAATAATGTCACTATGGATATTATATGTGGTTAGCTTACTTTTAGCATCTTCAATAATAAAATCACTTGCTATAAAATGTTGATCAAGTCTTTTCTCAAATGAAAAAAAAAACATAAAAAAAAGTCTTTTAAATAGTTTTTAATAGCAAAATAAGGAAAAGAAAGTGTTAAATTCTTCCAATGACTTGAAAAACTTCAAACTTTTTATAAAAAACTTTTCACTCCAACTAGCATGGTGCACGCGCAATGCAGCGGCGGTGGCGGCAATGGTTGATGGTGGTGACGGCGAATAGTGTAGGCTATTGATGTAAATGTAATTAATATACTGGTTAGTGTAGTTATTTTAAGACTTGATGGACTGGTGGTGTAATTTATTTCATTAAGGGTATTTTAGGTATATTAGTGGAGATAATCAAATTAGGGAATAAAGAAGATGATGATGTAGGAAAAGAATAGGGGTATTATAGTCATATTGCATAGAGTAATTTTAACATTTTCATAAATAAAGGGGTCTATTCTTTTTATATGTAAGTATAGATATGTAAAAATTACATAAAAACTTTTAAAGACTAAAAAGCTTTATAGAAAACTCAACCGAAGATGTCTTTGTTAGAGATTCGATATGATATCTAATAATTCAAAAAAAATTGTATTTGTGTCCTTACAAACAAAAATATAAATAAATAATCTAACTACTTTAAACAACGATATCGTTGTTAAATGTATATATCACATAAGTACAACATTATATTCTTGCAACACTGTCTTTTTTTTGTAAAGTTCACCAACACTGTCTAGCATCATAAATCATCAAAAAAAGGCGGGACTTAATAGGTTTGGTTATTAGAATATTAAAGTTTGATGATCATATATGAAGAAAGTTTACGGCTATTTATAAAGAATAATTGAAAGTTTGATGAAAATAATAAATTACAATGTACGTGTGTGAATAAATTTTAAGATTGCTCAACTGATCCAACTAAAAAAACTTCATGATGAATAGTATACAATAAAAGTACGTTATTTCAGGCCTTTATTCAATAACATTTTTTCATTGAAGATTAAAAAAGATTTAGTTATCATCAACAGGGATGATGAGTTGATAACGATGGGTGTTGTCAATGTGAATTACAGACCCCCTTCTTGTTCTTCTTCTACTCTGACCACCAAATCAAATTTTACAAAAATTTCCAAATCCACTACTGCCTCTTCTAATATACTCGCCCATGCTTTCACACCTTTTAAAAAACCCATTGTTGTATCAGCCACAAGCCCACAAGGAGAGCTACCCATGTGTATCTAAAAACCGTCAAAAAACGTAACATCTAGACCACATCAAAAAACGTAACATTTCAACCAATAATCAAAACCCCATTTTGTGTATCTAAAAACCTGATTTTCGCTATCCTTAACGTCGCTCTTCCAGGTCAAGGTTGTGGTTAATAAAGATAGTTAGCTGCTACCTCCTCATTCTTGTCGCACATGAAATATACTTCCATTGCAAGCCATTTGTTAAAACCCATGTCTGCAAGCTGCACAAAACAAATTTCCATGTCTCAAAGTAAACAAGACTAGCTCTCCATATACCAACAGAAAAACATAAGTAATTTATCTGTGCGGTTTGTGGAGGCAAGAACTGATGAACTTTAGTACACAAATAAAGCGGTACTGGTAAACTGGGGGGGGGGGGGGGGGGGGGGGGGGTCTAAGCCTTTTGGTGTGGGTTAAGTTGTGCCAGCCCAGAAATACAATTTTACCATAACTTTATAGAAAAATAATATACAAGATACGATGAAAATACTAAATTATTACAAAAATAACGGCTTATTTCATAATGCAATATAGGGGTTGTTATGCATTTGAACACACTTCGGATGACTTTAAAGTTTCAATACCTTTGACTCGTTTGCCGAGTTGCCTTTCAGCTTAATTCCTTTTTCTTAACCCATTTGACACATTACAGATTATAGATAACCCAATTTGATCCTTTATAAGTAAAAAAGCAGAAGTGGACACCTCAAAAATATTTTGTTGGTAACGCTGACACACTCACTGCATCCATTTGTTCAGGTGTAATGCTCCAAGACTCTCTCAATCTCAGCCTTGTTCCAGACAGTTGTCCCAGCACTTAGCTGATTTCAGGGTGGTTAAATATCACATCATATAATGCCGAAAAACTTATCATCAAAACAGAATAATATCAAAAATTAAGAATTGCTTTAAAAACTTGGCTTACCTCTCAGCTTCAACAGGTTCATTTATCAAGTTTAATAGTCAGTCTAATGTTCGAGGATCCACTGCATGAGGTATGGTTTTGCTTGCTTCCCTAGTTCTTGAAGCATGGGCTGCTAAATGAAACCGTATTTGTTATGTAGCTGGATAAAGATAGAGTGTTTTCGTATTAGAATTTTTATATTTCTTTTAACAAAGACTCATTGAGCTAGTCGTATTGATTTTTTATATTTCTTTTCACAAAGGGATTATAAAAATTACCTGCAAGACTTGACAATTGTCTTGGACCCTTGCTTGGATTGCTCGAAACTAAAAAAGTATACACAGAATTAGAACTCGACAGCTACTATTAAGTATTAATTATATGAAGTTTGAGAATCTAAAATACATGTCATATCGTGTCTAAACGTAAGGTTGTGAAAATTTTAGTTCTCATCCGAATGCCCGTGTTCAGAGCATTGTGTGCAGTTACTGTTGCATAATGAAATCTCAGACGAGAAGCTTGCAGGTGTCTACATTGTATCTTTTCTGATTGATATTGTAGTTATGTTTCTTAAACTTGCAGTATGTCCTAATCATTCTAGAAAATGTGTCTGCCTTTTTTGTGTTTTAGGTGTTTGAAGCACACAGTTTGATTTAACCATATGTGACATTGTAACATCTGTGATCTAAAGTATAATATTCTATTTGCATATAGCCCAACTATTCTTAATAAGATACTTAGTTTGGCCTCACTAATTAACTCTCTATAGAGTGCCATTCTACATATAACGGACACTTATACAGTTCCTAAGTTAGTAACCAAGAACACAAGCCGGTATCTCAAATCTTAATGTACTGTCATTATAAAACCCGAGAAAGTTAACAAAATTTGATTGTGTCAACAATCCAAGGTATCGTCCCAAGATACCACATGGAAGTGAAGCAACAACTTGGCACAAAGATGTACAGAAAACAAACTACTCATACATATTTTATCCCACATAAAAACAGAGAAATTGACTTCAATATCAAAACCAATAAGGATTTCAGACCTTTCTGGTTTCAGAGAAATGTTCAAGATCAGGCTTGATGACAAGCATCGCAATCTCAATATCTCATATATCAATGTTGCTGAATTTGCTAACATCATCTAAATTTGTCACCTCAAATGCGTTTGCCCCTCACATATAAATGCCTAAAATCCTAGCTTTAGCTTATTGTTATAGCACGCACAGATAGATAACAGATAAATTGATATAAACAATCTTAATAATTACAGATTAATTGTCTTTCAATCCTAACACTTACGAGCATATGTCTATCCAAGTTAATTCTACACAAAAATTAAAACATAATATGCTTCCTATACACAATCAAAATGTATAATTGTGTGTATATATATACACATATACATTTACGAGTACATGTTATGCATAATTTACTGTATTTATACACAAATACATTAAACAGATATACATATAGATATAACATATACATATAACAAGAGAGATAGAGAGAGATTAACGCACAGGATGTTGAGGTTGACTAAAATTTTAAACTGAGTGCCTTTGAGTGAATCAACTTTGATCTTCATCGTTGACTTGATGTCCAAACAGGCTGTTAACAAGAGATTTCCGAATTTCCAGACAATTGAAGTAATAAAAATGGTTGGTAAACAATGATGATTGATGACTATATGTATAATAATATACGTAGGTTTGATACGAGAGATTATCATAGGTTGACAGCACTGTTCCTCACGGACTTTTAGTATCCAATCACACATAGTTGACTATTTAAAAACCGCGACTATACTCTTCATTTGAGCTCTCTCTCTCTATATATATATACATATTTGACTAATTTGGTAGGCCTACAAACATGCCTAATAATCTGGTATTGATACATGGATTCACTAATTCCCTAAATCTTAAACTCTGATCCACCGCCCATGCCGACAGAGTTAATGGCATTTTTGTAGGCCTACCAAATTGGTCACATTTATCATTTCGCTATAATTAAGCGCCAATAAAACAATAATACATAAATATTCTAAAAATATAAATAAGTAAAAAAACACGCTAATCAACTACTTCCAAACTCAAGCCCATGCTTCAACATGGTACTTGCCACCTTTCTCCAACATCCTCAGCCACCTTGCAGCAGCTTCTTTAGATACACCGCCTTCTGCTGCCACGATATCCTCAAAAGCCGCCAATACATCCGATGGCATATTAATTGAAGAGCCCGCAACATAAACAGCAGCCCCTCTACTCAACAAGTCCCATACTTTCACACTTTGTTCACGCATCTTATGTTGAACATACACTTTCTGTGGCTGGTCTCTTGAGAAAGCAACATAAAACCCTCCACCCTTTTCTTGTGAAAGCACTCCACCATTTTGTGAGTGGGAAACCCAGAAATCTTTGTACAAAAAGTCATTGTCCTCGTTTCGACACCCAAAGAAGAAAAGAATTGGAGATGTTGGTGTGAGTGTACTCTCTTTTAAGGCTCGTTCCTCCACGAACCCACGAAAAGGTGCACAACCAGTTCCAGGTCCAATAAGAATAAGTGGCAGTGAGGGTTCAGGTGCAGGAAGAGAGCCTTTGTGAAACCAGGCTGGAATGCAGACTCCTAATCATGAACACCATTGGCGATTAGCAAAAGCAGTAACCAAGTAATTTTTTTTTCTTGTAAGTTGTCTAAAAAGGGTGTGCAACAAGATCAGATACATATCGGATGTAACATGTCCATATTGTTTAGAGATTGCAAAATGGGTGGGACAGTGGGTTGGGTAACAGATACAAACAGATTATCTTTAGTATGGGTAACGGGTCAGTGAGGTGAGACCGACCTACCGACATTTTCACTATCAATTAGTTAATTTAAAAGTACCTACTGGTTATTGAAATACAAAAGGTGGTTGCATACTTTGGTGAGGATGTAATGAAGCCAGCCAGCTGGAGCATAGACCGCTACGTTTCCGCTTAAAAGGAGTTGTCCATGAAACTATGCTAACAGTAAGGTGCACTTGATTGGGGTGAACCATAAGAGAAGAAGAAATTGAAAAGGCCCTTGTTTTTAAGGGAGGAGTCAGCTGTACCAACCACTCAAATGGCATATCAACAGACGGGAAATCTTCAAGTACCTGCACGAAAGAGAACAGCATCATAAGTAGAAGACGACATTCTAGTTCGTCCCAAATAAGTACTAATATACAACCAAGTATCTTCTTTTTCTTTCTTCTTTTTTGTGTCTTTTATGATATTTTAGAAAACTGGCTAGCATAAGCATATTTCAAGTTAAACACAAGTTACAATAATGAGTAGCATATTTACCTCTAAAACAGTCCTCCTTTCTTTCTGGTTGTACTGGTACAGATCATCTCGTCCTTCAGGTGAGGCAAAATATTGAAGCCTCTCCTTCTCATGTTCGGCACTGGCAAAAAAGCTCATCACCTACACCAATTAATGACCAGAATGATATTTAAAAAATCAAAAATTAAACAGCTTTGGTGTGAAACAACTCCCGGGTATGTTCGGGATCATGATGATAGTTCAAAAATAATGACACAAAAATATATTCAGGGACATCACCTCAAAAAAGTAACGTCTTGGGGAAGCTGATGAAACATCCATAGTCAACTCAACAAACCGCTTCAAATTTATGGGAACATTTGAGGTAGCTAAACCATTCTCAAGACGAGCATCTTTATTTCTAGGGTTCACCTGAAATCAGCGTCTAGATTATATGCACAGCAATTTATCATAAGAAAGTTTTTGACATATTTTAGTTCTTCACTTCCTGATAGAATGCCATATTTAAGAGACTTTAGAAGATCAGAAGCTAAAATTCACAAAGTCAAAAGCACAGCTTACAATAATATATGATTCAGGGTTTAAATTACAACGCTTTATGAATGCATCTATAGCTTCAGGACTTTGTCCAGGGAGAATCTCAAGAACATCGCCAACTTCATACTCTATTGTCTGAAAGAATCAAGTTAGGAAAGTTTTTTCCTTTATCAGTTAAAAAGATCTATCATCTAAAAAAAACACTACCTAAAAAGAATTTGTAACTAGGGACCAGTAACGTAGTACTTACAGATGAAAGCGCCTCAAATTCAAAATGGCGAACATCTTTGCCACAACCTTCTCTACTTATGGGTTCATTTTTCACCTACATTAAGAAAGATAAGTATAAGCTGTAGTATTGTTAATTGCAAGATATAATGATCAAACACATAGAAAACATTTAATACTTATACCATTTTCAAAAAGCAGTCGGGTTTACTTTTGTCACTAGACTTTCTTCCGAGTAACGAGGACCGGGACCTCACTATTTCCTTCTCTAGTAACTTCAAATCTGTGAACAGAATATAATTGCAACAATTAACACATGACGGAAAGGTGAGTTGGAAATAGTAAAACTTAGACTACACATACTACTTACCAATTTCTGGTAAGGACTGTTTATACATTTCATCAGGGTCAAGATATGTGATATCTACTTTCGGTTGATCAAGCGTCTTTATATCAGACATAGAAATATCCACACCTTTGGGGAAAAGTTTTGGATTTTCATTGTATAACATGGTCCATAGAGAAGACATCCATGGGTCTAAGGCCCCTTCATACCTGCATAAGAAAATCAAAACACCAATTTGAAATATACTATGAGAACACACATAGCCCATATGATCTCAAGTAGCATATCACAAGTGACGGAATTACCCTGAAGGATGTTGATCGTCTCCCAAACCTCTTTCAATAATTTCTGTTCCCCCAAGATCTGCAAGTCGTTTGTCAAGCTTCTTTGCCACAAACTGTTAAGCAGATAACGCATATATGATACAAAAAAAAAAAAACGACGACATCGGTAGGACAATGAAAGAATAAGTTATCTTGAAAATCGAATATATGATAACTAAATTAACTCACATTGTACTTCTGGTAGCCTGAATCCCCCAATCCAAAAACCGCATAGTGTGTGTTGTCAAGCCATTGTCTGCCTAAACTTCTTTGCAAAAGAAATGTCCAAAACGCCTAAATAGTTTTCACCAAGAATTACAAATAAGAAATGCCAACAAATGCAATATTTGAAACTTAATGTACTATTTGAAACTTGATGTACTACTAACAACCAACCTTCATGGGGATTGGGGTGTCCCCTTGTCCAGTCGTTGAGACGACGAAAATCACATATTTTTCACAAGGTAAGGAGCTCTGGCGTAGTCCACATTAGCAATATGCATAGCAGAAACATATGATCCATTATTAGAAAAAGCAACTAAAGATTTCTGTAGGAACTTGCATAAATGATGTTTGTATATTCGAATTATAATCCAAATCTATACCCAATCAGCCAAGGGCAGGGTATAGAGGGGTGAGGTGAAGATAGCCCTACCTCTAGCCGGACTGCCGGAGGTGGATAAATTGTTTCAGAATAGAACTCCAGCAAATGTGTGTGAAAATGTGTATGTGTGTATGTGTGTGTTTGTGTTTGTGTTTGTTTGTGAGCAATATGAGAGAATATATATGTATATATAGATATAAATCTATACTAGTGGGTGGGTAGGTGTGCGCGCATATATGGGCATAGATTATATAACAACAAGGGGGGAAAAAAAGCATACCGTACATATTTACATAACATTGTAAAAACAGCATAAACACATTCACATCTACAAGTAACTTGACCAGGCTGGTTGAACTTCATGACTAATTCTATGTACTCTTATGTCTTTTCCAATTGACAATTTGACACATAAATTTGTACGAGTTTTGTAAAAAATTCACAATAAAAACTCTTTTTTTCGGGATACAGAGTTTCATGATTTGTTGGATACTAAGTTTCATGACTCTTCGAAGAGTGATACGATATTCGTATAAATAGGTTACGACAGACCATCTCTAAGCTTTCCTAAGGGTCGATCACAACGGTTTGAGCCACGAACTAAAGTCATCATTGTTTTTGAGCTTTGACTTCTATTGACCAAATAACTTGAATCCAAATGAGATACAGTTGGGGAAAGACAACATGTCTATTATATAACGAAAACTAATAACACAATCAATATAGCAAATCATCGTATTTATATTTCTTTACTCCTTTTTTTCTTTGCTACTTTCATGAAATCCATATGGCAAATCATCGTTACTCGAACTTTTAAGATACCTAACAATAAAAAAGTTAACTAATTGTACCAGTATGAGTTAACTAACCTTAACACATTATAACTCAATCCACACACACACAGAGATGTTCATATATATGGGTAAACCAAAAACATAACTTACCGAAATGCCTATACAGAAACAACTAAATATTAATTATTATTTTTTTAAACGGCAAATAATCCTAAATTCGCCCATCAAGGGATTGAAACCTGGACATCTACCAAATGCACATTGGAAACTATATACAATTATAGATAAAAAAATAATAATAAGTGTACAAATTTTGAAAGTTGGGTGAATGCAAAATACTAAAGACTTACAGGGTCAAAATCATCAAGTGAAGAAATACGAACAGGGCAGCCTCTTTTTTCGGCTTCACGACTTAATCGTTCAGCAGCATCTAATGCGTTCCCAGTTTCAGTGGCGTATAAAATCAACACCACTTCTCCACTTCTTTTCTCCATTTATATATCTATATATCTTCTATCTATCTCTATATATATCTATATATAATATAATATAAAGTATATATACCACTGTAAGGCACCGGCAACGGCGTCGGATATTAATTTTTTATAGCAGTGTGCCGGCAGCCGGTGACTGACTTTGGTGCTGCCAAGAAATTGAATTTTGATCCTAAAACCCGTTTCTACTATTTTCTTTAGTTTTATTTATTTTTTGAGCTTTTTTTTCTTATTAAATTTAAAATTTGATCCATTGACATAACTAGCCCCTTCACTATTTAGCTTTTTATATATTTCACCTTTAGCGTTAAGGCTAACGAAGCGCCCTTGAGAAAAACCGAAAAACCCTTAGGCACCTATTTGCATACCAGATCGCCCCGCCCTATATGTATCGGGTGGTGGTGAGAAAAATGGAGAGTGTTGTCGCCGGGTTGCTAATCCGTTTTTTATATATTTTTTTTTGTCTTTTGCTAAGTGGGGTGGGGAATGATGTAGAAGGATGATGAGACATTTCTTGCAAGTGGAAAATGGACGAGGAGAGATAGAAAATTGGGGTAGAGTGGGAGAAGTGGTCTTTTGTAGAGGTATAAAGAGTATATTGTATATATACTAAAAACCAAATGTCGGTGCTCTCACACAATTTATTGTAGCTATTTGTGCAAACACTTATACATAAGGTACGACTTCTAAAGCGGATACATACACTTCTCATTCCTTACAATTTGTAATACAACTTGCACAACATTAACATATGCATACAAAATACATATACAACCACCTCTTCTTCAACCATCTCCGACAACAACCGCCTCTAACATTACTCGAACAACCACCAACACTGCTGACCACATCTGGTACAACTTTTTATGCATGACCTTGGTACAAACATGAGATACAACTTCTTTTTTTCATAGAAGAAGATTTACAAATATATATATACATTGAGGCAACTTTCATAATTTTACTCATATTCTTAAAAATAAATAACTAAGATTAAACTTTAAAATATATTAAACGGGTTGGAAAACGGTTTATTCTCTTAAAGATTAACCTAAAAATCATTCTAAAATTATTAATGTGACTACATTACTAATTCTCTTACTTAATCTTTCATCTTATTTTTTCACATGTCTTCATTTAATAGTTAGGAGGATTTTTAGGTTATTATTTTAGGAGGATTTATCATTTCCCAAAGGGGTTACTTAAGATTTTCCGGGAAATGAGGTTCCACTAAGATTACAGGTGAGTGAAGGCAGCGGTGGTGGTGGTGATTTGTCGAGCGGATATTCACCATAATCTTAGATCCGTCAATCATATGTGTGTTAGTATTAGATCTTTTAAATGAATAGTATTAAGAATGAGAGGGACATGAGCGGTAGTGTTTTTTTCTGCTTGATCTTTATGTGTGCGTGTGTTTTATCAAAGGATTAATGGGTGAGAAAAGAGGGCTAGGGGAGGGTGGATTAGAAATATTTACCTCTACCTACCATATCTTACTTATTGATAATAAAGGATCCACAAAACTTAAATTCTTTTAAAAAACTGTCAAGTGGCAGCCCTTCCTCTTTTCTAAGCTCACCTCGTCAAAAACCTATGTTTTTACCATTCTTTTTTAAAACAATTTTGTAACACCATAAAGCAAGTTTTCTCAATAAGTTACCTTCTTAGAGATAAATCTCAAACTATTGATTATTTCATAATTCCGATTCTAATAGCAAGTTCGTATATGGAATTCATCTCAAACTATTGATTTCGTATAAAAATAGTGATGGGTGATTATTCATAGACTAATCTTCCTTCTATATAAGTATATATATTATGCTTTTCAATCTCACACATCATTTTCTTTTTCTATATTTTTTAGAGTTAAATGCAAGAATGGTCCCTGTGGTTTGTCCATTTTTGCAAATGCAGTCCCTCTCTTGATTTTTTAGCAACGATGGTCCCTGAAGATATGTTTCAGTTGCAACGGCAGTCCCTCTCTAACGGATCCGTTAATTAATGTCGTTAAGTTTCCCATGTGAGTAGCACGTGAGGGGTATTAATGTCTTTCCACCTACACAAACCTATGGATGTTCAAAACTATCCATATGCGAACCTGTTATCCGAAACTCTGATCTGATTTTCTTCGAAAAGTCGGATATTCTATATTTCAGACTTAAATTCAGATAGTGACTTTTGAAAAAGTTTAAGAATTTCAATATTTTTTTTCTTAAATCCGAAAATATCCGAAAATGTCAAAAAAATATCGAAAAAGATTATTTTCAATATCCAAAAATATTCTAAATTTTACGAAAATATCTGAAACTTAGTCTCAATACGAAAATATTTAGGATATTTATTTTTTTTCTAAAATTCGGATACTTCGGATATTCGAAAACTTCGAATATCCAAAATTTTGAATATGTTCGGATATTGAAATCCTTTGTCCGAAATTTTGAATATCCGAAATTTTGCAAAGATATCCAAGTTTCAGCTATCCGATTTTTGGATATTCGTGAATTTCAATATCCAAACTTTTCGGATATTCTTGGATTTTTTCGAATGCCCGAGATTTTCAAAAATCATTATCCGGATCCGAAATTTAGGATATCCGAAGTTCGAATATCCGACTTTTCAGATAAAATCAGATCGGATTTTCATATTATAGGGTCGGATACAGATACTTTTGAACACCCTATGTTTGTGTAGGTGAAAGGACATTAATACCCCTCACGTGCTACTCACATGGAAAACTTAACGACACTAATTAACGGCTCTGTTAGAGAGGGACTACCGTTGCAACTGAAACATGTCTTCAGGGACCACCGTTGCTAAAAAATCAAGAGAGGGACTGCCGTTGCAAAAAGCGACAAACCATGGGGACCGTTCTTGCATTTAACTCTATTTTTTATTTATTTTTAATTTAAAAGTCATTGATTTTTTTATTGAATATGTTTTTTTCTTTATTTATTTTGTGTTTTTTAATGACAGTTTCATTAAGTGAAAACCAACTATTTCAAGTGTTCCAAAGGTTATTGCTTTATACAACTTCGTTTAATTACTATGGATAGATGTGAAATATTAGGGTGATGTAATGATTTTGAAGGTTTTCTAACTATTCTTTTGTGATTGGATTGCATCGAAGTGAAATGAATTATTGGGCTTCTAATTGGACTTTGATGGTTTTGTGATTGTTATTTCGTTATGTTTTTCATATAAATTTTCCTAGGATTATGTTTTAATTATCTATAATGGTACAAGTATATTAACGATATTATTGTATCAAATTGTTGTGAGATTCATCTTTAATCAGTTAAATGGTTCATTCTTCCACCAATATATGTATTGTTTCTGTATGAGAATTAATGTATTATGTTATATATTAGTATTCTATCAATTGGATTTTGTTTTCTTTAATGACAAATTGTTGAGTGAAAACCAACTATGGCAAGTGTACCAAAGGTGTGACAGTTCTTTCACTTGTGTCGTGGCTTTGAATTTGAAACACATCAGCTTGAGTCGAGCCTCTTTGTTTGTTTTTGCTTTAGCTACTCCTTTGCTCTATTAACGTTTGTAAGAAGCCTATTGTTACGTTCCTGCCAAAAGTATTAGATTGTTGCAGCAAATGTTAGATGACGAACTATGCTTAGTAGAGATCTTCCTTTACATCTTGGCTCAAGGTTCTGTAATCATGACTATGACTGAGTCCATATTTGCTTTTGTGTTCATAGATGATGTGGCCCTATTTTGGATATGAATATTTAAGAGATAGACGTGTTAGTCTTCCTGATCACAAAAACTTAAAAGTTTTGATAACTAAAAAGAAAGGAGGTTATTATAGTTTGGTAACTTTATAAAAACCAAATAAACATTGGTGACTTTAGTCTAAATCCTTATTTTATGCGTTGTTAAATTATAACCACCCATTACATTACATTATCTTCTTTACTAAATGTGAACAGTGATTAATATAGGTTAAGATATATATTTAACATACGTAAAATTGAATAAACTAAATGTTGGATGAGTTGGCTTAAGATCCCAGTCTATTTTGGGTTAAACTTAGTTCATCCTTTTTGGTTTTTTTTCCTTTTTCAGTTTTATCATTATTTCAATCTTTTAAAAGTTATGCAGACAGAAAGATACAATAGATTAGTGGCATCAGTGATACGTGTTCATTTTTGAGAGAGAAAGATTTCTAATAATAAGAGACACTTTTGCTACTACGTATTCAATTGGCTGTGAATTCAAAGAGATTTTCTTTTTCAGGTTTCAAATGCTTTTCTCATCAACACTTTAAAAGTATCCTTTACAATTTTTAAGGTCATTGAAGACAGAATTGGAGGCTTTATTGGTGATAATGGTGTAGTTATAGGTTCTCTTTCTCCTTCATCTTATTATGTTAAGATATATAATATTCATATGGTTTTTTTTGTTTCTTAAAAAGTTGATATTTGTTTGTTAACTTTTGAAATTGTTATGCTGGTTTTTGTGTAGATTGAAAAGGGCATGTCTTTTATTTGAGTATTTCTTCACTGGTAAATTCCAATTATCTTATTTGATCTGATATTGAAATTCTTGGTTAGTCATTTTGATAGAAAACTGAGAATTTGTGCCTTCAAGGTGTTGATAAAAGTCTTGAGAGAATACAATTTTATCACATGCACGAAGAAAAGGTCTCTTTGCTTTTGACTAATGAGATTAACTACCTTAATCTCTCCGATGTGCATTTTAATTTCAGAACTAATTGGCTGCAATAGTTTTATTAGAGGCGCCATGTAGTCCAACCTAAAAAAGGGTAACCGGACCGGACTTTCCCCGGCGACCTCGCCGCTAATGAGGGGGGCCCGCTAAAATTCTGTCAGATTAGCCATTAATGACATGGGGGCCCGCACTTTCCGCGGCGATATCGCCGCGGAAACTTTTGTCTTTTCCGACTTTCCGCGGCGACATCGCCGCGGAAAGTTTCTGGTCCGGTTACCCTTTATTCCATGGTCGGGGTACGCGTGGCGTTTTATTATCGAAAAATTCACAGTTATCGACAGATTTCTACTTGATTGCAGAAAGGCTGCAACTAAAGTCAATGTACAACGCATTCTTTTTATTGTCCCCATTTGTATAAATATATAGAAAGTAAGTACTCTCTTAAATGTACTTATTTGGTTATGGTATTGATGACTACGCTATCTAATATCTAATACTATCTTATAAAGCATTTTGCCCTCTTTTTTATTTTTAAGAAAAGATGATTTGAACTACCCAAAATACCCCTATTCTTTATTCACTAATTTAAACATCTCTACCTAATATACCTATAATAACCTTGAATCTCAACCACTCATTTTTTTCTCTCTCCTCCATAAAACATTTTATTCCTCTAATTCATTCAAAATCTTTTATCTCAAAAACCGTATATCGATAAATTATAAAAATTGTATGGGTGTTCTTAAAATTTCAGGCTCTTTTCGACGAATTTTTAAATCCGATGGCGGAGCCCGTACGGCTAAAGCATTTGGCTATCACACTCTATGACTTATCACCTCTTATGACCTCTCACCGCCGCAACTCGCGGGCACTATCTCTCGTAAGTTTAAAAGTGGAAGGTAGTTGCTTTAACTGGACGATTTTATCTAACACATTATTTTCAAATTTTAAATAAGTTTCCGGTTGAAAGGATTCGTGAAGAACAACAACAATGGATGATCTCAGGTTTGTCTTTATATTTTATCGTTCAGTTCGATTAAAAGGACTTTTTATTGAGATAGTTTGTTGCATACTATCTACTTCGATTTTGTTTTGCCTTAGTTGTTGTTAGAATCAATGCCAGAATGGAAAGTGATTATTTTAAAAGAAATGTACATGAGTTTTGGTTCATAGGAAATAATGGGGAGCTGTGAATACACAGAAAAGAAGATTGCTTTTCTGATATTATGGTATTTGATACCCTTGCGACCGTTTTCAATATTGGTATAAACTCAGGAGATGTGTTCTATATTGATTTCAGGCACATTGATAGCGATAGATCATGGGAGTCTCTTAAAAGCAAGATCGAAAGCCATATGATTCAACTGTTTTGTAGTAAAGGTGAATTGGAGGATTGGTTTGAAGTTTTGATGGGTGGCTTAAAAACAGAATCGTTTGAAAAGATGAAAGAGTGTTTAGAAAGAATCCCTTGGGAAGAATAGGGGATGTGGGAGGAAACATGGTTACAAATTTGAATATTAGTAGAAATATGAAGTTGGTGTTTGAGAAAGCTCGAGAAAAGGATTTCGATTTGATGATCTTATAAAGTTTATTCATTTATTGTATAGAATAGCAAAACAAATGTTACAGTATTAGTTATTGTTGCAATATTAGTCGATATTAGCAAAACAAATTTTAAGTATTAGTTTTTGGGTCAAAGGGATAAATGTGAGTTTGAAGTTCATGTAGAGATTGTATGTGTAGCAACCGGTTTTTGAGAAAAGCTTTTGTGACTTTGGCCAATGGTTGCAATGTGTTATTGGGTTGTAGTAGAGGACGTTCTAGAATGGTTGGTTTATTTTTCAGATTTCCGTTGGGCGGTTATATGCTTACATGGATGAAGAGTGAATATTACATTCTCTCTATGCTTCTTACGTGACTAAGAACCCAACCCATTACCGATTGTACAAACCGATGCCGCTCATCGGGCGGCCAAAACTACCTAGTTATATCATATTACATTATTCCCCATTTACCTTTGAGTCTTTGACTAAGCAATACCACTACTTTTAATCCACAATATAATTCAGTATAATTTATACATACGTTTTTGGCGTCTTTGTTCGTGTTAGTCTCCCGAGGTCGCCAACGAATAAATATAAATTAATCAGTTTTAGATAAGAGAATGTCCGTCCATCATTTAGTTAAAGTTATTCTAAAGAAAACGGGTCAAATATGTGTTGGATTATTTAGTTAATTTTTCTTAATCAAACAACAAAGTCATTCCAAATAGAGTTATTTACTGAAATGATGCCTAACATTTGTTCAAATTTTCTAGTTTCATACCTCAACTTTTGATTCCACTCGGACCATACCTAACGTTGTTAAAACTCCACTCGGATCATACATGGAGAAAACGGCCGTCAAAGGTTAGTTACAAACACCCCATGTGCCGTGCACGTGAGGGTGTTTTTGGTCATTTCACTCGCTGTATAACTCTCTTTTACCTTTATCTTCCGCCTTCTCTTCTTGATCTTCCAAACAATCCAAAAACTATTTAAAAATTTTAAATGAAAAGGTAAATATTTGACAATGGATATGGTAACAAAATCATACATATCATCATTACACTTCAAATCTTTGAAACCGAATCAAAAACAATACCCACATCAAAAATTTGTTAATAATTCATTAGGATAAAAACTGTTAGGTCCAGTTTACTGATAAACTGGAGCGTCTCCAGTTGCATCTGGAGACCAGATGATTTGTCCAGAAATAATAGAAGTCCAGTGGCCAGTGTACAGTTGATGCCACTGAAGACTTCACTTTAGTTGAGATCTGACCAAGACCTGAAGCATTCCAATTGAAGTCGAAGACAACAAATGGAAGATAGAGAATGACCATGGCAGCGAAGCCCAGTGGACATTCTGCTCAGATCAAGACTGGAGATCATCAGTGTAAAGTACTTACAAAGCTTTACACTGATTACGAGGAAGACCTTTTTACTTTATGTACTATTAACCGGACAATACACATTGTCTATGTTTAAAGTACAAAAGTGCATAAAGTAGGTTGGATAAAGCGACTTTATGTCTTACTTTATCAAGCATGTTCAAGGAATTAAATGCAATTCCTTAAATGCTCTCAACCATATTTGTACGGCTAAAGTTGACATCCCAATGTCAACTTTGCCTATAAATAGAGGTCTTTGCACAACCAAGAAACAACTTTGCATATTCAAACATTTGCATTCTTGGTGAACTTGTGCAATATTCTCTCAATCGCAAAAAGAAACATTTCACAACTTTAAGTGTTTCGATTGTTAAGAGGATTTCCAAGTTTAGATCAATTGTATTTCATAGGTTGTTAGGATATTTACATTATTGTATTATCTTGGTTCCGCAACAACCTTGTAATTTATTTAACATTAATAAATAAATTACACTTGAAATTACATATTGTCTCACCAGATTTAGTTTACAAGTACTTTAATATTGCATTGTCTTTACTTAGTTACTTTGTCACCTTAATAAGTAATCCTCCAGTTTACCTGGTATACGTTTCATTGCAACTGGCAGATTGTCTAGTTCCTTGTACGTATTGCAAAGCAATCTCACCATCGACATAGAGGTGTCTTCAGTAGTACCATCTCTTGAGTTGGGACTTACAAGTGGTATCAGAGCAGAAGGCTAATATACTTGCCTAGATCTGCTTCGATGACTATTACTGAAGGTGAGAATGGTTCTGGTCACGATGAAAATGTTAATAATACACCACCTGTTCAAAATGTTAATACAAACCCTCCTCCTCCACCTCATACAGTCTCTCCCCATGTCCATGTCCATTATTCCAATACTCGTGTTCCAAAGTTTGATGGAACCAGTGAGTCCTTTGGCACATGGAAGGCCAGGATGCTTTTGCATTTTGGTGGGATTGAGAGGTATATGTTGAAAATCTTAAAAGATGGACCACATATACCTATCTCTCCTGGGATAAGCCCTCTACTTGATCCAACTGGATCTAGAAGAGGTTCTAGAGAGAAGCCAGAAGACCATTGGTCTGATGAGGATCGTAGGCTTGTTGACTTGGACACCAAGCTCAAAAATATGATCCTTGGGGCTATTCCTGAAGAATTAATTCCAACCCTTGTGTTGTTCCCCAGTGCTAAGGCAATGTGGGATGAGTTGGTTCTTCAGTTTGAAGGAGGTGATGACACCATTGTCACCAGAAAGGTTGCCTTGAATAAGAAGTATGAATCCTTCTTTGCACTCCCCAATGAGAGCCTAACTGGTACTTATACCAGGTTTACAAGCTTAATTAATCAATTAAGAGGCTTGGGAGTTGAGAAGGATAAGGATATTCTTCTTGAGAAGTTTTGTGATATTCTTCCTTCCAAATGGGCTAACATGGTTCTTGTGCTAAGACAAGGTAAGACCCTGCACACTCACACTCTTGCATCTCTTTATGGAGCCTTCAGATTCACTGAAGATAATAATGCACAGAGACTGGTGGCTGAGCAGGATGCTATAAACCATGCTCAGAGTTCCAAGGTTGCTAGTCTAACTGAGAAACCTTGTGCTGCTTTAATGTCTGCTGAGAGTGTCCAGTCACACTCTATGAAGGAGATGTTAACAGTTTTCTGAACTCTGGCCTGACCACTGAAATCAGTGATGATTGTCATGAAACTGATGATGATGATCTGGTCGCCATGATTGCTAAAACCTTTAACAGGTTCAAGCATAAATCTAATAGATTTAATGGCCCCAACAATGCTTCCAGCTCCAACTCTCTGGACAAGGCCAATCTTACATGCTATAAGTGTGGAAAGAAAGGTAATTTTATGAAGGAATGCAGATCTAGTCAGTCAAACAATCAAACTGGTCCACCTGTCCCTACTTACAATCGGCCTGATGATAGCTACACAGCTAAATACAAAAGGCTTAAGGCCCAGATTGCCCTCCTGTCTCTTGAAAAAGAAAAGAATAAGTGCGTGATGGCACAAACTGAAGGAAAATGGGAATACTCTGATGACTCATCAGTTGATGATGAAGAGGAAAGGGACATGTGTTTCATGGCCTTGGAAGACCAGCAACATGTGGTGAAAGATGATGTCATTGCAGGAAGATGGGTCGACATCATTTTGAAAAAGGTTTGTGATTATGACAATCAAATTGACCCTGAACTGAAACTGGACCTGGCTGAATCACTCAATAGTGATTTGTTATATGTTGAAACTGTAAGAACTGACAGTGAAAGATATCTTGAAACAGTTTTAACTGAGCTCAATAACTTGAAACCACATTTGAATTATTTGCAAAGTGTCTAGTTGGCTCTCAAAGGAGTCAGTTCTAAAGAATGAGGCTCTTGAACTTGGAAATAAAAAGTTAAAAACTGATTTGGAAAAGGAACAAAAGGTGATCAAATCCTGGATTAGGTCATCTAGGTTAAATTATGATGCTTTTTCTAAAACCATCGAAATGCACAACAAACTGCATACAAAACTGGAGATGTGCACATGGTAGGCATCATTCCTGATATCCACAGTTTGCCTCCAGATCTTAGGCCAGAAACTCCTTATGACCAGCCTAAGACTGTTAAAACTGAACCTGTTGAGACCACCCTATCTGAGGTTAAAACTGGAGCCGAACAGGCTAAAGCTCCAGTTAAAAAGGTAGCTGGTGATAAACCTTTGCCTCAAAAGTCTAAAGAGCCCAAGACTCAAAAGACCAAGATCCCTGCTGAACCTAAGTCCAAGGTTCAGATGCCTACTGAAAAAGACATTTTGTTAAAACTGGAGAGTCAATTTCAACAGTTGTCAAGGCAAGTTCAAAGCTGTACTGCCAGAATCAAAAATCTGGAAGGAGCTTCGTCTTCTCCAGTTGTTCAACAAAATGCACCCTCTTCCAAACAAAAACAGAAACAAAATGCTCAATCTGGAGCTAAAAATGAGAAGAAAAAGGGGAAGAAACCCATCAAACCAGTCGTTTTTACTCCTGAAACTGGAACCGACAAAAAGGCTCCGGTTCCAGTCTCCAGTTCTACACCACAACAATCAACTGTGACTTTCCAGGGAGAGTCCAGTGAACCCATCAATAAAAGATGGGTTCACAAAAAGAACTAATAATTTTTGTGGTTGTGCAGGGCGATCGAAAGAAGAACACCTGGTATCTGGACAGCGCAGCTGGCCGGACTATGACCGGATGTAAGCCCCTGCTGGAAGAGTTCAATGTCCAAGATGGACCGGCAGTGACGTTTGGTAATGATGAGAATGGAAAGACTTAAGGATATGGTGTAATCAATAATGGACAAGTCCAGTTCACCAGAGTTGCATTTGTGAATGGTTTAAAATATAACCTGATCAGTGTAAGTCAACTTTGTGATGATGGATACAAGGTATTGTTCGATATTGCTCAAGGCACCATATTTAATAAGGATTGGAAAGTGGTGATGATTGCACCAAGAAAAGGCAATGTGTACATCATGGATATGGAACCAGCTCCAAAAGAGCAGTGCTTCTATACCAAGGCTGATGAGGACACCAACTGGCTATGGCATAAAAGGTTATCCCATCTTAATTTCAAAAATATCAATAAGTTGTCTCGCAAACAACTGGCTGATGGGATACCTCCAGTTTCTTTTCAATAAAGAAAAGCCATGTCCAGGGTGTGAGATGGGTAAGCAGAAAAGGGCCAGTTTCAAGACAAGGCAAAATTTCAGTATCACTGAACCTCTTCACATGCTTCATATGGATCTTTTTGGTCCAGTGAATGTTCAAACTAGAGCTGGAAAGAAGTATACTCTAGTTGCAGTTGATAAATTCACCAGGTACTGCTGGGTGATATTTAGGGATGAGTATATGGACCGGAAACCCGAAGCCCGACACAAACCCGACCGAGACCGACCCGACCCGGACCGCCCGAGCACTAGTCGGTTCGGTTCTCGGGTTTGAATATTATGAGAATTCGGGTTTCGGTTCGAGTCGGGCTAAAACCCGAAAAACCCGGTTAAGACCGAAAACCCGAAATGATGTTTACCATATAGAATATTAGGGAAGACTTTCGTACCAGATATATAATTTAGAGAGCGAGAGATTAACACTACATTCTCGAGATTAAAATTAAAAGAAAAGAAATGATAAGATTAATACATTTGAGTAGAAATGAAAGAAAAGAAATTGTATGCATAAAATGCATTCTTGAGTTTAAGAAAAAATGAAAGAAAAGAAAAGAATCAAAAGATTAATTACATTCTTGAGTTTAAATGAAAGGAAAGGAAAGGAAAAGAAAAAAAAATATAGTTTTACAAATATACCCTTATTAAATAAATTATTAGAAATAGATTGAAGGAGTGAAGTAGTACTTTTACATAGTTATCCTTTCTTTTCTACCCAAATCATGCCAATTTGGCAAGAAAATTTTAAGACCAAAAATCCTTAAGTTTTCCTATCATTCAATTTCCTTTCTTTTATAAAAAAACTCAAGAATGAAGATTTAACATTATTCCCTATCATTTCTTTCCTTATCCCATCTAAAAAAAACTCAAGAATGTAGTGTAAGATTCCGGTGGTGTCTCATAGATTTTGGTGATATACCGGCATACCTCCATGTTTTCTTATTGTAGTGAGAGGGTAAAGAAAAGGGAAATATCAAATCTATATGACCTGTAACCCACATTCATTATTAGATTAAATAAATATGAATATATAATATAATAATTATTGTATAGATTTTTTGATACTGGGGATGCAAATTGCAAAATGTGGCTTTTGAGAGGCCACATAATCAACTCCCACCCAACATTGAATAAGTTAATATAAATGTATATTTTATCTTAATGTGTCACATGTTTCTCTCATCTTCCAAAAAACTTCATTTTCTCAAAAATCACTCTTCATTTCTCAAATCTCATTCATCAACGGTTATATACATGAAATCTCCACTTCTCAAAAACTAACAGAGACCCAACTTAATTTCAAATATCATATTCATCAATTATCGAAGGTAACTTGGTAAGTATATATATATATATATATATTACATATATATATATATATATTATATATATATATTATATATATATATATTATATATATATATATATCTTGTATAAGCTATAAATAAGTTACATTATAATATAGTACTGTATTATAATTATAATATAGTATATATATATAATATAATAATTATTGTATAGATTTTTTGATACTGGGGATGCAAATTGCAAAATGTGGCTTTTGAGAGGCCACATAATCAACTCCCACCCAACATTGAATAAGTTAATATAAATGTATATTTTATCTTAATGTGTCACATGTTTCTCTCATCTTCCAAAAAACTTCATTTTCTCAAAAATCACTCTTCATTTCTCAAATCTCATTCATCAACGGTTATATACATGAAATCTCCACTTCTCAAAAACTAACAGAGACCCAACTTAATTTCAAATATCATATTCATCAATTATCGAAGGTAACTTGGTAAGTATATATATATATATATATATATATATATATTATATATATATATATATATATATATATTATATATATATATATTAAATATGTTCGAATTCAAGATGATAGAGCCAGGTTCTCAATGAAAAATCCCATGTAAGCCCATCTTCGGTCCATGATCATGGCTACTAATGTGGCAGCAGGTATTTGAAGATTTAGCCCAGCAGGTTTAACCCATTGCAATTTTCGGTCCTACCCATAAAAAACCGAACCCGACCCGGGCTAACCCGGAACCGAACCGGACCGCCCGAGCATGTATCGGGCCGGGCCTCGGTCTGGGTTTTCTTGCCATGTCGGTGTTCGGGTCAAGCCTGTCCTGTTCGGTTTTAGGACCGTGCTCATGCCTAGTGGTATTTCTCAGATCAAAAAGTGATTCTGCTGCTGAAATCATCTCTCTCATCAAAAGAATTGAACTCAAGTATACTCGAAAAGTTTGTCAGTTGAGAAGTGATAATGGAACAGAATTTCAGAACAAGACTCTTGAATCCTTCTGTACTGACACTGGCATCTCTCAAAACTTCTCATCAGCACACTCTCCAGAGCAAAATGGAGTTGTGGAAAGAAAGAATCGTACACTGATAGAAGCTGCCAGAAGTATGTTATCTGAATCTGGTCTTCCCACCAGTTTTTGGGCTGAAGCTGTGGCAACTGCATGTCACACCCAAAATCGGTCAGTTTATGTCAAGAGACATAGGAAGACTGCCTATGAAGTGCTCAGGAATCGAAAACTAAATATTGGATATTTTCATGTATTTGGTTGTCCAGTTTACATTCTAAATGATTCCAGTCAGCTTGGAAAGTTCGATGCAAAAGTTGATGAAGGTGTGTTTCTAGGCTATTCAGATATTCGAAAGGCCTTTAGAGTTTATAATTATAGACTTCAAAAGGTTCATGAGACAATTCATGTCACATTTGACGAATCAAGTGATGCAATCAATAAAAGACCAAGTCTTGATATCTCTCCAGTCATTCCATTAAGTTTTGGTGAAACTGACCAAGTTCATCAGTCAAATATTTCACCAGAAGATGTTTCCAGTCACACTAAACTGGAACCAGTACAAATGAAGAAATCGTCCAGTGACATTCCATTTTATCCCTCCATCAGTTTTAATTTACCACAGAAACTGGTGATTGGATCAGATGTGCGTCCACTCCAATATCAGCACAAGTTCAAACTCTTCCAGTTCTTCAAGAAATGCCTTCTACTGAAGAATTCCATGATGCAAATCGTGACCTCATTGACTCTGATGAGGATGTTGAAGTAGTTTGGGCTGATCCTCTTCCAGATGCAACAACTGAAGAGGTTCCCCAGGTGACTTGCACTGATATTGTTGTCAGAAATCCTGGTCAATACTCTAAATGGACTAAAGCACATCCAATTGATCAGATCATTGGAGAGTCCAGTAGAGGGGTTCAAACCAGAAGAGCCACTAGCGAACAATGCTTAAATGTCACCTTCTTATCACTGATTGAACCGAAGAAGATTGACGAGGCTATGGCAGACCCAAGCTGGGTAAAAGCAATGCAAGAAGAGCTTATCCAGTTTGAAAGGAACAATGTATGGGAACTTGTTCCTTGTCCACCAGGGTTGAAAAAAGAACCTATTGGTACAAGATGGGTCTACCGAAACAAGATGGATGAAGATGGCAATGTTGTAAGAAACAAAGCCAGATTGGATGCCCATGGTTATTGTCAAGCAGAGGGCGTTGACTTTGATGAGACTTTTGCTCCAGTTGCTAGACTTGAAGCCATAAGAATTTTCTTGGCTTATGCAGCCCATCTGCAGTTCAAAGTCTTCCAGATGGATGTCAAAAGTGCGTTCCTGAATGGAACACGGCGACTAAGGTTCCAAACTCTTCGGCCGATGAAGTTATGATTGAGGATAGAGCAATTGTAACTGAGGCAACCCCAGTAACCTCTATTCCTGGCGATGATGTCACCACAACTGAGCCAACAACTGATGTAACTGTCCAGGAAACTGGAGAAGTTTATCAGGAGACTGAACAACTTGTTCAGCCACCTGAAACATTCATGGATCTGGACATGGATGTTAATGAAGGTGAAATCCAAATAGAGTCTTCAGACTCTGAAGGAACTACTTCAGATAATGAGATTCTTGATTCTTCTGTACAAGATCAAGACCCTTCATCTCTTATCTCGCCTCCAGAAATTCCAATTTCAGTTTCACCATCCATTCAAATAATTCCACATACTTCTCCACCATCATTATCATCCTTATTTGTGTCTAGAAATAGACACATGCCACCACCGCCGCCGGCTGGTGTACCTGAGAATACTCGGTACATTCAGCCACTTGATCTCACTCAACGTCCTTCTTCTTTCCCACCATCTGTTTCTATTCCTTCTGCTGCTGGTCAGTCAACTGATGAGGTTTCCCTTATTTTGCCTCCTCCAGTTGCTCCAGTGGCACCTGTTGCCGGTCCAGTGACACTTCCTCCTCAGTCACTGGAAACTCAATTTGTCTCCTTTACAACCGACATCAAAACCTTATTAAAAGGGTGGAGGATGTTCATAAGACAATTGAGAAAAACGCCAAGTCTATCTCCAGGTACAACAAAGACAGTCTGACAAATCAAAAGGTTGTGGACCTGGGGATAAACAAGTTCGCAACAAATGAAGACTTGGTGTTTAAAAAGCTCAACGAGTTGGTCACTGGTTGTAACACTCTGTCCGGTTCTCTAAAGGAAGCCTTTGACCTAACTCAGACCAATTCACATCTTCTATCTCCAACTTGCTTGGTACAACTGTTCGTTATTCAGAAGTGGATCTGAAGGAGATAGAAAGACAGGTCACGGAATTGTTTGAAAGACCTGGCCTAAATGTGACTGAAGCTTGGGCAACACCTGGCCACTTTAGTTGGTCAAAAGATTGAAGACACCTTGGCTGCACGAGAACAACAATTAATCGAAAAGGTGATGTCTGAGATCACCAAGATAGCTTCTCCTCAGGTTGATCTGGCCCCAACCACATCTGAGATCAACCAGTTGAGAACTAGTCTGGACACATTAGCAACCAAGGTATCTGAACACTCAACCGCACTTGACAAACTGACCACTGAAGTTGGCAAACAAAAAGAGAAGGAGATTGTGAAGGAGAAAGAATTTGTGACTGCTGGTCTCTCTCTAGAAGACTCCAAAGTATTACAAGATTTGAAGACTGGTCAGGAACAAGTATCTGGCAATGTTCTGGCCCAGTCGAGAGAGACCAATCACCTGGAGGACAGTTAGAATGATTTGCACTGTCTTCAGAGAGTGCAAGGACATGCAGCCGTGGCAGAGTCTAGATCGGTTGCCCCATAGTAATTAAGACTGGGAAGCAATTAGGGCAGGTCTAGATGCTGCGAAGGGGGGAAGATCTAGTGCGGTCCTTGCACCAAGATCAAGTGAAAGGCAAGTTGTTGTTGCTGCTGCCAGTACTGATGCTGGTCAGCAAACAATTGAACAAAGGCAAGTGGTTGCAGCTGCCAGTACTGATGCTGGTCAGCAAATAATTGAACAGTTTGAGGATGAACCTGATAGGGGGAATGCTGATAAGGGTAAGGGCAAGGCTATTGAAGAAACTGCCACTGTAACATTTGCCATTTTAGTCCATTACTTGTTATATATGATAATGACAAACTTTATGAATATAAGAAAACTTTGGGTATTTTTGGTGCATATATATATATGTGTGTCGGACTAGTGAGATATTGTAATATCTGCTATCTGGATGATCTGTTTCATTAAGGAAACGAACCCGAAACACTCGCAACCTACATCTAATCCAAGTTAAGACATAATTAACTAGGATTAGTTAACTAAGGTTAGTTAACTAAGGTTAGTTAACTAAGGTTAGTTAACTAGCCCATGGTATTGCAAAACCATCAAACTAGCCCATGGTATTCCTTAACTTAACCATAGTTACCAACAAACTAAACTAGTAACCATGGTAAATTACTACCTATAAATACAAGCTAAGGTTTTCATTTCTAATTGCTAATTCACACTCTCAACACTTCTCTTCTTAAATCCCTATCATTTCGAGATCCATACTTGTTCAAGTTCAAGCATATCTTACACAACCTTTCATCATCCCAAGCTTTCGATTCAACAAAGTTGTTTTGAATTCGTTGGTTTCGAAATTGTAAACACGACGTTGTTATTGCGAATTCTTTCAAGAACTTATCAAAGCCTAGTTATAATGGCCACATGGAGTTAGGATTATTCCATATTCATCAAGTTTACAAATCCAAGTTATAGTCGATTCTCTCAAGATCTTCTTTGGAGCTCATCCCTATATCATTACTTTGATCTTAGAACTCATAATATCTCCATACTTGTAAGTGTTTCTATGAAACCTTACTATACTTTGCTTTATGATTATATGACTATATGTTATGTATTGAAATGCTTGTCAACTTAACTTTATACTCAATTGATACATAATTGCATTTAAATACGGTAACTATCGCTTTTATATATGAATATTGAAATATTGTTACTATTGCGAAAAATGAATTATTAGCGAAAGTACGAGAAATCGTAAAACTTTTATTAAATCATTTTAAATACTTATTATGGTATATAAACAAGGGCATAGTTATATACCTACTATCCTAATTCATATAATTACTATTCACCATCTGTGAATTATTTCGTATTTTCAAATTGTTTGATTTATGGATAGAATATATCCTTGATACGCTTTTAACCGCACAATGTTTCCGAAAGTGATTGCACCTTGGGCCTCTTTGGCTTATACCGGAGGAATGGAAGGTAGTTCGCGAAAAGTTTGCATAAGCATTCACTAAGCAACTTAATTCGCCCGGTATTCTCCACGACCCAAGGCCAACCCTAACACAACTTGGAAATAAAATGCTGGTTTTTTCCTGCCATTTAAGGTATTTCTTCAATTGTAATCAATACATTTTGTATTGATTATAATACATACCATTCAAGGTATCTTTTCATATCTCTGCTATTGAAAACATCTATTTACAAGATTAATACATTCTTCGTATTAATCCTATTATTTAAAAATACTTCAAAAGAATTTAGAAATATCAGAGGAATACTTTATATATCCTACGGATACGTATTACATACGGAAAGTTACATTTTTACCCTACAGTTTCAAAGGTATCATTTTTCGTCCTTATACTTTGGACATTTGACAATTTAGTTCCTCAAGTTTCAAGAATGACAATTTAGCCCCTCAAGTTTCAAGAATGACAATTTAGTCCCTCAAGTTTCAAGAATGACAATTTGGTCCTTTTAAATTTTTGCAACATAAATGAGTTTTCATTTAGAAAATATTTGAAATGATACTTAAAGATAAATTCAAAGACTTATAAAAACACAGGAAGTAAATTACGTTGACAAACGTATTAAAAAGATAACCTTATAGTTGTATGTCTATATTTGGAATTTAGCACGAATATAAATCAATTAACATTGAAATTAGGGAATACGTAACGTGGCCAGTTGACTCACTCGTCATCGTTGACTACATCAATCTCTTCTACTTTGCTGTTGAATTATCAAGAATAAGGTGAGTTTCGTAAACCCTCCCTACTCAATTGAGATTCGGGCTGAAAAGTGTACATGTTTGTTTAACTGTTGATTGTTGATTTGATTGATTGTATGATTGAATTGTTGATGTGGACATTTTAGCGCATTGTTTACGATGTAAGTCGCACCGTTAGCGCATTACTTATTATATAAGTCGCACCGTTAGCGCATTGTTAATTATTAACTATGTAAGCCGCACCGTTGTTGAACGTTATTGATCGTTATGGAACGTTGTTGAACGTTATATGGAATCGTTGTTGTTGAACGTTGACTTGTATTGAATTGTGATAATGTGAAACCTTATAGGTTTTCCTTGGATGTGATTAGTTCTCCCTAATCCTCACTTATTGTTAACGGTTGTATCCGATACGGTTATTCCTTGTTACTTGTCCCTACGAACTCACCAACTTTATGTTGACGCTCTTTAGTACACTTTTCAGGTAATCAAGTTAATCAGAGACAAAATGGATGATTGCATGCGTACTTGCTAGGATTGGACTAGCTTTGGACTTTCTGGATCCATGATCCTTACTTCCCTTTTATGGGTTACTTTTAGGATCAACTACTATAAATTAAATTGCCTTTTATTATTGATTGAACATGTATTTCAATGAATGTTGATGATTGTATACGTTTGTACAAGTTTAAGGATTGTTTTAATCCTATGTTTTCATATAGTTGACTCTACATAATTCCCATGTCGTGCTGTGCTTTTCTAAGTGATACCCCATGATTCCGCCATGTTGGGGTGTTACAGAATGGTATGCAACTGGTACTGAAGCTGGTTTGCTTGAAACTGGCAATGTTGATCGACTTCCTCCAGTGTCTGAAAGTGAAAGTAGAAGACTGGCAGCAATTGGCAACTCCTTTAAAGAAAAGAGAAAGCAAAGAAAAGAAGATCAAAGGGTTGCCAGAGCTCAAATCTTGGATTTCGGTGCCTTAGATGCCAGTGATGTCTGCTTGTTGGGCATCACACTTGAGCAATATGCAAGAGTGAAACATGATCAAAGGATAATGGGTGCTGCCATGGAAATGCTCGATATTGAGCTTGATAAAGATTATCATGATGATGAAGTCGAAATTGATGCCAAGACCATTAATGTGTCAGTGGAGAAGGCTAGAGAAATGAGGGCTGGTGGGATTCAAAGAAGATTCGATAATGTTCAAAAGATTGTTAAGAGGGTATTGAATCCACCAAAGCCCAGAACACAAACAAAGAGAAAGCCCCTACCCAGAGATGCAGATTTAAGAACTGTAACATCCCGAACTTTTTATCCGTTAACTTTGACCGTTAGTCAATGTTGACTTGTCGTTAATTGTGATCATATATTTATGCGGATAAATGGTGTTAATTATTACGTGTTGTATGTGAGTTTTATGTGGTAATTATGTTGATAAGTTCAGGTATATGTTTCCATATAGTGTGATTAAAAGTGTCGATAAATGTTTACCATTAATGCTTGTTATGTTGTGTATTCCCTATAGACATTAAGCGGAGTTAAAATGTAGTTATGTAGCTAGAGAGTTTAATTGTCAACTACTATTAGTTGTAGTTACTGAATAGAATTAATCTAATCACATTTTAGTTTAGTTTCTAAATACATACAACAAAACTTTATAAATCACATCCTCTAGTTTTAATCTTATTATATGTGTCATTTTCTAGTTTTAATCCATGCCTAGCAATCTAGCAATAATATTCCGTCACATCATTTCATGCCTAACTCATGCCTAATCATGCCTAACCCATGGCAACCATTACTCTTCATGCCTAAAATAATTTTATTTATTTTTGTTTTTTATATTCATGAATATTTCAACAATTTAATAAAACTTAGTATTTCATTAAGAATAAAAAAAATATACATAGTATTTTAAACATGATACTTTAAAAAAATCTACATAATATCATAAGGGGATCTTTATAAAGGAAAAAAACTAGAACGGGTTTAAAGTAATATATAAGTAATACAGTAGTACTTGTGTAGCAATAATATAATAATGACAAAATGACAAAATCATGCTTGAGTGTTGAGTTCCTTGTCTTCTTCATTCAACCTACTGGCCGGAAAAGAAAAAAAAATAAACAGGAAAGTTTTTTTTTTTTATAAAATTCTTGCCTAAGGAATTGGGTCAAAGTGACCGTTTATTGGTCAAATGGAGCCTCCCTCATCCCATGCCTGAGCGGCAATTATTCCCTAGAACGTCCATGCCGCCACCATGCCTGAAGCCTAGCGGTGGTTATGCCGCCAGGCATGCCCCATGCCGGATGTCATGCCGCTGCCACTGCCATCGTCCTAATAGACAAAAAATAAAGGGGGATTGTGTTTGGTTCTAGCCGCCGAAAAAAAGAAGAGGCATTTGTGTTGTTTTGGGTAAGGACGCAGCAAAAGAAAAAAAATATTTAAATATATACCAATATTTGGGTCTTGTGATCGTGAGCATCAATCAAAAATGAGAGAAAGAATTGTTAGCAATATAAAATTGTGGATCTGGACTTTTACATCAAAAAGATTGTAGTCTTGGGTTGGCCGTTTAAAAAATAAAAGGGTGGTCTCATAGCCTTTTGTAGCTGCAGGTATAAAGTCATCAAAACTGTCCTTTTATAGAAGATGAACCTTTGTTTTATTTATTTATGGCGCCATGTAGTCCGAATAAAGGGTAACCGGACCAGACTATCCGCGGCGATGTCGCCGCTGAAAGTCACGTACCTTTTTCCGTGCAATGTTGACTATTACAGTCAACAGTATCCATTTGTCTTACTCGACTTTCCGCGGCGATGTCGCCGCGGAAAGTCGAATAAGACAAATGGACAAAAGTAGCTGTGACAGGCGACAGCTACTCTAGTATTTATTTGTCTTTTTCGACTTTCCGCGGCGATCGCCGCGGAAAGTCGAAAAAGACAAATAAATACTATTGGTCAACAGGCGTTTTGGTACAATGGTGTTTGCTCATTCGGCTATAATTAAGCGAAAATTGGTTCATACTTTCTATCGCTCTCATTTTATAATTTTTCTACTGAAAGGTATGTATCTCTGCTTTCATTTTACCATATATATGCATATTACATATACATTTCGCTTTCATTCCGAACTTGTCCGAACATATTGAACTACCAATATTGCCATAAATTGGTTCATACTTTCTATCGCTCTCATTTTATAGATTTTTCTACTGCAAAGGTATGTATCTATATTCTGCTTTCATTTTACCATATCTATCCATATTACATATACATTTCGCTTTCATTCCGAACTTGTCCGAACATATTGAACTAACAATATTGCCATACATTAATTTATATATATATATATATATATATAGTATATTATAACTAGATATTTATCATGTATTATGTTTAATCATATTATTGATATAAATGTGTTTTCAGATGGATTCTTTTGAGAATTTGTGGGGAGATCAAAATTTTGAGTTTAATTTAGAAGAGCCTGATGAAGAATTTGAGACCCCGGAGCTGGCCCCCCAATTTGACTATGACGCTAACGATTTTTACACCGAGGAGGTATTATTAAATGATGACATAAACGTTTATTTAAAAGTTTTGTCACGATAATGAGTTTTGTTTGTTTGGGAAACACTTTACTATTTCAGGTTTTTCATTCACACGAAGAACTGTTCAACTGGGCCCAAAGAACAGCAAATGCGCTTGGTTATGTCTTAATCAAACGACGAACAAATTCCAACTCAGATGGTGTTGTCAATAAAATGACCTTAATGTGTAATCTTCATGGGGGAAAAGATAAAAGGTTACTTGGGCTCGTTACAAGGTCAGTAAAAATTGACTGCCCCTTTAGATTGGAAGCCGCTTGAAAAGCGATGGTGGTTGGACGGTCAACATTATAGACCCGAGACATAATCACTATTCAGCTAACAATCTGGAGGGTTACGCGTACGCAAGAAGGATGAGTGAAGCTGAAAAATCATTTGTGGAAGCTGAATATCATCGCGGTACAGATCCCCGTCATATTCTAAAGCGGTTGAAAGATGAATTTTAGGAAACTTGAGCCGCAAGGAGGACATTCACAATTTTCTAAAAACGTTACGGAAGAGGGCGGCCGAAAAACATGGGGAAACTCCAATGCAGGTTACATATATAAAATATACCTTTTTTAATATTTATTTACTTTGATATGGTATTTGAAACGAACCACATACGCCATTTTGTTCAACCGTCGCAGGTTATGTTCAGTTTGCTACAAGAGCAAAAATACTTGTATTATTACACCACAAATAGTGCAACTGGTCGGTTGCAAAATCTGTTTTTTATACATCCGACTTCCTTTGAGTTGTGGCGTGCATTTCCTTGGGTTATCCAAATAGACGCCACGTACAAAACCAACTTGTACAACATGCCATTGGTCGAGATTGTCGGGGTGACTTCAACAAACAGGACTTTCAGCATATCGTACGCATTTATCACAAGTGAACAGGAACATAATTATAGATGGGTGTTGGAGTGTTTGAAGTCGACCCTAGGTGAAGGGTTTGATGTACGTGTCGTACTCACGGACAGGGATCTGGCCCTCATGAAAGCATGCAAAACTGTTATGCCGGAAGCATACCATTTACTTTGTAGAACCCACATATGGAGAAACATCGACAAACATTGCATGCCAGCATTCATCGCGCAAGGCAAATGGGGGCCTTTTTACGGATGGTGGAAAAAACTTTATGAATCGCGGACGCTAGAAGAGTACACCGAAAATGAAAAAGATTTAAAAGAGAAGATGGGAAAAGATTTAGACAGTATGTTTAGTGCACATGAATTTTTATTTTTTTTTACTTTTTTGGTAAATCACATATATCCACCCGTTTTAACCCAATAGTCAATTTACAGAGATGTACAAGTACTTGCAGAAGGAGTGGCTTTCACCGTACAAGGAAAAGTTTGTGTCCTTTTGGGTCGATCAACATCTCAACTACCGTAACTACACTACCAACAGAGTTGAGGCTGAGCATTCACTCCTGAAGTCCGAGTTGAAGGGCCGATGTACATTTTACAGAATAATTCAATGTGTTAATTCTATCCTCGTCGGTCAACACACAGAAATAAAGGGACAACTGGAAGCGAGCAGGATTTATAGACACGGTAAACACAACTATCCATGTTTGAAGGACCTGCTTTGTGTTGTATCTGTGACAGCTCTGGATATTATGGTTGAAGAAATTGATCGATTCAAAAATAAGATGGGTAAAGACTGGAGAAAGTGCGGGTGTAAGGTTCGGGCTAGTTGTGGGCTACCATGTGCTTGCCAAATAGCTTCATACATGCATCACAGTAAGTATAGTTAATTAGTCCATATTTGATGTTTTTTTTTAAAATGCAAAAAAAGTATATTTGCTTTTAAATAATGTAGGCAAACGTGTTGAGCTGGAGAACATAGATTGCTTTTGGAGAAAGCTAGACTTAACACCGTCGACGTGCCTGCCGGACAATGATTATCGAAAAGACTCAGATGATGACGAATGTATCAATGATTTAGTAGAGGATGTTAAGGTAAAGATAAAGCAGCAACCGAAGGCCCAGAGGAAAAACTGGATATCAAAAATAAAAGACATCGTCTATCCGGGGAGAACCAAAATTAAAGACCCTTCCGTTATTAAAAATAAACGTGGAAGACCAATCGGAGCAAAGAAAAAAATACCTCAGGTGCCCGACATTAACATACCAACGGCAAATACAGCACCTTCCGGTCTTCAAAAATCCAAGTCGGTTCAATTTTCCAGACCGACTTTTCAGGATACCCAGTCCATGGGGGGGTTTTCCGGTCGTTTTTCGCAGTCGTCATTCTTTGCAGAGGGCCAGTATGGGAGAAACAGTGAATATGTGAGCACACAATCACGTTTCTTCGACGACACTACAAGTTTCTTTGACGAACCTTATAACCAACCACAGTGGGCTCAAAGTGGCAGACAGAGCGAACCACAATTCCCAGACACACAAAGTTATTTCGCAGACCCGAATAACCAAACGCAAGGAGAAACGTCCAGCTTTGTTGATCAACTTTTTGGGAGACCACATACACAGAATTTCTCTGAACCGGTTACACACAACTTCTTCGAGACGGAGTCAACATGGACTGACATGAGAACATACCTTCATCAACTCCCTTTTTACTTTCAACGTTACGTTGTGGATATCAAAAATGTTTCATCTGATGGTAACTGTGGATTTCGGGCACTGGCCGTTGCTTTGGGTGAATCTGAGGAAAAGTTCGAGTGGATTCGCAAACTAATGCTAGAGGAGTATGAGTCCAAACTCGGATACTATGAGGTTGCATTCGGTGGTGAAGCAACACGCATACATACTTTGCTTCAAATCTCTTATCCCCATGGTCGCCCATATGAACACTGGATGATGATTCCATATTGCGCTATGCTTCTGTCCAATGCTTTGGGTCTTATAATTATCTGTTTAAGTGTCAAAGAAAACATCACATGTTTCCCTTTTTGGAAGGGGCCAGGCCAGCTATACCGTGACGAGCCGATATGCATTGGCCTGGTATCGGGAAATTCACATTTTGTTACGGTTTATTTAGACAAGGACTGCCCATTGCCTTACCCCTCAGCTTGGGGATTTGATAAACCTGCATCGCGGGCCTGGGCAGTTAATGAGAAATACAAAGACCGTTTGGCTGATTACGACAGACACATTCAAGCTACTAAGGCACCTCCGCGATTTCAGCAGATTGATTAGTTGACTTATATTGTATAATACTTGGTTTGTAAATTGATGTATCTATATTTGTTATTATGATTGGTTATAATATAGTTTGTTTGTATTTTTTTTACTTATATTTGTTATTATGCATATATTTGATGTTTAATTTTTTTCCCTTTTTACATATATTTTTTTCACTTTTTACATATACGTATACTAGTGACTATATTGTTAAACATGAATATCATAACCAACACAACAAAATATAAATTTATAACTAAACCACAAACACAATTAACACCCATGTTTAAAAATATATTGTTTATAACAACCAAATACTAATAATTATCATTGTCCTCATCATCATCATTACCCAAATAGATATCATCATTACCCAAATTTATAGATCCTAAAGAGAACGGAGAGGTGGGAGCAAATTGCGAGCCATACGTAGTAGAGGAGGGATCACTTTGCGAGCCATGAGCATGTGCAGCAGCGGACCAATTAAATACAACATCAGGATCAAACCAAGCCACCTGCGGAGGAGCAAAGTTGAGATCGAAAGGGGTCTGACATGATCCAGCCTGGCTACCCTGAGCATGAGATGGTCCACCCTGGCTACCCTGACCATGATGGATATGACTACCCTGTGGCTGCGTCAAATGAGTGTAGTCATACTCTGTGTCTCCCACACCCCGAACGATCCTCCCTAGGCCACGGCGGTGGCCCGACCGGTTTCCAAATGTAGCCGGAAAAAGTTCTGGCTGGGGTGTTGGGACGGGGTCCCGTTCACGCTCCTCCTTCTTCTCCTTGTGCTTATCCTGAATCACGTTAAAGTATATATACATATAAGGTTGATAAAATGAGTAAGTAATACTTAAAATATAACTTAAAAAGAGACATTTACATAATTAGCTTGAGCTGTCGGGTGTTCCCATGACCCATCCGCATGCTTGTGTCTGGTCGCATACATTTCGACCAGATCAGGGTCTTCTCCGTCATGAGTTCGCTGTAAGCACATCAAATTATCATAAGAATAGCATTTATTTAGGAAATAAATATTTTTAAACACAAGTGAATATTTCATTCTTTGTTACCGCATATTGGTCGACATACTGAGATGCCGACTGCCGACCGTGGGTCCCTGCAAGGATTTGGAGGGCCCGGTTATCCTTGTTGGTCTTGGCCCTTTTCACACGGTCCTCCCTCTGGTAGAAGCGCAACAAATCCGACCAGTCCTCCGGCTCCATACCCTCGGGAACAGCTCCCTCCAACTCAGCAATCTTCTCTAAACCCCCTTATCATCGAAGTGGGTTTTCTTGAATCCGTTTTTCCAGTTCCGATACATATGTTGCGCATCAGCGGTGATCGTGCGCTCAAATGCTTTCCGGATGGCATCATTGGGGTCCAAATTGATGAAGTGATCCAATCTGAACCGTTGCTGCAGTTTTTAAGTAATAGTTAGCAATATATCAAATTTTCACAAAATATGAATTTAGGAATATAATATTATAGAGATTGTACGTTTAAGGCTGGAATTAGGAACGCCTTATCTTGCGGGGGCACATCCGCCCATGAGTCATAAGTCATAGGGACCCCACTACCACGAACCAATGTCCCTATATAGCTCTTAAACATAGACCCCGATTCCCCCACCGCGTGCCACGTCTTAAACCTTTTCGTGTCAAAATCAACTTCAAGCCGACCTTGTTCTTGAAATTTTTTCTCCAGGTTTAGTGCCTGGTTCTTCCCCCGACCTTTTTTAGGTGCTACAAAACAAAAGAATTATTAATTTCACATGAAGTCCATAAATAAAAAATAATATATAGAAACACAAAATTTCTTACCACCGCTCCCGGCGCAGCCCCAAATTTTCCGCACCCACGATTTACGTGGTGGGTCATTATCACCATCCCCACCATGCACTGTAGCCATTTATACTGCAAATTACAAATCAAATTATACCCATATTAATAATACATACAACAATACGATAAAGGTAAAATTGTCACATTTACTTTTATACTATTTATAACTTATCTTTTTATTACTTTTATAGTTATTTTTAAAAGGTTAAAATTTTATATACTTATTTAAACTTGTTTTATATTTTTATTTTCGTACTTAAATTTTGTTATATTTTCTACAAGTATTTTATATTAATTTTTTAAAAGTTTTTTATAGTTACTTATATATATATATTTATCTTTTTATAGTTATTTTTGTATATACTTTTTATACTTCATTTTTAATATACATTTTATACAAATTGTCACATTTACTTTTATACTATTTACAACTTATGTTTTTATTACGTTTATACGTATATTTTTAAAGTTATAATTTTATTACTTGTTTTATATTTCTTTTTTTCGTACTTAAATTTTGTTATATTTTTTAAAGTTATAATTTTATATACTTATTTAAATTTGTTTTATATTTCTTTTTCACTTATTTTGATAGTATTTTTTTAAAACTTGTTTTTCATACTTATATACTCTAGTTATATATATTTTTTTATATTTATTTATTTATGTTTCTTTTTTTATACCTAGTTTTTTTATAAATTTTTTTTAAAGTTTTGTTAAAACTTTATTTTTATACTTATATAATCTACTTTTATACAAATTATTTTTTTCTATATAATCTTTTCTACCTATCTTTTATAAATTTTTCTACTTCATTTTTCTTAAACTATTGGGGATTTTTGACAACACTAACATATTAACACTAACAATTTGCTTACCAATAACACAAGAATAACAACAATTACAAACCACTAATTTATCACTTATAACAATCACAATACTAACTAATAATCCTAACACATCAATTTACAATACTAATAAACCTAACAAATCTATAGAAAATAAAATACAAACATATACCAAAACTATCAAAAAACAAATAAAAGCAAACAAAAAAGGGTAATGGCCAGAAATAAAAGCAAAAAGAAAGGGTGATGGCCGGAAAATACATACCTTGTCGGGAAAACTCGCCGGAAAAAGTGATGGCCGGATTTAAAAAATAGGGTTTTGGTTGAGATTTGTTTGGTATTTTAAAAGAGAGATGGGGATGGTGGAAAGCAAAGTCGCCGCGGAAAGTTGGCCGGGAAAATCGCCGGAAAAAGTGATGGCCGGAATTGATTTTTGGGTTTGAAAGAGATGGAGTTTTGTGGGTGTTTATTTTGTTCGTTCGGCAGAGAGAAAGAATGGGGTGGGGAGGGGATAGAGAAGAAGGGGGTCGAACTTAAATCACAATTTTCGAGGAGACTTTCCGCGGCGATGTCGCCGCGGAAAGTCTGGTCAAAGTCAGCGGCAATTAATGCTGGTTGTTGGTTGCAGTTTTGTTTTTTTCCGACTTTCCGCGGCGACATCGCCGCGGAAAGTGTGTGGTCCGGTTACCCTATATTCCTTGGTCGGGGTACGCGTGGCGTTTATTTATCCTCCTATAGCCGATTATATATAGATAGTCTTTATTATTATTATTATGTAGTTGTGGTTTATAGGATTTAGTATGCAGTAAATAAAAGAGGTGGAGACATTGTATTGTCTTTATCTTGTTGGTTTAGGTTTGGCATATTAATAAAAAGATAATATAAACAAAAACAAAAATGTGTCCTTGTGGTTTTTATTTGTGCCATCACGTGAAGGCAAAGAATTTGTTTTGTTTTGGTACTAGACATGTACATGAGCAGTAAACAAAAAAAGGAAAAAGGATTTCATGCAAACTAATAATATATGTATATATTGGTGGTCTTTTGCTCCAATATAAGTAAGGCTGTGTTGACATTGTTTTTTTTGTTGCTTCCTTTTACTATTCATCAACATAGAAGGTATGTATCATATAATAGATTACATTTGTTTAAACTAGTATTGGTTGTTTAAGAAATGACAAAATAAAATAGAATTGTACCTGTGGTTGTCATGGTTATTTCTAGCAGCAAATACAGATAAAGTGCTAGTATTTTAAGTTATTCAATATTTAGTATTTACGTTATGGTGATTTTTATTTGGATACTAAGTATGTTTGTCTAGTCGCTTTCTTTTACTTATTTTAATTATTGGTCATTATTTGTGGTTTGTACGTGAATCTTCTAAAGATAAGATAACTTACTTTTGACACACGAGGGACACAACAAAATATAGATTTGATAATTACTTCCCCTTTTACGATGTTTTAATTATCTCATGCGTATGTTGGGTATGGGATGCATGTGGGGGGTTGCTTGTGGACATTTTATGCATGATTATGTATTTATGCTTGTGATAAATGGTTTGTTGTGTGATAGTTGTTTGTTGTTGGCTTGTACACATAGTACACTAGACTTAATTAAGTTGTCATGTCACAAAGCACGTTAAGGGCCCTAATAATGTAACGAGGAATTATCGTGTGTTAACGTGGAATTTATAGTGTGTTTAAGTCTCGAGCACAACGTGGAAAAGTGTTAAGCTTAACCCACATTAGTCCAATGGACTCTTGTGTACGTGGATCACTCGGGGGCAATGTACATGCTTCCCGTGTGACTCAATCATCGTGGAAAGAGTAGACCGGGTGGAGTGATTGACCACCATATGTGCGGAAACGGTTTGCTCATGGATTTGGTTATGCCTATCCATAACGACGCCGATGGACCCCGAAAGGTTACCCATCATGTCGGGTGTGAGGTTCCTGTAAGGTCTTATGACCGCCTACACACAAATCTTTTATTGTTGACTATATTGGCATAACTATACGTGGATATCGTGGAACGTGGAAATTATGTTGTAACGTGGAATAATAAGGATTGCTAGGCACTTTATAGGATTAAATATCCTTATACTGTTGTTTACGTGGAATTGTGTGATTGTGCCTATACATATGTGTGAGATATACTCTTTATTAAAATGTTTTAATTGGCAATCCTTGTTTTGTACTAACATGTTATCTTACTCGGCTTTTAAGCTGACACTTGTGTTTTGTGGAAAAAATGTTGTGCCCTCAGGTTAGGACTTGAAGTTGATCGGTAGATGGTGAGATGGGTAGCTACTTGTGGAGCTTGAGGATTGTGGCTTTAGTTACTGTTAGGACCAGTTTTGCTGAAACTGGCCAATCTCCAGTTGCACCTGGAGACTAAGAAGATTTGTCCAGAAATATATTGAAGTCCAGTTGCAACGTACAGTTAACGCAACTGAAGACTTCCTCTAGTTGAGATCTGACCAGATGAAGAATCCTTCCAGTTGAAGTCGAAGACAACAAGTGGAAGATAAAGAATGACAATGGCAGCGAAGCCCAGTTGACATTCTCCTCAGATACAAACTGGAGAGCATCAGTGTAAAGTACTTACAAAGCTTTACACTGATTTCAAGGAAAAGACCTTTATGCTTTATGTGCTATGACACGGATAAAAGGATTTATCTATGTATAAAGTACAAAAGGTACATAAAGCAGTTGAGAAAAGTTACTTTATTCTGTAACTTTACACAGCATTTTAAGGAATTAAATGTTATTCCTTAAATGTTCTCAACCATATTTGTACGGCCAAAGTTGACATCCCAATGTCAACTTTGCCTATAAATAGAGGTCTTTGCACAACACAAACATAACTTTGCAAACCTGCAATATTCTTGGTGAACTTGTGCAATATTCTCTCAATCGCAAAAAGGAACATTTCACAACTTTAAGTGTTTCGATTGTTTAGAGAATTTCCAAGTGTAGATCAATTGTATTTCATAGGTTATTAGGATATTTACATATTTGTATTATCTTGGTTCCGCAACAACCTTGTAATTTATTTAAAGTTAATAAATAAATTACACTTGAAAAATACATATTGTCTCATCAATTTACCTTACAAGTATTCTATTATTGCATTGTCATTTACTTATTGTCACCTTAATAAGTAATCTTTATCAAGAACTTGGTATACACTCACTGCAACTGGTCGTCTCCAGTTCAGTGTTTATATTGCAAAGTAACCCCACCATCGACATTGTGGTGTCTTCAGGTAGTACCATCTATTGAGTTGGGACTTACAAGTGGTATCAGAGCAGAAGGCTAATATACTTGCCTAGATCTGCTTAGATGACTACTACTGAAGGTGGGGATGGTTCGGGTCAAGGTGAAAACCCTCTTAATGTTAATACACCACCTGTTCAAAATGTTAATACAAACCCTCCTCCTCCTACTACCCCAAACCATGTCCATGTACATTATTCTAACACTCCTGTTCCCAAATTTGATGGAAATAGTGAGACCTTTGGTACATGGAAGGCCAGAATGCTCTTGCACTTTGGTGGGATAGAGAGGTATATGTTGAAAATCCTTAAGGATGGACCATATATACCCATGTCTCTTGGGGTAAGTCCTCTTCTAGATCCAACTGGAAGAAGGGGTTCCAGAGAAAAGCTCGAAGACCACTTGTCTGATGAGGATTGTAGACTTGTAGATCTGGACACCAGACTCAAGAACATGATCCTTGGAGCTGTCCCTGAAGATTTAATTCCAACACTTGTGTTGTTTCCCATTGCCAAGGCAATGTGGGATGAATTAGTCATTCAGTTTGAAGGAGGTGATGACACCATTGTCACCAGAAAGGTTGCCCTGAACAAGAAGTATGAATCCTTCTTTGCTCTACCCAATGAAAGTCTAACTGGTACTTACACCAGGTTTTCTAGCCTCATTAATCAATTGAGAGGCTTGGGTGTTGAGAAGGATAAGGATATTCTTCTTGAGAAGTTTTGTGATATTCTTCCTTCCAAATGGGAAAATATGGTCCTTGTCTTAAGACAAGGTAAAACCCTGCACTGTCACACTCTTGCATCGCTCTATGGAGCCTTCAGATTCACTGAAGATAATAATGCAGCAAGACTGGTGGCTGAGCAGGATGCCATGAACCATGCCCAGAGTCCCAAGGTTGCTAGTGTAACTGAGCGACCTTGTGCTGCTTTAATGTCTGCAGAGGGTGTCCAGTCACACTCAATGAAGGAGATGTTAAACAGTTTCTTGAACTCTGGCCTGACCACTGAAATCAGTGATGAAACTGACGATGATGATCTGGTAGCCATGATTGCTAAAACCTTTAATAGGTTTAAGCATAAATATAAAAGATTTAATGGCCCAAACAATGCTTCCAGCTCCAACTCTTTAGATAAAACCAATCTTACCCGCTATAAATGCGGTAAGAAAGGTCATTTTATGAAGGAATGCAGATCTAGTCAGATGAACAACCAAACTGGTCCCTATGTCCCAAATTTCAATCGGCCTGATGATAGCTATAAAGCTAAATATAAGAATCTTAAGGCCCAGATTGCCCTCATGTCCATGGAAAAAGAAAAGGATCAGTGCTTGATGGCACAAAGTGAGGGAAAATGGGAGTACTCTGATGACTCGTCAGTTGATGATGAAGAGGAAAGGGACATGTGTTTCATGGCCTTGGAAGATCAACAGCAACATGTGGCAAAAGAAGATGTCATCACTGGAAGATGGGTGGACATCATTTTGAAAAAAGTATGTGATTATTACAACCAGGTTGATCCAGAACTGAAACTGGACCTTTGTGAAACTGTTAGAGCAGACAGTGAAAGATATCTGGATACTATCTTAACTGAACTGAACAATGTCAAACCACAATTAAATGATTTGCAAAGTGTCCAGTTGGCTCTCAAGGAGTCAGTTTTGAAAATTGAGGCTTTTGAACTTGAAAATCAAAAATTAAAATCTGATCTTGAAAAAGAACAAATGATTATCAAGTCATGGGTTAAAGCATCTGGAAAGAATTATGATGCATTTTCTAGAACTATTGATGCCCAGAAAAATGCATGGAAATCTGGAGATCTTGAAATGGCAGCTCTCATACCAGATCTTCATGCATTGCCTCCAGCTCTCAGGGTTGAAACTCCATATGATCAACCTGAGATTGTCAAAACTGAACCCATTGAGACCACCCCCATTGAGGTTAAACCTGGAGCCAATCAGGCTAGAGCTCCAATTAAAAAGGCATCTGGTAACAAGCCTTTACCTCAGAAGTCTAAGGAGCCCAAGACTCAAAAGACCAAAACCCCAGCTGAACCTAGGTCCAAGGTTCAGCAGCCTGATGAAAATAATATTTTGTCAAAACTGGAAAGTCAACTCCAACTTTTGTCTAGACAGGTTCAGAGTTGTACTGCCAGAATTAAAAATCTGGAAGGAGGTTCATCACCTCCAGTTGAAAAACAAAATATTAAACCCCCCTCAAAACCAAAACAAAAGATTGTTCCATCTGGAACAAAATCTGATAAGAAAAAGGGGAGCAAGTATCAAATACCAATCGTTTTTACTCCTGCACCTGGAGCTGGTGAAACAGATCCAAATGCTGTCTTCAGTTTAACACCACAACAATCAACTGAGACTTCTGTAGTGAAGTCCAGTGAACCCATCAAGAAAAGATGGGTTCACAAAAATAACTAATGATTTTTATGGGTGTGCAGGGCGATCAAAAGAAGAACACCTGGTATCTGGACAGCGCAACTGGCCAGACCATGACCGAATGTAAGCCCCTGCTTGAAGAGTTCACTGTCCAAGATGGACCGGCAGTGACGTTTGGTAATGATCAAAGTGGAAAGACTGAAGGATATAGTGTGCTCAATAACGGACAGGTCGAATTCAAAAGAGTTGCATTTGTAAATGGTTTGAAATACAACCTGATCAGTGTAAGCCAACTTTGTGATGATGGATACAGAGTTTTGTTCGATATTGCTCAAGGCACCATATTTAACAAAGATTGGAAAGTGGTGATGATTGCACCAAGAAAAGGAAATGTGTACATCATGGATATGGAACCAGCTCCAAAAGAGCAGTGCTTCTATACCAAGGCTGATGAGGACACCAACTGGCTGTGGCATAAAAGATTATCCCATCTTAATTTCAAAAATGTTAACAAGTTGTCTCGCAAACAACTGGTAGATGGGATACCTCAGATTTCTTTCAATAAAGAAAAGCCATGTCCAGGGTGTGAGATGGGCAAGCAGAAAAGGGCTAGTTTCAAAACAAGGCAAAACTTTAGCATCACTGAACCTCTTCACATGTTTCATATGGATCTCTTTGGTCCAGTGAATGTTCAAACTAGAGCTGGAAAGAAGTACACTCTAGTTGTGGTCGATGATTTCACCAGATATTGCTGGGTGGTATTCCTCAGATCCAAAAGTGATGCACCTGCTAAAATCATCTCTCTCATCAAAAGAATTGAACTCAAGTACACTCGAAAAGTCTGTCAGTTGCGAAGTGATAATGGTACTGAATTTCAAAATAAGGTACTTGAAACATTTTTCAATGACACTGGCATCTCTCAAAACTTCTCATCAGCACACTCTCCAGAGCAGAATGGAGTTGTGGAAAGAAAGAATCGCACACTGATAGAAGCAGCCAGAAGCATGCTATCTGAATCAGGTCTTCCCACCAGTTTCTGGGCGGAAGCAGTTGCAACTGCTTGTCACACCCAAAACCGGTCAGTCTACATCAAGAGACATAAGAAGACTGCCTATGAAGTACTCAGGAATCGGAAACCAAATATTGGATATTTTCATGTATTTGGTTGTCCAGTTTATATTTTAAACGATTCCAGTCAGCTTGGAAAGTTTGATGCAAAAGCTGATGAAGGTGTATTTTTAGGCTATTCAGATATTCGAAAGGCCTTTAGAGTTTATAATTATAGACTCCAAAAGGTTCATGAGACAATTCATGTCACATTTGACGAGTCAAGTGATGCAATTAACAAGAGACCAAGCCTTGATATTTCTCCAGTCGTTCCAATAAATTTTGGTGAAACTGACCAAGTTCATCGGTCAGTTGTTTCACCAGAAGATGCTTCCAGTTACACTCAATTGGAACCAGTTAAGAAGAAGAGCACCACTAGTGACACTTCATTTTATCCCTCCATCAGTTTCAACTTACCACAGAAACTAGTGATTGGATCTGATGTACGTGCCACTCCAATATCAGCACCAGTTCAAACTCTAACTTCTCCAGTTCTTCAAGAAATGCCTTTTAATGAAGAATTTCATGATGCAAATCGTGACCTCATTGACTCTGATGAGGATATAGAAGTAGTTTGGACTGATCCTCCTCCAGAAGCTGCTGCAACTGAAGAAGATCGCCAGGTGACTTGCACTGATATTGTATTACACCAGCCTAGTCAATACACTAAATGGACTTGAGCACATCCAATTGAACAGATTGTGGGAGATCCAAGTAGTGGGGTTCAGACTAGAAGAACCACCAGTGAGCAATGCTTAAACGTCACCTTCTTATCACTGATTGAACCGAAGAAGATTGACGAGCTATGACAGACCCAAGCTGGGTGGAAGCTATGCAAGAAGAGCTCATCCAGTTTGAAAGAAATAATGTATGGGAACTTGTTCCTTGTCCACCAGGGTTAAAGAAAGAACCCATTGATACAAGATGGGTCTACCGAAACAAGATGGATGAAGATGGCAATGTTGTAAGAAACAAAGCCAGATTAGTTACCAAGGGTTATTGTCAGGCAGAGGGCGTTGATTTTGATGAAACTTTTGCTCCAGTTGCAAGACTTGAAGCCATCAGAATATTTCTGGCTTATGCAGCCCATCTGTAGTTCAAAGTCTTCCAGATGGATGTCAAAAGTGCGTTCCTTAATGGAACATTGGAAGAAAAAGTATATGTTAACCAGACTCCAGGCTTCATCAATGAGAAGCATCCTCACTGGGTATATAGACTGAACAAAGCGTTGTATGGTCTAAGACAAGCCCCAAGAGCCTGGTATGATACTTTAACTAAACATCTTCTCAAAATGGCTTTCAAAGAGGTGCAATAGATAATACCTTATTTATCTTGAAAGAAAAAGGTAATATCTTGTAACACCCGTCGTTTAAAAATATGGGTTTTCAAAAACTTTTCACCTAACGGTGTTAAATTGCGGAAGTAAAGACTGTAAAAGTCAAAACCGATAAAAAAAACATTTCGGTTGCTGCATTTATTTGGTGTTACATGCCATATCAAACAATAGTTCAAAAGAAAACCCAACGGTTGCCCAACATAAAACAACCGTTCACACATCACTACATAAATTCGACATTAAATATGAAATGTAATGAATGTCTAAAGAAAGCATCGTCTAAGGGTAGCTAAGGCTCCTGCATTGCATCTACCCAAGCTCACACGTCCTGCATCTAGCTTCCATCAAGCTAAACCTGAGGGAACAACCACATTAAGAAGCAAGTGTTAGCTATAAGAATAGCTAAGTAAGATAACACTTAATTTAAAAGCATTTGTCCAATTAAAACAATCTTCATTATTAGACAAGTTTTATTAGGCACAACACACATCACACGTTCACACATATACTGCATTTCAACTTCGTTTCAATTAGGATAATCATCCTAAATGTGCCTATCCTGCATTAGTTCACACATTGTCACACGTATCTTCGTTAACTGCATATAAGTGTGCCCTGCATCACACCCGACTGGATGATTAGTCAAAAGACTACTCATCTTACGTCGTTAAGGAATGGCAAGCCAATCCTTGAGTAATCCGTATATGGAAGTTGGTCAAACCCCCCGTATTACTCGCCCTGCGTTATAGAGACCACGTTGCGAGGAGCCACCCAAGCAACAACTGCATCTACGCACTTGCCCGGCTAAGGCTAGTACGGGTTAAGCTTAACACTTTTCACTGCATCTGTTTTATGAGCTCAATTTCACACATATAGATTGGGTCCCTGCATTCCCAAACATTCACACACATATAGTCTAGGTAACACACATTCCTAGACATTCACACACTTTAACTTCATTACGTTTGGATCCTTAAACGTGCAAGTGACATAGTAACCTAGCAAGTCTAGTGAACTAGGCGTACAAGTCAAGCATGCATATCACACATCAACTTCATTTCTATATATATATATCATGCATATCAAGATAACTTCATTTCTATATATATATATCATGCATATCAAGATACTTCATTAAACTACATCAACTGCATAACCCATAATACCTCCCAGGTAACCCATATGCCCACATGCATTATAAAGATACCGAATGGAAGTGTTTATGATTTGAAACCAGCTTTTAGTTGATCCCCCAGCGTGTCAAAGTAGTGTATCTTACCTGGTAGTAGCGTACTCGCGCAAGCAAATAGCTAATAGTGCTTATCAGTAATTCCCCGACACCTATCGTACATTAACATATAAAGTATAAGTCATTTAGGACCTTAAATGGACCCTCGTACGAACTTAAGACTGACTACGTAAAATTCCAGAATTACACCTTACGAAGATAACCTTCGTACGAACTTAAGACTGACTACGTAAAATTCCAGAATTACACCTTACGAAGATAACCTTCGTACGAACTTAAGACTGACTACGTAAAATTCCAGAATTACACCTTACGAAGATAACCTTCGTACGAACTTAAACTTCGTTCGATCTACTTTACGAAAATAGCTTCTTTACGAATTTAGTACTCAAAAATCATTCATACGAAGTTAATCTTCGTACGAACATAAACTTCGTTTAATATGCTTTACGAAAATGATTATAACTTGCGAAGATAATCTCTGAACGAATTTATATAACTAACGAAGATAGTTTACGAAATTAATCCTCTTTACGAACTTAATCTCAAAATCCTTTTTACGAAGTTATCTACTCCTAACGAAGATAGCTCCAAACGAAGTCTATCTTCGTTCCGACGAACTTAGCAACAGCTTCGTTAAATTCGTTCGTTTTTTTCAAAAACGACTAAGTTCTTCGATTTTCCAGAAAACGATCCATCTAGGCTTTTCCCCAAACATGTTTTCGACACAATTTAACATCTTTTGATCATCAAGATCGATTATAGCCTCGTTTAACATCGTTTTTGAACATTAATTGGCTTAAACATAATATAAACCCTAACTTTTCAAAACCCTTTTATAAATCAGATTTGCTCCTTTAAAATATAACTTTGAATCTGAAAATCTAATCAATGAATTGATTATTACCTGCAATTGCCAAATAGGATGCAATACCCTTGACAAAACACACTCGAATCACACGTAGGAAAGCTTTTCGGCTTGAAATTGATGAAGGATTGCTAAGGGAAGGCTTAGGGTCTGTTTAGAGATTGTTTTGGCTGCATAATATCATCTAATGGCAGCCCTAAACCCTTAATCCCGTTTTTAGATTTCAACCTATGTCAAAATCAGTCCCTGGACTTCTAAACCCTTCATTATTGGCCACAAACTGCATTATTGACCATATACAACATTAGTCCTTCATTAAAAGGCACTACATAGCCTTTAAGCGACATTAATCACACTTTTATTCGTCATTAAAATTTAGGCTTTTAAACCTAACTACTTTATCTACGTTAACCACACATAACTACATTCAAATATTAAGTAAAGACTTAACGACACCCCAAATTGACTTAACGGCATTAGTCAAACGTTAAATAAAAGTTCGGGATGTTACAAATACCTCCCCCTTAAGAGGATTCCGTCCCCGGAATCTCATCAGATAGGAACAACTCGGGATATTTCTCCTTCATTACTGCTTCAGTTTCCCAAGTCAAGCTTTCTCCATGATTATGCTTCCACTTTATCAAGACAAGTTCAATCACTTTTCGGCGTAACTTCTTTTGCTTTCTTCCAAGTATCGCTACCGGTTCGTCTACTATTCTCTTCATTGGGTCAATACTCACGTCTTTAATAGGAATCACACTCGACTCCTCAGCTAAACATTTCCTCAAGTAGGATACATGGAAGGTGTTGTGAATTCCATCCAATTCTGGAGGTAATTCCAACTGATATGCCACATCTTTAATGCGCTTCACCACTTTAAAAGGTCCAATGAAACGTGGACTCAACTTTCCCTTCTTTCCAAATCGGATAACTCCTTTCCAAGGTGATACTTTCAGCATCACTAAATCACCAACATTAAACTCAATCGGTCTCCTTTTCTTATCTGCATATGTTTTCTGCCTTTCTCTTGCCACACGTAAGGCTTCTTTAGCTACATTAACCTTTTCAGAGGTAATTTCAATAATTTCGGGACCGGTCAACTGCTTTTCACCGGGCTCCATCCAACAACTTGGAGTCCTACATCTCCTTCCATATAACATTTCAAATGGTGGCATCCCAATACTTGCATGGTGACTATTATTATAAGCAAATTCAATCAACTTCAAGTGTTCATCCCATGCTCCACCGTATTCAAGTACACACGTTCTCAACATATCCTCCAAGGTTTGAATGGTTCTCTCACTTTGCCCATCGGTTTGGGGATGATAGGCGGTACTCAAATTTATTCTACTACCCAACTCCCGTTGAAGACCCTTCCAAAAGTTTGACACAAACCTCGAGTCTCGATCCGAAACAATAGATAAAGGAACTCCATGTTTCGCAACTACTTCATCAATGTACATCTTTGCCATCTTCGTTAAAGGCACATCTTGTCGGGTAGCTAGAAAATGAGCACTCTTCGTCAATCTATCTACAATCACCCATATCATATCATTCCCTTTCGGCGTTTTCGGTAGCTTCGTTACAAAGTCCATCGTGATATGATCCCATTTCCACTCGGGAACGTCTAATTGATGCAACAAACCATACGGCTTTTTATGGTCCGTTTTCACACGTGCACATGTCAAACACTTTGCTACAAAATGAGCTACTTCACCTTTAATATCCGGCCACCAATAAATCGGCTTCAAATCTGCATACATTTTGGTGACACCGGGATGCATCGAATACCTACTTCTATGGACCTCTTCAAGGATCAACTCCCGGTTACCACCAAGCAGTGGCACCCAAATACGACCCTTGTATGTTTTAAACCCACGGCTATTAGTCTCCATCACAAGTCGTTTCTTCTTCCCAATACTCTCTTTATCAATATTATCCTTCATTAATGCCATCTCTTGTGCTTCTTTAATTCGATCTAATAGACCCGACTTGGCCTGAACTTGCATGCTCATCAACTTACAAGAAGAGCTTTGCACTTTCCTACTTAGTGCATCCGCCACTACATTGGCTTTACCCGGATGGTATTTGATTTCACAATCATAGTCTTTAAGTAATTCCATCCACCTTCTTTGTCTCACATTCATCTCCTTTTGAGTAAACATATATTGTAAACTCTTATGGTCGGTGTAAAGTGTGCATTTAGTACCATATAAGTAATGTCTCCATAATTTCAATGCAAACACAACCGCCGCTAGCTCAAGATCATGGGTAGGGTAATTCTTCTCATGAGGCTTCAACTGACGTGAAGCATAGGCAATCACTTTGTCTCTCTGCATTAAGACACAACCCAAACCCGTAATAGAAGCATCGCTATATACCACTAAATCATCAGTACCTTCAGGCAAGGCAAGGATAGGAGCTTCACACAACTTCTTTTTCAACGTTTGGAATGCATTTTCCTGCTTTTCAGTCCACTCGTACTTCACACCCTTCTTTGTTAATTCCGTCATAGGCTTGGCTATTCGGGAAAAATCCTGAATAAACCTTCTATAATACCCAGCCAAACCAAGAAAACTCTTAATCTCGGTAGGTGTCTTTGGCTGCTCCCACTTTGAAACAGCTTCAATCTTTGAAGGATCTACTTTAATACCTTCCGATGTAATAACATGACCAAGAAACTGCACTTCTCGGAGCCAAAACTCACATTTAGAAAACTTTGCGTACAACTTCTTCTCCCTCAACACCTCCAAAACTGCTTTCAAATGCTCACGGTGTTCATCCTCTGACTTAGAATAGATCAAAATATCGTCAATAAACACAATAACAAAATGATCTAGAAAGGGGCGGCATACCCGATTCATTAAGTCCATAAACGCGGCTGGAGCATTGGTCAACCCAAATGGCATGACCAAGAACTCATAATGACCATATCTAGTCCGGAAAGCTGTCTTTGCTACATCTTCCTTCTTTACCTTTAACTGATGATAACCGGACCGCAAATCAATCTTTGAAAAATACGAAGCACCATGTAGTTGATCAAAAAGATCATCAATTCTCGGGAGAGGATACTTATTCTTGACCGTTCGTTTGTTCAACTCACGGTAGTCAATACACATGCGCATTGATCCATCCTTCTTCTTAACAAAGAGAACCGGAGCTCCCCAAGGCGAGGAACTAGGTTGTATGAACCCCTTGTCAAGTAACTCCTGTAGTTGCGTCATTAATTCCTTCATTTCTGTAGGAGCTAATCGGTAAGGTGCTTTAGCAACGGGTGTAGCACCGGGAATAAGATCTATCTGAAAAGTAACTTCACGATCGGGAGGAATACCGGGTAGATCATCGGGAAACACATCGGGGAAATTGGATACTACCTCAACACTAGCGATTGGAGACTTCTCTTTTCTTGCATCTATGACATAAGCCAAGAAATGGCTCTTGTTTTTCCTTATACATTTAATAGCTTTCATCATACTAATAATCTTTATTCCTCCTCTCTTCTTGTCTCCATACACCGTTATCACTTTACCCTCGGATATAGGCAATCGAATTATCTTTTGGGAACATAAAATACTAGCTTCATTTCTAGCCAACCAATCCATACCAATCACTACATCAAAACCACCTAAGGTAGTAGGTAATAGTTGGACTGGAAAAGAACGACCTTCAATCTCAATGTCACAATCGTCATATCCCACACGTATATTATTAACCGTACCATTAGCAATTTCTACCTCTAATGAACAATCTAAGGGAGTAGTGACTCTTTCTAGCTTAGGAGCAAATAATGTGGACACAAACGACCTATTTGCACCTGAATCAAATAAAACAGAGGCAGGCTTTGAATTAACAAGGAAAGTACCACTTACCACTTCATCGTTGTTCCTTGCGTCATCAACCGTCATTTGAAGAGCTCTCACTTTTGTTGCTGTCGTGGCGGTCTTCTTTCCAGCATTCTTCATCTGTGGACAATCGGCAATGAGATGACCCGTTTCTTGGCACTTGTAGCAACGAGTCTTGTCCCTACATTCAGTGGCAAGATGTCCCGACTTCCCACACTTATGGCACCTTCTTGTCTTGTCGGTACAATGCCCTTCATGAATTGTCTTGCAAAATGTACACCATGAACCATTCTTCTTTTTATCCTTGTCACCACTCGAACTACCACTTCCACGGAACTTCTTATTATTATTGTTATTGGAAGACCAATTTGACCTTCTTTTAAACCCCGGCTTCTTATCATCACTCTTCTCAACCTTCTTGTCCGAAGCGAAATCATCGTCAAGCTTCTTAGACTCCTTGATAGCTTCAGTCAGAGTCTTGAGCTGCCTACAAATACCTCGATAACTCGGAGGCAAACCATCAACATAGCAAGCAACCTGATCCGCATCAGTACGGAATAAATGTCCCACGAACTTCATCTTCTCCATGAAGGAACGAGCATACCCGTTGACCTTCCCGACTTCAGCCGTCAAGGCACGAAATTCCTTTTCCATCTTACGCTGCTCATGAACTCCAATATACTCTTCAATAAATTTCTGTCTGAAGTTAGCCCACGTAATAGCAGATACCATAGCTGGAGTCATCGAAATGGTAATGCTCTTCCACCAGTCCCGAGCACCTTCTTTCAACATCCTACTAGCACACAACACTTTCTTATCCTCGGGACAATCACAAGCTTCAAAAACCATCTCAGTATCATCAAGCCATTCCATGCAACCTACTGCATTAAGTGTTCCATAGAATTTCTGAGCTCCACACTTCTGGAAACTTTCAAACTTAAATCGAGGGGCGTGAACATCATTAGGAGGAACCACATTAACATTAGCATGGGGAATAACAACATCATCGACTGGTGGCTCAGTGTGGTGAGAAGGCACAGAGTGACTGTTACCAGTTCCTTCTGCGTTAGCTGCCAACGCCTGATTCAACTGTTCTTGCGTTTGGGCCAACTGGGCCTGAAGAGTTAGCACAAGATTATACATCTCCATCTGATCGGGAATCTGATCCACCACTACATCGTTAACTCTCGGAGGATTGCCAGGTGGTGGAGGCATCGGACCCAATGAGCCTGGTTGATTAACACGGCGGGGGTTCACACAATTCGCATTAGCATTAGCAGCAGCATTAGCAGCATTAGAAGCACCTGCACCCGGATGGACAGGTGGAGTAACGCTAGCAGTAGCTCCGTCGCGTTGGATGTTACGGTTGCGAGTGTTAACCATTTTCCTTCAATAAAATGGTGGAGTCGATAAGCGCAAAATAAAACAAAAAGCTCGTCGAGATAAGGCTGAAACATATCATCGTAACGTAAACATCTCGTAAGCCCTATCACACTCGCACTCATCCCAAACCATCCTACATCACATGTCATCTCTAGCTAAGGCATCCTACGAGTACCTAGCATGCACATCTTAAGTTTAAGTCCAAATCCTATGGTCAATAGGCCTTGGTTCACTTAAACTACTTCTCTGATACCAACTTGTAACACCCGTCGTTTAAAAATATGGGTTTTCAAAAACTTTTCACCTAACGGTGTTAAATTGCGGAAGTAAAGACTGTAAAAGTCAAAACCGATAAAAAAACATTTCGGTTTCTGCATTTATTTGGTGTTACATGCCATATCAAACAATAGTTCAAAAGAAAACCCAACGGTTGCCCAACATAAAACAACCGTTCACACATCACTACATAAATTCGACATTAAATATGAAATGTAATGAATGTCTAAAGAAAGCATCGTCTAAGGGTAGCTAAGGCTCCTGCATTGCATCTACCCAAGCTCACACGTCCTGCATCTAGCTTCCATCAAGCTAAACCTGAGGGAACAACCACATTAAGAAGCAAGTGTTAGCTATAAGAATAGCTAAGTAAGATAACACTTAATTTAAAAGCATTTGTCCAATTAAAACAATCTTCATTATTAGACAAGTTTTATTAGGCACAACACACATCACACGTTCACACATATACTGCATTTCAACTTCGTTTCAATTAGGATAATCATCCTAAATGTGCCTATCTTGCATTAGTTCACACATTGTCACACGTATCTTCGTTAACTGCATATAAGTGTGCCCTGCATCACACCCGACTGGATGATTAGTCAAAAGACTACTCATCTTACGTCGTTAAGGAATGGCAAGCCAATCCTTGAGTAATCCGTATATGGAAGTTGGTCAAACCCCCCGTATTACTCGCCCTGCGTTATAGAGACCACGTTGCGAGGAGCCACCCAAGCAACAACTGCATCTACGCACTTGCCCGGCTAAGGCTAGTACGGGTTAAGCTTAACACTTTTCACTGCATCTGTTTATGAGCTCAATTTCACACATATAGATTGGGTCCCTGCATTCCCAAACATTCACACACATATAGTCTAGGTAACACACATTCCTAGACATTCACACACTTTAACTTCATTACGTTTGGATCCTTAAACGTGCAAGTGACATAGTAACCTAGCAAGTCTAGTGAACTAGGCGTACAAGTCAAGCATGCATATCACACATCAACTTCATTTCTATATATATATATCATGCATATCAAGATACTTCATTAAACTACATCAACTGCATAGCTACATACTACATTATGCAATACTACATTACACTACAATAGGGACTGCATCTCAGGTCTCATGGTCAACTGCATAACCCATAATACCTCCCAGGTAACCCATATGCCCACATGCATTATAAAGATACCGAATGGAAGTGTTTATGATTTGAAACCAGCTTTTAGTTGATCCCCCAGCGTGTCAAAGTAGTGTATCTTACCTGGTAGTAGCGTACTCGCGCAAGCAAATAGCTAATAGTGCTTATCAGTAATTCCCCGACACCTATCGTACATTAACATATAAAGTATAAGTCATTTAGGACCTTAAATGGACCCTCGTACGAACTTAAACTTCGTTCGATCTACTTTACGAAAATGATTATAACTTGCGAAGATGATCTCTGAACGAATTTATATAACTAACGAAGATAGTTTACGAAATTAATCCTCTTTACGAACTTAATCTCAAAATCCTTTTTACGAAGTTATCTACTCCTAACGAAGATAGTTTACGAAATTAATCCTCTTTACGAACTTAATCTCAAAATCCTTTTTACGAAGTTATCTACTCCTAACGAAGATAGTTTACGAAATTAATCCTCTTTACGAACTTAATCTCAAAATCCTTTTTACGAAGTTATCTACTCCTAACGAAGATAGCTCCAAACGAAGTCTATCTTCGTTCCGACGAACTTAGCAACAGCTTCGTTAAATTCGTTCGTTTTTTTCAAAAACGACTAAGTTCTTCGATTTTCCAGAAAACGATCCATCTAGGCTTTTCCCCAAACATGTTTTCGACACAATTTAACATCTTTTGATCATCAAGATCGATTATAGCCTCGTTTAACATCGTTTTTGAACATTAATTGGCTTAAACATAATATAAACCCTAACTTTTCAAAACCCTTTTATAAATCAGATTTGCTCCTTTAAAATATAACTTTGAATCTGAAAATCTAATCAATGAATTGATTATTACCTGCAATTGCCAAATAGGATGCAATACCCTTGACAAAACACACTCGAATCACACGTAGGAAAGCTTTTCGGCTTGAAATTGATGAAGGATTGCTAAGGGAAGGCTTAGGGTCTGTTTAGAGATTGTTTTGGCTGCATAATATCAACTAATGGCAGCTCCTAAACCCTTAATCCCGTTTTTGACTTTACCCATATGTCAAAACTAGTCCCTAGACTTCTAAACCCTTCATTATTGGCCACAAACTGCATTATTGACCATATACAACATTAGTCCTTCATTAAAAGGCACTACATAGCCTTTAAGCGACATTAATCACACTTTTATTCGTCATTAAAATTTAGGCTTTTAAACCTAACTACTTTATCTACGTTAACCACACATAACTACATTCAAATATTAAGTAAAGACTTAACGACACCCCAAATTGACTTAACGGCATTAGTCAAACGTTAAATAAAAGTTCGGGATGTTACATATCTTACTGGTACAAATTTATGTTGATGACATTATATTTGGTTCAACTGATGATGCAATGTGTAAAAGGTTTTCTAAAATCATGTCATCTGAGTATGAAATGAGTTTAATGGGAGAATTAACATTTTTCTTAGGTCTTCAGATTAAGCAAACTGAAAATGGAATATTTATAAACCATGAAAAATATGTCAGAGATTTGTTAAGAAAATACAAATATGATTCAATCCCATCGAAAAACACACCTATTGCAGCACCTTTAAATTTGGACTCTGACCCAACTGGCAAACCAGTGAACACCACTGAATATCATGGTATGGTTGGTTCACTGATGTATTTAACTGCCAGTCGACCAGATATAATGTTTGCAACATGTCTATGTGCCAGATTTCAGGCTAACCCAAAAGAATCACATTTGCACGCTGTTAAGCGCATCTTCAGATACCTGAAAGGGTGTCCTAGCCTTGGTCTTTGGTACCCCAAAGGCTCAGGGTTAGATCTAATGGGTTATTCAGATTCAGATCATGCAGGTTGTAAGATAGATAGAAAATCAACAACTGGTGGTTGTCATTTCCTTGGAGGAAAACTGGTAAGTTGGACCAGCAAGAAGCAGACGTCAGTCTCTATGTCCACTGCTGAGGCAGAGTACATTTCTGCGGCCAGTTGTTGTGCCCAGATTCTCTGGATCAAGAACCAGTTACTAGATTATGGTCAAAAGTATACAAGGAACACCAGTGCAATTGCTATATCTCACAACCCAGTGATGCACTCCAAGACAAAGCATATTGACATCAGGTATCATTTCATTCGTGATCATGTTATGAAAGGAGACATTGAAATTCATTTCATCCCCACTGACAAACAGCTCGCTGATGTTTTTACAAAACCTCTTGATGAGAAAACTTTTTAACATCTCATCAGTGAACTGGGAATGTTAAATCCTTAAAACTGGAGATTTTTGTTATGAACGCGTCAGTGACACTGATGAAGTTCTCTAGTTGAGGAGGTCCAGATAATCTTTGCTCGCCAGGCTATCGAACGCCTTTGTGATACTATCCTGGCACTAATCGATTTCTAGATCATCATTTTAGGGGGAAAGACTCAAAATAAATTTTCTTACTAAAATTCCTTTTTGTTTGAAAATGGCAACTGGAGAACTCTCCAGTTGGAAACTGGCACTGGACTAATTCTCCAGTGTACATGTTCAGTCTTGTCTTAAAACTGGTAGTCAACCAGATTTTCATAACGTTTGGAAAATACTTGGTCAATATTTGTGACACGTGAAGGTACTCGAGTGTTTTAGCCCACTGAATATCGTCATATGACGTGTTTAAAGTCATTTTTGTAAAAGACAACTGTTTTTATTGAGAATATGAAAGTTAGTGGGCGCGTGGGGAAATTAAGCCGTCGTAGCATTAAATGCTGACATGGAGAATTAATTTTTTTTTTGGTTCAAAATTCAAATTACCTTTTGTAAAATATCTACAAAATTGAGTTTTGATAATAAAATACGAGCATGGTACCCGCGCAATGCGGCGGCGATGATGGCGGCGACGGAAAATGATGGTGGCGGCGGCGGCGTCAAATGGTGTAGGTAATTGATGTAAAGTGTTTGATTTAAAGGGAGTAGTAGAGATACTTTATATAAAGGACTAATGGTGTAATTTAAAATTAAGGGTGGTGTTGATTTAATTCATTAAGGGTAATTTGGTCATTTTGCATGTCCCATTTTTGTAAACTTTCAACATAAGGGTATAATTTTTATATAGTAGTATAGATAATTCTTGGTATTTCATTGGGATCATAATTTCATTATAAATACCTCTTATTTACTCCGATCACATTTACTTTCTTTTTCATTCTTTCATTTACTTCCAATCATCATCAAACTCTTCATTTCTCTCTCTGCTTCATAAATCAAAGCCCTAATTCCCAAATTTCAGTTTCATATTCAAATCTATCTATAATGGCACCTAAATCTAGAAGTAGGGATGTAAATCTGCTTACAGTCCCTTATAATCCATCTCAAAATGTCAAACGAGCCAGTGGTGCCCCTTCAAATTCAGCTTCAATAAAATTAAATCCAAACAATCCCATGGCCAGTTTGAGAGGGACTCAAGCCGCCGATACATTAATCGGGAGAATCCAAGCCTTTCTTCGTGATTCTCCCCTCGGCGAGTCTTTTTCCCTCAACCCACGCAAGATGTACCATGAATACTTGTGTGAGTTTTGGTACACAGCAGAACTTTCAGAAGACTGTTCATCTATCTCTTTCACCCTTAAAGATGGATCAGTCCAGTGTACTATTACTGCTGAAACGTTGAGGGATGCTCTGCACCTCAACTACTGGAGAGAGGGTGAATCTCCAGTTGTGATATCCCAGAACATCAATTTTCGCCAGGTACTCCTTGATATGGGAAACAAGGAGTGCTTGGAAAATGGGGTATTGAAAGTTAAAGGTGCTATGACTATGAAAGGGCCTCTCACCATCCTCGAGGTACTTCTTCATTCACCTTGTTGAAAGCATGGGTGGCAGTTCTGGTGGATTGGACCAGATCAACTCCACACAAGCAGAGATGGCTTACTGCTTGTGGAATGGACTCAGAGTTGACTTTGCCGATATTTTATTCAGAAGCCTGGTGATTAAACTGAAGGGCTCCAGGGGATTATGCATCCCCTTCTCAGGTATTTGTCAATCTGTTTTCTTCAACTTCCGGGCAGTGAGGAATATCACAATACTCAGTCACTGTACACTGTCCCAGAGTTGTTGAGGAATCTTGACTCCCTAACATCTGTCGATGGGGAGGTTGAGATCCCTCAGAGAATGTTGCTGGCATTCTCTAAAACCGATGCACCAGTCCAAGGTGAGTCGGAAAGACAACTGGGCGGGCCTCAAAACAATGAGGGACCCACCGGTTCGTCTGCTGGGATTGTAACCATTGCCGAACCCGGGCAACAGTCTAACCCCTCCAGCTCCAGCGTGTCTGTCCCTTTAACCATCTACCCTGGAGACCTCCCAACAGGTCCTTCAGGTATTCCAAAGGCAACAAGAACACGTCGTCTTAGGAAACAGTCAGCACTTGCCACTAACAGTAGAAACCAAACCAGCCCTCCAGTTTCCTCCCAACAGGAACCTGGAGAAAGTCAAATGGGACAACCGCAAGCAGCCACCCTCGCAATTTCTATAGGAGAGGGTGGTGAAGATGATACTGGGCTACCCCAACCCAGATTAGAGTTAGAGTTTGCACAAAGTGTCCACGGCCTATCTTCTGACACTTCTCTTGCACGAACTGACGACGTCTCTGGCCAGTCACTGCTGGAGACTGAGGTTCCCAACTCTACGGCTGATGATGTTATGATTGTGGATAGAGCAATTATAACTGAGGCAACCCCAGTGACCTCTATCCCTGGTGAAGTTACCTCGGTAACTGATCCTCCAACAGATGCAACCTTCCAGGAAACTGGAGAAGGTCATCTGGAGACTGACCCATCTGGTCAGCCCTCAGTTACATTCATGGATCTGGACATGAGTGTTAATGACGAGGAAATCCTTATTGAATCTTAGGATTCAGAAGGTACTGCATCAGACATTGAGATTTTTGAGTCTTCTGTACAACATCAAAACTCTTCATCTCATGTCTCGCCTCCAGATACTTCAATTTTACCATCTCAAGAAAATGAGCTTACTGAAAATCCATTTCCCTCTCACAGCTATATATCTGGAAACAGACGTATGGCACCATCACCATCTGGGCAGTTCTCACTCCTTCGAGAAATGCCAGCACCACCGCCGCCGTTGGACACACCTGAGCATTCTCAGCATGTCCAACAATTTGAATTTCCTCTCCTTCCTTCTTCCACCACTCCTATTATTTTTCCCTCAACTGCTGCGATGTCAACTAGGGAGGCTTCTCTCAATTTGCCTCCTCCAGTTACTCCAGTGGTAGCTGCTGCTGGTCCAGTGACACGTTCTCCCCGTCACTGGACACTCAATTTGCCTCTTTCCAAGCCGACATCCAAAACCTTATTCAAAGGGTGGAGGATGTTCAAAAGGCAATTGATAAAAATACCAAGTCACCCTCCGGATACAACAAAGACACAACTACAAATACTAAGGTTGTTGATCTGGGATTAACAAGTTTGTTGAAAATGAGGACCTTGTATTCAAGAAGCTCAATGAGCTGGTCGAAGGCTGCAACAATCTGGCAACTTCTCTAAAGGAAGCCTTCGACCTTACTCAGTCAAAAGTCACTACCTCAATTTCCAACTTGCTGGGTAATACTGTCAGACAATCAGAAGTTGATTTGAAAGAAATTGAGAAGCAGGTTAAGGAGTTAGTTAAAAACCTGGCTTAAATGTGACTGAGCTTGGGCAGCAGTTGATGACTTCAGTTGGTCAGAGAATTGATGATACGCTGGGTGCCAGAGAAACACAACTGATTGAAAAGGTGATAGCTGAGATCACCAAGCTGGCCACTCCTCAGGTTGATCTGGCCCCACTCACTATTGAGATCAACCAGTTGAGGGGCAGCATAGATAATTTAAACACCCAGGTATCAATTCATACTCAGTCTATTGACAAACTGACAACTGAAGTGGAAAATTTGAAGAAAAAGGATGAAGAGGTTAAGGAAAAGGTGGTTTCTGGTCTGAATGAAGATTCTAAGACCTTGGATGAACTGAAAACTGGTCAGCAACAAGTGGCAGCAAATGTTTTGACCCAGTCTAAAGAAACCAACCATCTGTGGAGATCTTTCAGGATGATGTGCACAATATTTAAAGAATGCAAGAACTTGCAATCATGGCAGCCTCTTGACCGGTTGCCATCTCACCATTCTGAATGGGAAGTCATAAGGGCAGGTCTAGATGCTGCCAAGGGGGAAAGAAGTGCAGTTCTTGCACCAATTGCAACTGAAAGTACTCCATCTGGAAGTCAATCTGGTAGAGAAATGGTTGTGGCTGCCAGTACTGAAACTGGTGAGCAAAGGGTTGAAGAGGATGAAGATGTGATTGATAGGGGGAATGTGGATAAGGGTAAAGGGTTAGCATCTGATGAATCTGCCCAGCCGGCCACTGATGTACCAATGTTGGAAACTGGCAATGTTGATTTGCTTCCTCCAGTCTCAGAAAATGATAGCAAACGATTGGCAAGGCTTGGAGATCAAATTAAAGAAAGAAAGAAAATGAAACAAGCAAACCAAGTTGAAGCCAGAGAACATCTTGCTAAGATCAAATTACTTGATATAAGTGATGCTCACCTGTTGGGAATCACAAAGGAGGAATATGCCAGAGTGAAAGATGATGCAAGGATAGTGGGCATGTTAAAAGAAATGCTTGACATTGAACTGGACAGGCACTATCCTGATGATGAAGCTGAGCATGATGCCAGAAATTTGAATATATCAGTGGAGAAGGCTAAAGAGAATCGGGCCAGTGGGATTCTGAAAAGAATTGAAAATGTTAAGAAGGTTGTGAAAAGGGTCTTGAATCCACCAAGAAGGAACCCTCAACCAAGAAAACCACTGCACAGAGATGCTGATCTTAGAACATTCCTTGAACCAACTGGTGAAATCTCAAATGATGACATCAAGGTTGCTGTGCAGGCTGCTGGAGCTGGGACTATTAAAATCTCAAATGATGACATCAAGGTTGCTGTGCAGGCTGCTGGAGCTGGGACTATTAAAATCTCAAATGAATCTGAAGCTAGAAACTATTATTCCCAGATCATGGCAACCAGAAAGCACAGTGGGGCAATCAATGGTGTTTTTGTAACAATTAAGCCAGGCACCAAGTACTTTCATGTTGAAGTCAGTTATACTAGAGGGCCACTAGTTAAAACTGATAATCCTGGTGTGATGCAATATGGGTTCTCGGAATGGGTGGAAATGGTAAACTTTTTGGAAGCAAAGGCACAAAAGAATAGGTTTGAGAAAGCATGGGTCAACTTCTTGAAGGGCAAGATTCAACACAAAGAGAATCTGGAGCTAAAGTTGAACATTGATCCTGAAGACTCTCGTCTATCTCTTCAGTGTCAAAGAGAAGGAGAACTGGCGAAGGGCCATCTGATTAAGTTCTCTTTCCATTTTATCTACTTGTAATTTTGTTTACATTCTGTAACTTATGTAAATTTCATTTCCTTGTATAAATGAAGTTACCAGTTTGTAACCACAAGATAGATAATAGATTAAATCTAACAAACTCAAAAGAAAAACCCAAGGCATTTATTGATCTATAAAAATGCCTTGGAAAACTTAGATAGATTTAATCGAACAAGTCTTTCCAGTTCATACTTGTATAGATACAAGAACTGAAAAAGACTTGGCAATATTTCAGGACAAATAGGGGGAATTTGTTAGGACCAGTTTTGCTGAAACTGGCCAGTCTCCAGTTGCACCTGGAGACTAAGAAGATTTGTCCAGAAATATATTGAAGTCCAGTTGCAACGTACAGTTAACGCAACTGAAGACTTCCTCCAGTTGAGATCTGACCAGATGAAGAATCCTTCCAGTTGAAGTCGAAGACAACAAGTGGAAGATAAAGAATGACAATGGCAGCGAAGCCCAGTTGACATTCTCCTCAGATACAAACTGGAGAGCATCAGTGTAAAGTACTTACAAAGCTTTACACTGATTACAAGGAAAAGACCTTTATGCTTTATGTTCTATTACACGGATAAAAGGATTTATCTATGAATAAAGTACAAAAGGTACATAAAGCAGGTTGAGAAAAGTTACTTTATTCTGTAACTTTATACAGCATTTTAAGGAATTAAATGCTATTCCTTAAATGTTCTCAACCATATTTGTACGGCCAAAGTTGACACCCCAATGTCAACTTTGCCTATAAATAGAGGTCTTTGCACAACACAAACATAACTTTGCAAACCTGCAATATTCTTGGTGAACTTGTGCAATATTCTCTCAATCGCAAAAAGGAACATTTCACAACTTTAAGTGTTTCGATTGTTTAGAGAATTTCCAAGTGTAGATCAATTGTATTTCATAGGTTGTTAGGATATTTACATAGTTTGTATTATCTTGGTTCCGCAACAACCTTGTAATTTATTTAAAGTTAATAAATAAATTACACTTGAAAAATACATATTGTCTCATCAATTTACTTTACAAGTATTCTATTATTGCATTGTCATTTACTTATTGTCACCTTAATAAGTAATCTTTATCAAGAACTTGGTATACACTCACTGCAACTGGTCGTCTCCAGTTCAGTGTTTATATTGCAAAGTAACCCCACCATCGACATTGTGGTGTCTTCAGGTAGTACCATCTATTGAGTTGGGACTTACAGTTACCCATAGTTGCATTTACTTACGTAGACATTTATTTAGCCGTTTGAACATTATTATGTTGGTTGTCGGTTAAGTTAATTGTGGATTTCATTTGGGTTATTGTGATGATACTGTTGGTAACACCTTTTAAGACATTTATTATGTTTTATTGATTCCGTTAGGGATCAAATGGGTTTTTAAACGTCGCTTCCGCACTTTACTTAACGGAGTTATGTTTTATGTTGAATTTTTTTTGAAATCCGCCTTTTTATAAAACAGGGTGTTACAAGAACCTTCGTTGAACCAACTGGTGAGGTGTCAAATGATGATATCAAGGCTGCTGTGCAATCTGCCTTATCTGGATCTGTCAAGATATCCAATGAATCTGAAGCCAGAGCCTACTACTCATCAATCATGGCAAAAAGAAAACACAATGGCACTATCAATGGTGTCAATGTTTTTGTTAAGCCAGGCACCAAAGTGTTCAGAGTACAAGTCAGTTACACTAGAGGGTCACTAGTGACAACTGTTAATCCATCAGTTTCGCAATGTGGGTTCAGCGAATGGGTTGAAATGGTGAACTTTTTGGAAGGCAGAGATGTGAAGAATAGGTTTGAGAAGGCCTGGATAAATTTGTTAAGGGGCAAGATTCAACACAAAGAACATCTGGAGAACAGATTGAATATTGACCCAGAGGATTCTCAACCTATTGGTTCACTAAACAAAAGAAGGAGAACTGGTGAAGGGCCATCCAGTTGAAGTTCTACTTCTTGTTATCTACTTGTATTTTTATTTGCTTTCTTGTAACTTGATGTAAATTTCCATTTCATGTATATATACAAGTTGCCAGATTGTAACCCACAAGATAGATAACTAATTGAATCGAACAATCTCAAAAGAAATACCCAAGGCATTTGATGATCTATAAAAATGCCTTGGAAAATTAGATAGATTTAGTTAAACAAGTCTTTCAATTATGTATATTGAATAGATAGAAAACTTGAAAAGACTTGGCATTATTTCAGGACAAATAGGGGGAATTTGTTAGGTCGAGTTTACTGATAAACTGGAGTGTCTCCAGTTGCATCTAGAGACCACATGATTTGTCCAGAAATAATAGAAGTCCAGTGGCCAGTGTACAGTTGATGCCACTGAAGACTTCACTTTAGTTGAGATCTGACCAAGACCTGAAGCATTCCAATTGAAGTCGAAGACAACAAATGGAAAATAGAGAATGACCATGGCAGCGAAGCCCAGTGGACATTCTGCCCAGATCAAGTCTGGAGATCATCAGTGCAAAGTACTTACAAAGCTTTACACTGATTACGAGGAAGACCTTTTTACTTTATGTACTATTAACCGGACAATACACATTGTCTATGTTTAAAGTACAAAAGTGCATAAAGTAGGTTGGATAAAGTGACTTTATGTCTTACTTTATCAAGCATGTTCAAGGAATTAAATGCAATTCCTTAAATGCTCTCAACCATATTTGTACGGCTAAAGTTGACATCCCAATGTCAACTTTGCCTATAAATAGAGGTCTTTGCACAACCAAGAAACAACTTTGCATATTCAGATGATGATATACCCTCCCAGCGGTACGAACGGTCTGCCACACAAAGGAACAGTAGGACTACAACACGAAGCTTCTCCGTAACGAAAGTTCCCGCGGTAAGATAAATAGGGATAAGAATTGCCTTCCTATTAAACCGGGATTCGCCCTTATCATTTCCATCTAATAATTATGGAAATAATATTCCCGGCCTAAAACCAAGGAAACCCTAGGAAGCTTGACTTTCTCTCCAAGATTGTCTTTCCTATAAAAAGGGAGATTCGTAAAGACCTTGGGCGACATTCATTCACTCATACGACTTACAATATATTCATTATATCATATCACGATCAACATACTTCACATCACTCTCTTTTAACGATCGATCAAATCTAGAAACTACTAGCATGATCATAATCGGCTAATACCCATATACATTTGATTGGCGTAAAGAGGCACGAACCCTACCTTCGGGGAATCGCCAACAAATAACCAAAAACACCCATCATCCCCTTTCTAAACCTAACCTCGGTTTGGTGCACAATCATTTGGCGCCATCCGTGGGACCCTAACATCACTTGGACCCGAAAAACCCACAATAAGATTTTTGTGCACTCACACCACGAAATGGTTAAGAAAAACAAAACCCAACCCCTGAAAAATAGGAGATCCCTTCTTGCAATCAATCAGATAGCAGCCGATCGTTCAGATCTAACCATGGCCCGGAAGGTTTTTATTTTCCCCCTTAGGGAGAGCAAAGACTCCAATGACCCCCTAATCATCCAAGCCACGATATTTAATATCGAGGTACGAAGGGTCTATTTGGATAGCAGAAGCGAGTGCGATGTCATCTTTGAGCACTGTTTCCTCAATTTACCAGACGCCATACGAGCCTTAAAATCCGACCCCCGAGGTCCTCTTGTTGGGTTTTCGGGGGAGCATGCGTGGCCTCTGGGGGAAATCGACCTGGACGTCAGCATTAAGGACGGGAAGCACGAGATGACCGAAACATTGGACCTCGCAATAGTGCGATCCCCATCACCCTACAATATCCTTTTGGGAAGAGCCGCCATGCAGCGACTGGAAATAGTCCCATCTGTGATCCATAAGCTTGTTAAGTTTTGATCCGAGACAGGGATTGGTACGATCTGCTCGTTGTACGAGCAGACAAAACAAGTTCATGATGTAAAAAGGATAGAAGACGGGAGGTCCTCCGTTCCGAAGTAGCAACAGGAGCAAGAAGATGTGATAGGTAGTAATCAACCCAGCATTCCCGGACCAGCCGATCACCATAGGTACCCAACTCTCAGATGAATGTAAACACAGGCTCCAGAAACTACTACAGTCCAACATAGATATCTTTGCATGGGAATATGCGGATATGACAGGGGTCCCCAGGATCCTAACATTGGAAGGAAAGCCGTTCGTAACGGAGCACCGACTGAACGAATGAAAGTACATAGAACCTGTTCATCAGAAGAAATGCAGTCTTTCCGCCGAAAGGGACAAAACTGCCAGAAAAGAAGTGGAAGAACTACTAAAAGCAGGGATAATCAGGGAGTCCACCTATCCGATCTGGATTGCGAACCCGGTAATGGTAAAAAAAGGAGACGGAGGGTGGAGGATGTGTGTTGACTTTACGAACATCAACAAAGCATGCCCCAAGGACTGTTACCCCCTGCCCGAGATCGATTGGAAGGTAGAATCGTTAGCAGGACACAAACTAAAATGCTTCCTAGACGCATATAAGGGCTACCATCAAATACAAATGGCAGAAGAAGACGAAGACAAAATGGCCTTTTATACGAGCAAAGGGACTTATTGCTATCAAAAAATGTCGTTTGGTTTGAAGAACGCGGGGGCTACGTACCAAAGGCTGTTGACAAGGCATTCGCCACGCAGATAGGAAGGAACCTAGAGGCATACGTTGATGATATGGTTATCAAAAGCAGGGATGAAGAGGGACTCATAGAGGACATCCGTGAAACCTTCGAAAATCTTCGAAGAATCAATATGAAGCTTAACCCTAAAAAATGCTCTTTCGGCGTAGAGGAAGGAAAGTTCTTGGGATACTACATTAGCAACAAAGGCATACATGTGAACCCCTCCAAAATAAACAAACTAAAGCAGGTTTTGCCACCAAAGACGGTCAAGGAAGTTCATAGTTTGAATGGTAAGCTCGCCGCGCTCAGCCGTTTCCTCTCCCGCAGGGCGGACAAACAACTCCCCTTCTTCAAAATGTTAAAAGGATGCACCCAGAAAAAGGATTTCGCGTGGACAGAAGAGGCAAACAAAGCTCTGGAACACATGAAAGAACACATTGAAAACCTACCGACATTAACAGCGCCAAGACCAAAGGAAACACTCTTCGTATACTTGGCAGCTTCACCCGAATGTGTCAGCGCTGTGTTGGTGGCCGAAAGGGATCGTCAGCAAATACCAATTTACTTTGTGAGCAGGGTCTTACAAGGTGCCGAAGCTAACTACCCAGAGTTGGAAAAACTTGCTCTAACCTTAGTCCATGCGGCACGAAGGCTACGAAGGTACTTTCAAGCGCACCCGATCGTTGTACTATCAGATAAGCCAATCAAGCAGATATTACTGAAACCGGAGAAATCAGGAAGAGTGGCTAAATGGGCTATCGAGCTAGGAGAACATGATATAGAGTTCAGAGCCCGGCATGCAGTTAAAGGACAAGTTTTAGCCGATTTCATCACTGAGGTACACGAAGCCAAGCATTCGGTGACGCACTCTATGTCCTTGGAAGTAACGGGAACAGTTGAAAGTGATGTCTGGAAGATGTATACTGACGGTGCTGTCAGTTCAGATGGTTGCGGGGCTGGTCTTATGCTAATCAACCCGGAAGATAAAGAGTTCACTTATGCACTAAGGTTTGAGTTCGCGGTAACAAATAACGAAGCAGAGTATGAAACGTTACTTGTGGGACTCCGAATTGCAAGGGACATGAAGATTCAAACATACGAGTATACGTTGACTCCCAACTAGTGGCATGCCAGGTGAAAGGAGAATACGAAGCAAAACAAGAAACAACGAAGCTGTATCTGCGAAAAGTGCAAGAATTAATGGAATGTTTCAGCCACTTCGAAATAGAACATATCCGAAGAAATCAAAACAAAAAAGCAGACGCTCTAAGTAAGTTAGCTTCCCTAACATTCGATCACTTGGGAAAACAGGTGTTAGTGGAAGTTTTGAAAGAAAGGTCAATTGAAGAAATGCAGGTATCAGACCTCGTGGAGGAGGAAGGAAAGAATTGGATGACCCCTATTTATGAGTTTTTGGTAAGCGGAATTCTCCCAGGGGACAAAGACGAAGCTCGAAAGATAAAAATTAAAGCCCCGCAATATAAGATCCTGGATAAAAAAATTGTATAAAAAGGGGTTTGTCACGCCGTGGCTACGGTGCACAGGGCCTAAACAGGCAGAAATGATTATTCGGGAGATACACGAAGGGATCTGTGGATCACATTCGGGGGCAAGGTCAGTCGCTACGAAGGCTATGCGGTTGGGATATTTTTGGCCAACCATGCACCAAGACTCCGCAGCACTGCTAAAAAACTGCGAAGCATGCCAGCTACATGCTAACGTACCGAGACAGCCTAAAAACGATATGACTTCGGTAATTTTAGCATGGCCCTTCATACAATGGGGGATCGATTTGGTAGGACCGCTCCCCGAAGCCCCAAACAAGAAAAAATTCCTAGTGGTAGCTATCGACTATTTCACCAAATGGGTAGAGGCAAAGCCGCTCGCCACGACGAACGGAGACCAGATGAAGAAGTTTGTATGGGAACACATCATATGTAGATTCGAGATACCACAAACGATAGTATCCGATAACGTCCCACAATTTGCCAAAGGAGTCTTCCCTGAATTTTGCAAGCAGTTACAAATCAAGCAATCATTCACGTCCGTATACCATCCTCAAGGAAATGGACAGGTGGAGGTAACCAATAGGGAAATCATTAAGGGAATCGAAAAGCGGCTGGGACGAAGCCACAAGGGGTGGGTAGATGAACTGCCATTAGTCCTTTGGGCCAACAGAACGACCCCAAAACGAAGCAATGGAGAAACCCCATTCAGTTTAGCATTCGGAACCGAAGCAGTGGCACCAGCAGAATTCCAGGTATCCACCCACAGGATGTTAAATACGGACGGAAATTCGGAAGTACTAAGAATAGACCTAGACTTGCTAGAAGAACGAAGAGAGATCGCAGCCATCAAAGAAGCTGCCTTCAAAAAGAAAATTGAAGGATACTACAACAAGAGGGTGAACCAACAACATTCAAAACCGGGGACTATGTGTTACGATTGAATAGTGCAAGCGAAAAAGAATACACAGGGAAGTTAGGGCCAACATGGGAAGGCCCATATAGGGTACAGATGGCCTTCGGAAACGGAGCATATAAGTTGGAAACACCCGAAGGGGCTCCGGTTGATAGAACCTAGAACAGCTCGAATTTACGAAAGTTCCACTGCTAAGATTTCTTTTTTTCAAATAAACTTAAAGGCTAATTGCCTATTTTAAAAGCAGAAAGTCCCTCGAAGGACAATGCATATATATATATATATAATAAAAGAGAGACTATTTGTCTCAATATTCAATAGAGGGTCGCCACCTCAGCAAATCAAAAACGCGACCAAGTGGGAACAAGCTGACAGGGACGCCTGAACAGACACCCCAATGTACGCAAAAACACACAAATACATGCAGAAATTACATAGCATAAGGATACTAGAGTTTGATGTTTACAATCCCAAGATATAAGTTCATAAGCAAAACTAATCAAAGCGGGGTTTCACGAGCAAAAAGTCATAAACCCCGGGATCACGCAAATGGGTGATATCATAAATATAATTGCTATGATAACTTGCCAATTTTCAGGATGGCCTGATCAAAAACCTCTTTCACCTTCAAGTATTCAGGGGAATCTTCAGAATGTAGAGCAGAAGAAATACCTTTCCTCTGGGACGCACTCACAACAACATCAATTAAACTCACAGCTTGAGGACCAGTAGCCAGCGTCTCACAAACACGGGGGATCACCTTATCAACCAGACCCTTAATCTTGTCTCGAAGTTCCACATTTTCCATATCCTTCTGCAGAAGTTCATCCTGACGCTTCCCCAAACCAGTACGCAGCGCCTTCACAACTACATCTTGTTCCGCCAACCGCTTTTTCAGATCTGCAATCCTATCAAATAAGTTACCAACGACAAGTTGAGATTCCTTCTTCATATCTTGGGAATATTGATACTCCTGACACAAGCCACGGATCAGGAGATTCTTTCTATCACCCATATCTTCTGACAGCAACTCCTCTTCCATAAACCTGCGAGCAGTAGAACCAGAAAAATACACCAGAGATGCATCAACAATACTTTTTCCTTTCTTCACAATAGCATTATCAGGCGAATTCGGAGCAGCAGATGAACCGACGTCAACAACCTTCCTCTTTGAAGACATGATGATAAGAAATAAAAGAAGATAAACGATCTGCAAAAAGAAGGAGAGAAGAATATATAATGGTGAAACAGTATATGATGGCGGAATAACAAAAAAGAAAAAGGAGACTAACAGAAGACGGATGGTGATAGTTGAGGAGAAATGAATGGAATTTAAGACGGCGGCGTGATATATATAGAGACTGGAAAAAACCCTAACCGTCGATGTATACCTCGAGATACGTGCACTGACATCACGACTTTTTGGGCTTCCGAAAATACAAACATCCCCCCAAAGAATACAGAGGTTGGCAGTAAAAGTCCAAGGCAATGCTTATTTTGCAAAAAACACCCCCTTGGACTGGGGGGATTGATGATATACCCTCCCAGCGGTACGAACGGTCTGCCACACAAAGGAACAGTAGGACTACAACACGAAGCTTCTCCGTAACGAAAGTTCCCGCGGTAAGATAAATAGGGATAAGAATTGCCTTCCTATTAAACCGGGATTCGCCCTTATCATTTCCATCTAATAATTATGGAAATAATATTCCCGGCCTAAAACCAAGGAAACCCTAGGAAGCTTGACTTTCTCTCCAAGATTGTCTTTCCTATAAAAAGGGAGATTCGTAAAGACCTTGGGCGACATTCATTCACTCATACGACTTACAATATATTCATTATATCATATCACGATCAACATACTTCACATCACTCTCTTTTAACGATCGATCAAATCTAGAAACTACTAGCATGATCATAATCGGCTAATACCCATATGCATTTGATTGGAGTAAAGAGGCACGGACCCTACCTTCGGGGAATCGCCAACAAATAACCAAAAACACCCACCATCCCCTTTCTAAACCTAACCTCGGTGTGGTGCACAATCATCAGACATTTGCATTCTTGGTGGACTTGTGCAATATTCTCTCAATCACAAAAAGGAACATTTCACAACTTTAAGTGTTTTGATTGTTAAGAGGATTTCCAAGTTTAGATCAATTGTATTTCATAGGTTGTTAGGATATTTACATTTGTATTATCTTGGTTCCGCAACAACCTTGTAATTTATTTAACATTAATAAATAAATTACACTTGAAAATTACATATTGTCTCACCAGATTTACTTTACAAGTACTTTAATATTGCATTGTCTTTACTTAGTTACTTTGTCACCTTAATAATTAATCCTCCAGTTTACCTTGTATACGTTTCATTGTAACTGGCAGATTGTCTAGTTCCTTGTATGTATTGCAAAGTAATCTAACCATCGGCATAGAGGTGTCTTCAGTAGTACCATCTCTTGAGTTGGGATTTATAAAAACGCACACCACCTTCTTTGGAATGAAGCCCACATCTGGAATAAAAACCCACAACACAGCCGTAATCAATTCGTTCCACAATTGTCGACTGCCGCAACTTCATCGCCGGGAAAACACACACCACTTCTGCTCGCTGCTACACCAAGGCTACAACTTCCGATTGCCAGACCACAATCATTAACCAAATTTCGGTCAAGTTTGAAATCCAAATCAAAAAGAAAAAAAAAGAAAAAAATAATACAGCTTACACATATGTAGACATGTGTAAGGTATCAAAACTTACACATGTGTAGGAAATTATTTTGAATTTTTTTATTTTTTTTGGAATGAGTTTTCACTAAAATAAAAAAAATAAAAAAAAAAAAAAAAATGGAAAATAAAGAAAAAAAAATTAAAAATCAACATTCTCTCTTCTCTCCTTAAGCAACCTTCTCATTTGAATCTCTCTCCACAACATATATATAAATACATAGAGGTTGGTTATTGTAAAACAAGTATTAAGGTAAAACAAGTAGGATAAGATCTTGACCCTTAGATCATGATCAAATTGATGCACGAAGATTCACGAAGTACAAGTATATATATTGATACACGATGATTTTCATGATGCACGGTGATTTTCAGTGAAAAAAAACCTATTGTTTTATTTGTTTTACCTTAATACTTGTTTTATTTTACCTAAAACCTATATATATATATATATGATATATATAAATTAAAATATTTATGTTAAAACAAACATAAAGAACATTTATATATATATATATATATAAAGAAAAAATTATGTTTTTGTTGTAAGAAGAAGGAAACAAATAGATCTCTAAGTTGGATCTGTAAGTAATTTGTATCTATACTTTTACACACTCTAGATATGTTTCATTATCATTATTATACACTTTTATACAAGGAAGAAAAAGGAAAAGGAAGGTATGAACAAGGAAGAAAAATGGGGTATAAAATAGTGTTAAAGCCGATCAAGGAGTGAAATGACCAAAAACACCCTCACGTGCACGGAACATGGGGTTTTTTAATAGGCCTTTGATAACTGTTACTTTCAGGTATGGTCCGAATGGAATCAAAAATTGAGGTATGAAACTAGAAATTTCGAACAAACGTGAGGTATCATTTTTGTAAATAAATCTTCCGAATATGTGTGAATACTTGCATTTTAATAACTCTTGACATAAAATTATGTCTCAACAATTGTGTAGTTTTGCAACCTCACAACGATAATACAATATTGACTGGGAGTGTACAGTGAATTTGATCTGAAAGAGACAAACTTGAAATTTGAATGAATTGTCAAAATATGCGCCACTCCAGAATATATGTTGGGAGAGTCACAATTACAAGCATAGGATTTAATAGCATAGCATAATCTCACTCGGGGTCATGTTATTGACAAGTAAGACAATCAATGTAACTATATCCTACTTTAGAGTGTTGGCATCCCACCACTCACCACTTTTTTCACCACTCACTTCCAACCAATATTCTAATGCCACTTCATTTATCCCATACTCATACCACAATCCACTTTTTCATTGACAACTCTGTTAGTATATGATCACGTAAAAATGAACGTATGTCCGGAAATGATTTAAGCCTACGGGGTCACACGTCTCGACACAAATGTATTTAATATTAATTAATATATTTAATGTATTTAATTAATATGATCACGATTTCAATTAACGAATGGTCGTTAAAAACTAACGGTTACTAGCTAACGGCGTTAGTTAAGGAGGACTTAATTTGTAATTAGGAGATTCTAGAAGTTTCCTAATTATACCTAAAGTGGGGGGCCGGTTTTTGTTAATGGGTTTTAACCCATTGACTTAACTTGTTTTTCAAGAATATTAACCCTAATCTATACCTATAAATACAAGGCTTAGGTTAAGGGTTTAGAGATACAATTCAAGGAAAAACAAAACCCTCTCCATTCTCTCCTCCTCCCTCTTCTCTTGGCTTCGGCCGAACTCCCCAAAAGCAAAGGGTTTCGGGTTTTGGTTGGTTCGATTATTAGGGATAATAACAAAGGTTGTTCGGTTCGTGATCAAGTACTAGCATACGTACATCCGTGTGTCGTGTGTGCAAACGTAGAGGGATTTACTTCAAATCCTCATAAATTTTCTTACTTTATTTTTTCTTCAATCAAAGGTACATGTTTTCTATCCTTGGTTAATTAATTAATTACATAGATTAATTTTCCGTTGCGTGCTTTGTGATTTAATTTGATAATTGTTATATAACCCAACAGTGGTATCACGAGCCTACTATGTGATGATTAATTACCAAAAAGATCAAAATTTGAAAGGGGGTTAGGGTTTTATATTTTTTAGAATTTTATGTAATTTTTTGATTATTTTATTAATTAATTTGTTTAATTGTAATAAAATAATGAAAAAAAATATATATAATTTTTTTTTATTTTCGAAATCAGATCTGAAATAAAAAAAAAAAAATTTTTTACCCTAATTCCAAGTTTTGATCTTTAAGCATTATTATATGATAATTGCATGCGTTTATGATGTACCTTTTAATTATTTAATTGTTAAAGAAGTAAAAATCATGAATTTTTCATGCAAATTATTCATGATTATTACTTAGATATATTGATATGAAATCTTGATCATTAGGGTTAATTATGCTAGATAATTGAATAATTAATTGTGTGACAATGTGATTATGTTTTGTGAAAATCCATGTTTGACACCAGTTCACTAAAACGACCATAACTCATCAACCGTAAGGAGTTGGAAGCCGAATTTTTTACAGAAGGTGCTTGACTCATAGGGCTACAACTTTCATGTTTTGTGCTAAGCCCAGTTCGGCCTTCTTCAGGGCCAGATTTGGTCGTGAAGCTGCTGGATTTTCCAGATCAGCATCTTTTATTTATGGTAGATAATTTGTTATAGATATTTTGGCTTACGCAATCAAGGCAACTTGATGTATGTGGTCTCTTTCCATATGAAAGAGGAGCCAATCTTATACCATTCAATCTTCTCTAGCCACTCCAAACAACCGGTGGCTCCACCTTCTCCCTTCCATTCCGGAGCTCCACAAGCCTTGAAGTCTTTGAAGATACAACCTTGGCGGTAGACATTTTCATGTCTTTGTTGGACATAAGCACCATTCACATTCCCATCCTCATTTTCATTCTCATTTTCAACATGAACCGCTTCATCTTCCGGTTCCTCTTGTTCATTTGTAGCTTCCATGGCCGCCGAAATTCGGGCCAC